>LPNX010160294.1:215989-274997 GCA_001517045.1 Pseudotsuga menziesii | reverse complement strand
CTGAAAAAATGGAATGATGACATCATCATTCCATTTTTTCAGGTATTTCTTGTTTTTGGGGTAGCGGGGTCAGTCAAAAGTATGCCGAGTGGGTACTCGTTGGATGTGGAATTTAATTCTGCATCCAACGAGCTCTCCCGATCGAAATTTGAGTAAAAAAACAGGGAGATATGTCAAAAATACAAACAAAAAAGTTGTTTTTTTCTTTTCTTCCTCCAAAATTAATAAATATTATTTTATTATTTTAACTATTATTTTATTAGTTCATTTTAGGAGGCCCATTTTGAGTTGAAATTTCCTCTAATGTAGACAACAGAACCACCGATGCAACAGTGAACACTCGAAGAATTTAGTGGTTCGAACCGCCGATGCCGTCGACGGAAATTAGTTGTTCGGTTCACCGACATCGCGGAAGAATTTAGCTATTTGTCAGTCCACCGTTGTGGCTTCTGTGTGGACTAGCACTCCAATGATTAGGAGCTCAAACCGTCGATGCTCCGATTGCCGACACGTAGCGCTTAGTGGTTCCGACCGCCGATAGATGTTATGGTCCGCGGGAAGAAGAAGAAAGTATTCAAAATTTGTCTAAGTGTTGAACCCATCAGCGATCGACGGAATTTAGTTGATGAGACCGCCGATGGATGTCATTAGAAAATATTAGAAGATCGGACTGCCAATGAACATTAGAAAAGTTTAGTTGTTCGTGCGTCCGTCGTTGCAGCTGTTTAGTGGACTATCCTCCCGACGGATAGTTGTTCTGATCGTCAATGCCGTATTAATCAATGCTTCTGATTTCTGATATTCCACCATTGAAAAACCTTAGTTGTTGAAGTCGCCAACACAACGGACCCGTTCAGCTACGGATCGCCGAAACATAGTCGTCAGTTTCTCCAATCTGCCGACGGGTTTGTGGACCGCGACTGCCGTGTGGACTTGTTGATCACCGTTGTAGACGTCTATGGGACTAATCATCTGATGCTACATTTGCTAGTTGCTCCGACTGCCGACAGGGTTATGGCCACAGAAGACACAAAAATTTCGTTGGCCGCCGTTGCAGAAGCTTAGAGAACTAGCCGCCCAATGCACAGTGCACCCGACTGTCGATGCAGCGCATAGAGTTGGTTTCCTCGCTGATGCGATAATGCTTAATGGTCCTAATTGTCGATAAAGTTCAGAGGATTAGATGACTACGGACCCGACATGCCGGAAAGAAATAGATGAACAAACCGCTGATGAGCAGCGGAGGAAATTAGACATTTTGATCGTTGAAACGCTGGAATTTAGTTGGAAAGAGATCCGATTGGGAAAAAGAAATTTTGGGTTTTTCCAGAGGGATTTCTCCACGATTTTTAACTGTTTCTCAGTAGTCTTTCAGCAGTTTCAGGGCTGAAAAGGAGAAGGAATTCTAGGTGGCTGAAGTTAGCATTCCAGAACAAAATACAGTTGTGTGTTTTGCCTAAATTTGGTGGAAATCATCATTCTAGAAGTAGGGAACAACTTCACATCATTCCAGAAGTTGTGTGTTTTGCCTAAATTTGGTGGTTTTCACATCCGAGGTCAGAATGAGGCATGTGGATAGGCATTGGAAAACTTATCCAGTAGGGAACAAGGGAGAGTCACCAGAGTTTGAATGTGGTGTTGCAAAGTACTAGTGATTGCCTAAAAAAGAAATGTGCTGCTGTCAATATGGACAAATCTAGGAATTGCATGCCTAGAGGTAGCAAGGACTATGAAGTCAAACCAGCTGTTGTGTGGAAGAGGAGTTCCATGCAAGGATGAGGGACTTGAAAATGGAAATTTCCTTAAACCATTTCTTGCTAATTATAATTAAATTTTATAAGTTTCATACATGAAATCTATGAGGATATGCCTTGCATGCATAGGATATTACATGTTGGTAAGAGTAGTGAAAATTATACACTTATAATGAAACACTAATGGTAAATATTGCATTGGTGTTGGCATTAGTAGAAAAACCAACGACAACCTGGACATGGCTGAATATGTTGCTGATGCTGGTGGATGTGACCAGAAACCCTATGAAGAAAGGGATAAGGCAACAAAACCAGGATTAAAAGTTGGTGAGCAACTTCTGCAATCTCCTGCAAGAGACCAACCAAACTGGTAATGTCAAGGGTGTAAGTAGGACCCATGAAGGTAAGGGTTTAATTATGACAATTGCATGGAGTGGTAAAAGCAAGAGATCTCATACCATGTGGGTATTTGAAATTTATACTACATTCATACAGAAATGTATCATGCCTGTATATGTTGTTATGAGCTTAGTAGCCCAAAGAAAGTAAGTACTGATGGTCTTGATTATAGTAATGAATCCTATATGAAGTAGTCATGGTTAGGCCATGCATGGTATGTTGGAATGCATAAGTATACCTAAATCAATGCAATGTAGCATTGAATGGATATGCATTAAAGGATTTTATAAATCTTGTAGTTATGCATTGAATGGATGCATATGAAAAGTATGAGTAAATGTTGTAGATATGCATACATAAGTATGGGTGCAAATGTTGTGATGCATTGCATGAATGCATCGAGATATTGCATGTGTTATTATGAATAACTAATGGCTGAAATGATGAATTGATGACAATTCTGGAACCATTTCAAGAGCTGTTATGAATGCAAAATAGTAAGTGCATGAAGAGGGTAGTCATGATCGATTGGCTGCTGAAAATGCTCTATGGAAGGGCAAGGTGGTACAATGATATGCTTGTGAAGTAAGGAGTATCTAAACAATTCATTTCAATTGCATAAATGATATGACTATACCTTGCAATTTTAGTATGATAATGATTGCGTGAAGTAAATGAGTTTTGGTAGTATTGATGTGCTAACAACTGGAAGTATTTGAATTCTATAATTCTGAAAATGCTTCAGTGATTGTTGCAGCAATGAAAAAGTTATATGCATCAAGACTTACCAAGTGTGCGGTTGATTGAAGTTCAGATTTTAGGTAGATTGTTTGGGGCATGGCAAAGTGGGTAAGACCATGACAAAGATCGGAATCTACCATGTGAAAGAGCCAAACCTCATGAGAAGAGTCTCATGGTTGTGAAAATAGTTTGTATGTTGAATGAATTGTCAATTTAAATTTGTAAATTTCATATTTGAGAAATTGCTGACAACTACTAATCACTATTGGCTTGCATAGAATTGTGTCAGGAGGACGCATTGTAAATGGGTGTTCATGTTATGCTATTAAGCATAAAATCATAATGGGCATAGTGGTGCTACTTACAAGAGACCCACAAATGAGGATCACCTCACTGACAAGCAAATCAATTTCTGTAGTAGACGGAGTTGCAAATTCCTATTGAATTTAATTGCTAATGTAATTGCTTGGTTATGGAACAATCAATTTGGATTGTATTATCAGATAATGATTGACTGTTTGGCTACTTGATGAATGTGCCAGGGGTACACATTGCAAGAAGATCATGTGTGATGGCCTGCAAGAGCCAAACTTTATGGGGAGGTTCTCCCCTATCTTGGAAACAAGGTTGATTTTAAGAAACCATACTTATTTAAAAGTGTATAAATGTTAGCGAATATTACCAATTCTTAAAATTCCAACTATAAAATGTTTGGCAATATTTTTCAAAAAGCATTTTAATTTCCAAGGATTTTATATCGTTTATATAATAATTTGGCGATTTTTAGGGTGAAAAAAATTTACCCCATCAAAATTGGGCGAAACAGGGCTTCAAAAAATGCAAAATGGTGAATGTTTTTTGGGAGAAAAACATGAAAAAACAGCCCACTGGGCTAAAATTCGCCCCTAAAATTATCCCTGCTTGGAAATGGGTTTCGGGTGAAACTCCTTTGGACATTTTGGAAATGTCTCATCTGCACTACATGTTTGGTAAGCAACATGAGTGAGATGGTATAGATTATGTCGATAAGACATGTGTGGATATGAAATGTAAAAAGGAGTTGGGATGGAAAACCGAGGGACTATCAACTCAGAGAAGGGAGCCCCATTCCTCCTTAACGAAGGAATACTGCCTCGGCAAATGGATAAATGTTCTGTGACCCTAACTAAGAATATGCATGCCAAATTGTTAAATTCAATATGCAGAGCATGTTTTGATTCTATTTCCATTATGACAGATTGCTTGAGTATGAATAGGGCCTACATGACACACATCAAAAAGGGGTGCACACTTTCCCGATGTCGGATCATGAAAGGGTTTTCAATATTGATTACACCCTAGGGGGTGGACGCACTCCTGGTGTCTCAATACTTGATAGTGAATGATATGAAACATGATTACAGTTTTAGAGCAATAACGCTGATGATGTTGCTTATATTTCTTGTGTTGACAGGCTAAACAGATGCAGTTTGGTTGTTGATATAAGTGTATTGACTTGGTTGCCTGCAACCTGATAAACCCAATTGTGTACTGGCTTGGCTAGACAGTCTGATAAACCCAACTGTAGGTTGGCTTGACTGTGCTTGATATGTATAAAAGGATGTGGTGAAGATGTCACCGAAATAGGGCTGTTATATGCCTAGGGATCCATAGTAGATCCTGGACCTGGAAATGGTTGTTTATTGTTGATATAAGTGCATGGTTGATATAAGTGTATTGTTGATATAAGTACATGGTTGATATAAGTGTATTGTTGATATAAGTGCGTTATTGATATAAGTGTAATAAGTGCGTTGTTGATATAAGTGCATGGCCTGATAAACCCAATTGTGTTGGCTTGGCTGATTTGTTCCTTCCCAGTCGGCGTGAAGGTGTACTGGCTGGACATTAATTATTTGGTGTTGAGGAGAAGCCTGTGTGATGACCTAACATCCAAGTCCATAGGCAATCCCAAGGCTTACAAAGCGAAGCAGGATCCTATGGACCAAAGAGGAAACACACAATACAGATAAGTATTGGATTATTTGCAATTTCTTGCTTATGAATATACATGTGTATATGATTGGTTATGAGATTCTAAGCTCTTGTTTAAGAGATAAAAACCATTGAGAATAAACTAAACATGTGAATCTATTCAATGTTTGAATATAGGTATCGCTAGGAGTGAGGACTATGAGAGCATCCTAGGGGTGCATGTGGACATGTGACTATCCTGAAGAGCTTAGAATGAGCAGTAATGAAAAAGGTGCTAGTGAGACTGTGAAGGTCCTAGCAGCCAAGACAAACCATGCGGGGAGGCTCCATCGTTGAGAGGTCTGAAATAGACCGGAGACACTAAGTGTCATGACCAAGAGGGATTGGTCCAACATTCATGGTGAAGTGAAAGAGGCTAAGAGCATGAAAACCATAGTGGTGGTGTGGGTTCTAGGATGGAACGAGACAAAGAGGGGAAAAACTCTTGCTGCTCTCTCTTTCCTTTTGATTATATATATATATATATATATATACTTATGCATTGTGAAAACAAAAGATTGTTTAATGCATGTATGACTGAAAATAGAATGTTTGTATTTGCTTAAAGTAAATTGTGAATGCTGGAATAGTTAATTCCCTGCCCAAGAATGGACATGAATGAGCTCATGTGCCTGTTGGGAAGGCATGAAGAGTATGAAAGGCTCCTTGAAAAGACTTGGACTATCATGCCAATTGGGCAATTAATTGACTGAATTTAATTTTTTTTTTCCAAGGAAAAAAAACATAATTTTATTTCATCCGTAGAGAGACAAAATTACATTTTGTAGATATGCATAGCATATTTATAAACATAGTTCAACAAGCGACAAGATGTTCACCGATCATACACTATCCCATAATAAGGTTCATCCCACCAAAAAACTGTTCAATAACTATAAACAGTTTTGGAGCCATAGATGTTCTATGAACACAGTACAAACGTAGCAACCCATATAATCCAAAAAAAGATAAACAGGCCTAATAGCCAATAGACATATTAGGATCCAAAAAACCTTTGTCCATATGAAGAAAAAAGAGTACATCAATAGTGCCAAAAAGGACGGTCTCACATATCCTCCCCTTCTATGAAGGGACGATGAAATTGACTGACTTTAATGCCTATATTATGCTTGGTCTAACAGAATTTCAATGTTGCATTTCACAGGTGAGAAAAGTGAAATCCAGTAGTGCACATTGATCATGGCAGCAAACCAAAAGCTGTTGGACTTGGCTGGAAGTCTTCTTCAAACAATTGCCAAGACCCAAGAGAATCTTGGAGAGATGCTCAAGATACAGAAAAGGCAGAATGAGATGAACCACCATATTTTGCAAGACTCTATTGGTTTGCAAAAGGAGGTAAAAAGCCTTCTAGGAGAAATCCTTAAAGGAAAGGAAAGTGGAGCAATGATGGGACATTCATCCAAGCGATCCATTAAGAAACGTTCCAGGCATGAAGACTCAAAGGAAATTGAGCAAGTAAAGATGAAGCAGCCAGCAAAATGTTGGAAATGCAGAGGACATCATTACCGCCAGGATTGCCCAATGAGGGAACATAAAGAGGGTAGCAGCCACAAAGTTCCTAGACTTGGGGATGAGCCGAAAGCTGAGAACCAGCAAGAGAAGCTCATGGAAGCCGAGGGGATTGGTCCTGAAAGTTCAAGTAAATAATTGAATGTGGGACAGATTTGCAAAATTTTGAAATTTTGGAGGTGCAAATTGTATATGTATTCATATGTATTGGAACACCGAGGACAGTGTTATTCCAAGAGGGAGGGGATTGTAATACCCTGGTTTTGACCCCATTTGCATTAAAAGATACATGATGTATATATTGTAATTAATCGTGGTGTGGAGCTAAAGGAAAACGCCCCACCATCGATTTGGTTGTGTTATGTTTCGGCAATTGGGATCGTTACCGATGGTATATCATGCTACCCGACACATAATAGTTTTGACATCATGTAAATATGCACATTAATTAAAATGAACCAACAACCAGCTGCGATGATGCAACGTTAATGAAAAGGGCATGATTTTCCTAAGGATAAGGAGGGGGAATTGTTGAAATTTGGGCCTATGGGGAAAAGCCATGTGTCAACCACCCATTTAAACTTCTGTTGTCTATTAGCTGGGAGCAGTTATTGTTGAGTGCTGGTGGGTGTGGTAGGGCTGTCAGTCCTTGCCCATGTTCCCACTCCACCAGTGAACACTTCCTCTTCACGTCGCTTGGACAGAGGGGCAACATTCCTCTCTCTCCCACTCTCCCCACTGCTTCTATTTTCCCTCGTTGTGTAGGCAGTCGATCGAGCTCTCCACCTTTTGTTGATTGTGGTCTATGTAAGTTTCCCCTTCATGCATGGAGTACTATTTTACCTCATGCGCAGGTCGGGATTGTGTTCTCCTGTGGCGAGCTTGAAGAGCGGCCTGAGAGGCACGATTTATTCTGGGTATGCTTTTCCCTTACCGATTAGGGTCTGTGTGTATGTTCTTTATCAGGCACGGGCTGAGAATCTGGCTTCTTTCCCATTTGTGGACTATGTAACACTGTTGTTGTTTCATTGTGCAATTGGGCTACCGATCTTCCCCTGGTTTTGGGTTGATGCGTGTGAAAACGTCTTTTGGGATTGCTGCTGAGTTGTTTTGGCCATGCTAGGGCCAAGAACAACTCCAGATCTTCTTGTTTGACTTGAGTTGTGTTCACCATTTCGTTTGGGTTGTCACCCTGTTGTCCTCATTTTCTTCACAGCGCTATGACTGCTTGTTTCATTGTGGTTATGCAGTGGTTGGTCTTCGGACTGTTTAGAGTAGGATTGGAGGCTGGGTATGCTTGAGAAACCTGGTGTTTGGGAGCCACTCAGACAGAGTAGGTTGCTGGATTTCTTCTCTACAACCCTCGAAGAGCATTGGAAAGGGAAGTCAGGGCCTGAGGGACTGTGAAGCAGAGAAGGGACTGATTCCTGGGGTTGGGTGTGTGGATGTCTTAGAAGTCAGGATAGCTCTGGTGTAGGCATCCTTAACTCTCCATTGAGACCACCAGCTTAGCATTAGCCTTTCCTAGCTCCTTAACATCCTGATAAACCCAATTGTGTTGACTTGGTTGTTTTGTGTAACCTTGGCTATGTGTAAGCCTGCTTTGACCCTTATTCCTTGGGGAATCATGCCCATCTTGGGGGTGGTAGTGTTGCTGAGAGATTGATGAGCACGCTGGCCTATGGTTGGGTGGAATGTTGTAGCGACGTAGCTGGTTGAGGACGAGTTCTGTATAAGATAAGTGTTCTTGTCCATTTTGCTTTTGCAATTACATTTACTGCTTCATGAATCATGATGAACATGTTGATGCTTGAATGTATATGTTTGCTTCCACTGTATGTTGGGTAACTATGCATCCTTGTATGTTTTATGCATCTTAGCATGTTTTATGTTTTAGGCATTTTATTTCAGATTTATATGTATCTTCATGTTCATGGAGCTATTTTCTCTATGTTGGATGGTTGGTAGCGTCCTCTTCACCAGTCGGAGGGTCGGGGACGTTACAGTTCCTACTATATTTATGGAAGACGGTGGTTGAACCACCTGACTAGCTGGAGTTAAAGGAGTAGTAGGCATACTTGTTCTAGGGGCACCAACCGGGGGAGGTGGTATCCCTTCAACTAGAGCGCCTGAGGTGCAAGTAGAAGGACTTTCTCATGCACTAGACATTAGTCTACCTAGAGGAACACCAATCACAGGTGAACTGAAAGGACAAACCTGGATGATCACAGGATCGTTTAGGTCAGTAAGAGGTGAGTTAAAGTTTCTTGCAAACTTGTCAGCTTGCAAGTCTTCTATCTCTACTGTACTTAAATCAACTTGGTTTGTCCTGAGTTTGGGTTCACCTAGAACTTCACTAATTCCTACCGGTTTGAAAGAACTATCTTTGTCTAATCTCCACCTTTGGGGGGGAGGTGGAGGTTCTGCTGTAATAAGCAGAGGAATGTTTTATAACCTTCTTGACCTTCTGATAGGTTGTTCCTCCATGATTGAAAATTTGACTCTTCACACCCTAAGGTCGGCTAAACACAAAAAAACCACAGAGAAATCACTATAAAATCTCCTAAAGTCACAACAGACACAAGGGGTATAAGATATGCTTTCCCAAAGAAAGCTGAGAGACAGTTGCTTGGCATCCTTGAAGAGGTTCTTAGGCACAAGTGGAGGAATCATCCACCTCCCTCTCACACTTTCAAAAAGGGTTACCTTCCAAGCCCATCCAAGGTCAACCATAAATAGCCTTCCCGTTTACCTATGTATGAACCCTAGATGTCAAAGAGACTAAAGGCTACCTTAACTATATCAATATTCTGGGGGGGCAGTCGCAAGCCTGGTTAGTATGCATGGGCAGGGTAGCAAATCCTGAAACTCTGTCTAGGACAGAATCCCCAGATGCGCAAAAACCTTGGTCTACTCTTTGACAATGAATCAGAGGGTTATCTTCTTAGTCCAAGCCTCCACACGGCCTCATGCTTAACTTCCGTTTGAGAGGAGCTTCCTGGATACTATCAACATAGAAAAGGATTTACCTATAGATTGTCCAACTATGTTTGAATTTAAACACTTGCAGAGATTTTACACTTCCTATTCCACAATTCTAGCCTAAGCTAGTTGGTGTATGACCTTGTAAAATAAAACTTACTAATAAATTTTAAATTATATCGTTCATTTTAAGGGTTGTTTTTAGTTTGAAGGTAAATGGCGTGAATGATTGTGATATTTTAGACTCGATAAGAAATAGTAAAATGATGTATAAAAGGAATTCCAAAACAAATTACAACTACTTAAATCAAGTTTCTTTTCTTTTTGTAAATATGAGCTAATGAAACTGAAACTAAGTATGAGAAAACTAAGACTTATTTTTTATAATTTTTGAAATTTTATTTGAAAATACTGAAAATAAATCTACTATATGCAACTAAATGCAAAAGTATCAGATGTTTTTCTTCACTTTCCAAATTATTCAAAAATTATAATGCACCCAAATGCAAATGTTTTTGAGTGAGTTTGAATAATCAGAACATAAAGAAAGCAATATGAAGTATAGAGGACCTACAAGAACCAACCTCAACCACGTAGGAAGGAAACTTGGTAAACACCTAACTTGGGAAGAACCAATGAATAAAATCCACTGAATTTACTAAAGGACAAGTGACAAACTGATACTACTCGAAGTCAGTATAAAGTATAAGGTATCCAAAATACTGATCACTGACTCGGACAGACAACACTGAACTTATTAGCCAAGCAAGAGGACCAACTTCAAATTGCCAAATGAAAGAAGATTCAAACAATAAAACTCAAAGGCTTAACAAAAAGCAAAAATCATGGTATACAGGACTTTTAGAATTACAGAGTGATGCCAACAATAGAAGACCCCCAAGCAAACAAAAATCCAAACAAGACAAGGACAAGCAACCCTCCCTAAAATTTTATGCTACTACAGGAAATACGCGACTAGCTTATAGAGCAACCCGCAAATACAACAACAAAAAAAATTCAAAAAGAAAAAAAAATGTCTCTAGACACACTATACTACAAATCAAAGGAAAGATAAAAGACCACACACAGAATATAAGCAAAGACTAGAAAAGTATCTACAGGACTAACCCACAACAGGTTGGACTCTCCAGCGGAGTCACCAGTTGCCTTACATAGCGAAGGATGTTTCCACATACGGAGTGCAGAATGAGAAACAAGCTATATTTAGAGCTCAGCAATTGGATTTGATTTATGCTTAGTCTGGGATCTTGTATGAGATCATATCGAACGCACCTAGATCCAATTTCGACCCTAAGTTTAAACCTGGGCCACATGCCGATGGCATTGTTGGCTTTGCAAGTGCTAAGCCTGCAGGCTCAGTTACAAACCAAATGAATAACTTTTCTATTAACCAGCCTGTATCGGGAAAAGCTACGGCTTCGTCTCATCCTACCCAAATGGCGGATGTACTTGTAGTGCAATCATCGAACCAAAAAGGTAACCAACAACCTGGATGGAATAAGAAGAAAGGTAAAATTAATCGAAACGATGGGAATAGGAATGAAAATGATAATAATGACAAGAACAATAATAATGCTAGAGGGGACAAGAAACCAAAGCATAAGGTTAAATTTCCTTGTAATATTTGTGGGGATGATCACCTCACTCACTTGTTCCCTCAGATAGAAGACACCTCGAATTTCATCGCACAGAGCCCAGCTGTGTTGACAAATCCTTTGCCACAAAACCAGAATATGAACTTGAGGACCGTGGACCCTGGTAGTGCTTCTAGTGGGACTAAAAACCCTCCAGACATCGTTAGTGTCCATGGTTGCATCAATATGATGTCTGCCAAAAATGTTGTGACACGTTCTAAGGATTATGGTATGTTGCAACCGGACCTAGGGAAAGAACCTGATCCACCTGAGATCCCTTTGCGTATTGAAAAACCTAGCGATAAGCCTGAAGCTCCACCTCACATTACTAAGGGAGTCTTAAAGCATTTGGGGCACAACCCTAATTCTCTAGCCACCCAGAACTATTCTATCGTCGAGGATTTGGGCCAGACTCCTTGTGTGATTTCTACTATAGAAGTTCTTCAGACTTGTCCTCCGCAAAGGAAATCCTTGTTGTCTGCTCTTGGGATGGTTGATGGAAGCTCTCCTTTAGTGATCAAATTTGAAACTCATGGAGTCCAGCCTTGATTTCCTTACTATGTGTCCCTTTTGGTTCATGTAGAGTGTCTAAATAACACCATCAAGCCCACAGTGGTTGATGAAGGCGTTGCGGCTTCCGTGATGTCTTTGGCATGTTGGAAGGGTTTGGGTTCCCCTAAGTTTTCTAAGTCAGGCACCATGTTGACTGCATTTGACGGAAGATATTTTTGGCCGCATGGCATACTTCCTTCCCTTAAGGTGCAATTGGGAGGGAAGACCATTGCGATCGAGGTTGAGGTGGTTGATGCGCCCCTCGACTATAATATTTTACTGGGTAGGAATTGGATTTACAACATGAAAGCGGTCGCATTGTCACTATTTTGGGTTGTTTTTTTTTCCTTTGGATGGGAATATTGTGACGATTGATAAGATATATTTTGATAATTATGCTTCGAAAGCATCATCAGGAGATTCTATCCTGGTTATCGATCATTCTCAGCTGGCAAATGAGAGTGTTGGGGTGGGCATGTATCCTTTGTTGATGGGAACTTTTAATTGTGCCGCACCCGTTCTTATGATCGGTTCTATTCTTGGTAAGGATTCAACATTGTTGAGTTTGGTTCCTTTTTGCACCTCGCATATGGAGGACCCTTGGACTCTTCCTTCTCTGAGTACTTCGGGTGAGTACCTTATACTTTCCGAGATGGACATGTCATTGTCTACAACATTGGTGGAGTAGCAAGCTAATATTGATCTTGTTGTAGAGTTTAGTCCTTCCTCTTCCCGGACGGAGGAGGAGGACCCTTATGCACTGCCTACTTGGGAAGTGGCTTCATCTCACACATATGATTGCCTCAATGACATCTTTCCATCGAACGAGGATTTTCTCGAGGTTATGTCTAGGTTAGAACAACCTTGGGGGGAGTTGCATCATAGATCTTATTTTCTCCCTAAGCTTGATGATATTGAGTGTGATGACTTTAAGGAGATCTTTAGCGATAAAATTGGTAGGCCCATGGTCCCATTAGGCTCTCCTAGCAAGTATGTCGAAGGGAACATGGCTAAGTTATCACCAACTATACCTATTGATATTTCTCGGGTTCCTGGCAAGGTTGAAAACTTGTACATTGGGGAAGATTGTTCCCCCGATGAGATTAGGGAATACATCGATAATTTTAAAGAATTTTGAGATGTGTTCACTTTCTCGTATGAGGAAATTTCGATAATTGATGCTCGCATTGTCAAACATGAAATCAAAACCTATCTGGATGTTAAACCTGTTCAACAACGATTGCGTGCAATGAATCCTAGGAAAGCACCTACTATTAAGGCAGAGATAGAGAAGTTTCTCAAATATGGCTTCATCTATCCCATTCCCTTGATGAAGTGGGTGTCAAATCATGTTCTGGTGGATAAGAAGTAGGGAATGGTCTATGTATGCGCTTATTTTAGAGACTTCAATCGAGCCTGTCCTAAGCATAACTTCCCCACACCATTTATTGATCATATTTTGGATGAGTGTGCGGGGAGCGAATTTTTCTCCTTTATGGATGGCTTTTCAAGATAGAATCAAATCTAGATTAAACCCGAGGACCAACACAAGACTGCTTTCATTTGTCCTTGGGGTACGTTTGCATATCGGAAGATGCCCTTTGGCCTTAAAAACTTCGGAGCTACGTTTAAATGGACTATGACCTTTTCCTTTCATGATCTTAAAAATATTATTGAAGTGTACTTGGATGACTTAGCTTCTCGCTCTCGTATGAGGGTGCGGCATCCTTATCATTTGCGTTTGGTTTTTGAAAGATTCTGTCGTTATCAAATTCGGTTAAATCCTCATAAGTGCATCTTTTTCATGAAGCTTGGTCACTTACTAGGGTTCATTATTTCCAAAGAGGGTATAAGGGTCGATCCTTTGAAGGTTGAGGAAATACTTCAATTGTCTCCCCCGCATAACATTAGACATATTCAATGTTTGCAAGGTATGGCAAACTTCTTGTGAAGATTCGTAGTCAATTTTTCCAATTTGACTAAAGGCTTCATGCGTTTATTGAAGAAAGACACTCCATTTATCTGGGATGAGTGAGCCTAAGAGTCTTTTGATGCTTTGAAGGGAGCCTTGGCATCAGCCCCCATGCTTAGTCCACCCGACTATAGCCGTGAATTTTTTATATGTGTAGCCACGTCTCAAGAGATGATTGGTGTGGTATTGGTTCAATAAGATGAAGAGCTTCATGAGCATTTCATCCACTATCTTATCCGAAACCTTATTGATGTGGAGCTTCGTTATACCCATGTTGAGAAGTTGGCCTTAGATATCGTCCATGCAGTTCAGCGTTTGAGGCATTATATCCTTCTTCGCCAAACTTTTGTTGTAGCTCACATTAATCCATTTAAGTTCGTCCTCACCAGAAGGATGATAGGGGGAAAGTACAATAAGTGTATTGTGATATTGCAAGAATTTGACCTCGAGTTTGTTTCGGCGAAGTCGAAGAAGTCATTGATTTTTGCTGAGCTCGTATCTGATTTTCCAAGTTTGGATGAAGGAGAGGTTCATGAGGACTCTTTCGTTGATGAGCACATTTTTCTCATTTCAGCTACAGAGACATGGTATGGGGACATTATTGTCTACTTGCAAACCTTGAAGGTTCCTTCTCACCTCTCACGAGATGAGCGTCGGCGACTCCGTCATGTAGCGAAGAATTAACTCATTATGGTTAACACTTTGTATCGTCATGGGGTTGATTCTATTTTGTGTCGGTGCTTAAATCATGAAGAGGTTGAGGTTATGTTGAATGATTGCCACAGAGGGGCGTGTGGTGGTCATTTATCTGGGATTTCTACCGCTCAAAATTGTTTGAGACCAAGATATTTTTGGAAGTCCATATTTAAATATTGTGTTAATACAGTTAAGCGGTGCTACCCTTGTTAGGTGTTTGCATGGAACATGTGCTCGCATATTTCCCCTTTGCATATTATTATCACAGTTGGTCCCTTCACCAAGTGGGGGGTGATTTTATGGATTGAAACCCAGCTTTGGCTGGGGAGCACCATCACATTATTGTGGCCATTCACTATTTCATGAAATGGGCAGAGGCTATGACCACTATTAAAGTCGACAATGAGACAACCGCACATTTCGTATCCAACCAGATTATCACCTGGTTTGGTATCTTGAGGGATCTTTGAATTTAGGGTATAAGTAATAGAATTCATGTTCTTACTATCCTCAAGCGAATGGACCAGTTGAAGCAGTGAACAAGTCACTTAATTCCATTCTCCAACAAACCATCCCACAAAGCAAGACCAATTGGCATATCATGTTATATCCTTCTTTGTGGGCTTATCGAACTGCAGTTAATACTGCCACTGGTTTTTCTCCATATCAGCTTGTGCATGGGGTGGAGTCGATATTACCGGTTGAGTGCAAAATCCCTTCTTTCAAGCTAGCCGTGGAGCTTTTACCAAAGACTTCCTCTTTAGAAGAGCATTTGGTCCAGTTGGAGTAGTGTCAAGATGCTTTAGTGGCTCTTGAGATTAATAAACGTCGTGTTAAGGTCCAGTACGATAATTTTGTTCGTCCTAGGAGGTTTAGTGAAGGTGAATTGGTTCTTTTGTGGGACCAAGCTAAGGAACCCTTAGGGGTAGGAAATCTTAACCCTGTGTGGCATGGTCCTTACATAGTCAAGCATGTATTAGAGAAAGGTTCCTATGAGTTAGTTGATTGTGAAGGGACGGCCTTGGAGGAGCCTAGAAATGGGGTCTATATTAAGAAGTACTATGCATGATTTTCAGTCGAGGCTGATTTGTTTTGTATTATTGTACATTTGCATGGCTTAGTTTTGGTCTACTTGTGGTGATCGGGTTTGTTGAATAGCTTTCATTTTTTGTGGCAGATGTCGATAGGGTCTTCGGTTTATGTAGGATTCACTGATGATGCTATCTACCACACTCAAAACTCAGCTTTGGATGCTTGGGTGATTTACACTCCTACGGGTTAGGTGTTTTCTTTAGGAGGTGTGTGTTTATGGCCTTCATCGAACAATGTTGCAGAGTATAGTGTTTTTATTGATTTATTGTGTGATGCCATTTCACATGGTATTCACTCTCTTGAGGTACATCTTGATTCACAATTAGTGGCATTACAGATAAATGGCTTGTATCAGGTTAGGGATTCAACTTTGTTACAAAGGTTCTTACATGTCAGGTTGCTAGAAAGACAAGTTGAGAGCATACCATACATCCATATTACAAGAAATTTTAATCAAGTTGTTGATTCATATGCTAACTATGTACTAGATTGGCATTTGTTTCACAGATGATAAAGCATTCACAAACACATTTACACATGTAAATAAAATAATAACCGATCATTATAGGTATTTTTTCATTAAAATATATGTCCTATATGTGGTGTCATAATACATAAATGTCATATACAAAAATGGGGCTTTCGAGCCACAAAATATACTACACGGTCATACAACAGAAAGTACACCCAGGCCTCTAAGCCTAGGGAGGAGGAGGGTGTTGATCATGGTAGCACACTATGGCTCTAGCTAGCTGGTGGAACAAACAAACCCATGCATGTGGCACACCCACCACCTAGTGCTACATGGCCTCAGGAAAGTCCTCAACTTGCACCATGGGAACTCTATGTGTCAATTAAACAAAGTTCATGTAAAGGATTTGGAGTGTACGCTCCGCATCCACACTCATGATCTCATCTCCTCTTCCCCTCTGTTGATGACGAGGGAATCCATCTGGCCATTGCGGTCCCACCTCTGCATGTACATGACTGAGTATTACTATATGTCATCGCACCAAAAACATGTCTTTTTTATTCTATTTATCAAAAAACAAAAAAACAATTAATAATTCAAAAAACAAGTTTGAGTCGGGATTCATTACCTATATCCCCATATGCAGAGCCTAGTGGAATGGGCATGTTTGGGTCTCCACTAAATTCTATCCCCTCATAGGGGTAGTCATCTATGGTGATGATCTGCCTATGCCACCAGAGGAAGAAGTCTACTGGGTAGGGGTTGGACACTCGCCCCCCTCCTAGTCTCCGCATGACATTGGCCCATCGTAGCTGAGATGGATCCTGAGCACCATGTGGGGCAATCTCAACTCTTGGGCTTAGCCCCAGCACACACTCAAAAAATAAAGCACTCAATATGCTTCCAAAACCGAAGTTCCTTATCCTTCCCATACTGCAGTCCGTAAGCTGTTTCTTCATGTTGCTCAATAGTGAGGTACTCCAATCGTATATATTAGGCCGCATACACTCCACCACATAGAACATAAAAGGCCTTGAAGCCTCATGGAGGGATTCCAACCCTACTATCCTACCAAGTTCCAATAGTATAGCCTTTAGCCCTAGGTTCTAGATCAAGTTTTCTAGTATTTGGATCCCAACCTTTTATGTATCCAGGAGGCAATAAACAACATTGTATTCCTCTATCGTGAGACCGCCTCCTATCCCATGAGCTCATAGGTTTACCACTTCCCCTCTTCGGGACAATCTTGTAATGAAATAAATATCATCAACCTCAAGGCCAAGGGGCATCCTGTCCAGCTGGAATGTCTCTGAGTCAGGATCTCAATAGTCTACTAGCATTTGGAGTAGCCTTGGTTTTTCCCTCAAGCTTCCAAGGTGCCAGAACTTGTACAAACCACAAGCCCTCAAAGCTTGTTGATCCATTAATTCACCTTGCATGTCCCTGTCAACATCCTCATGCTCATGTTCGCTCCACTCAAGAACCATCCTGCACAAGAATTTCCAAGTTTCATTAGTTTTTAACCTTGATTTTGTTATTTGCGGCCCTATACGCGTCTATTTTCAAAATAGCCGTGTACATATGTGGGTATCACAGTTTTTTCCACGTATGTCCAGCCCTATACGTAGAAAAAGACACGATTCCCATGTGGGCTGAAACCGCCTTCTTTGGGATGGCCCAAGATTAAAAATTGACCATCAAATTTAAAAATAAAAGCATGAAAATGGAAGAGTGGGGCATGATGATCTACCTAAACCAGACGGTGTGTGATTTCGTGGACAGATGCTCTCGGAATCAGCTCCTCAAGTTGTTAGTCCAAAAAACACTATGTTTGGTAAATTTTCAAATGGAATGGAAAAAATTTTGAAATTTTTACCCGCTTTTCTATAGTTTGGGCTATTTTTGACCATTTTTAGACCGTTTGACCTAATATTGTGTTGTAGGGACCTGTTTTGAGTGCGTTTTGACAAAGGCTATGATCCTTTCATGCTTATCACAGGTATAATGTCTAAAATGGTATATAGGTTAGGATTTCACATCCACTTGCCTTTTGCATGGCCTTATGACTGTTTCATCTTAGCCTTAGGTACAAACCCATTCCACAATATCATGGAACCTTCATTTTGCTGTTAGAAGTGGTATTATGTGAATGGTAGAGCTTTCCTATACATGGGTGCCCTAGTTAGATCCTATTTTCCATTTGGTACCCATGTTGAGATGCCTCCTTTAGGTTGTGGGAGTCCCTTTTTAGTCTCACAATGTCCTTGAGCAAGAGCTTCATACTCCTCTTGAACTTTATGTTGGCTTTTCCCCATAGGGACTCCCTTGTGTATATCAAGTTGTAATTGCATTTCATGAGTTTTTCTTAACTTATTGAGCCTTATATCGATTCCCTGCTTTAGATTTATAATCCATATAGACGGATCTTGTCTCATGTCTAGCCAAGCAGAGCCTTTTACATATCCTTTGCAGCTTGATCACCCCTTTACTGGGAGGAGACCTTCCCCCAAGTGTCTTTGTCCTACACATACTTCCTTGAATTGAGAATAGGTATGTTCCACTACTTGGAACTATTTTTCCTGTTCTTGTCACTAGTATCCTCCTAGCTATGTACTATAAAGCACTTTTATTCATTTTCAAGCTTTTCAAAATATCTGAAAATTTCCAAAAAGAAAAAAAAAAACATAAAAAGCGGGACGGTATAAGATGTTATATTTGGCAGTAGTCGAGTCATGTCGCCTTCAAACAGAGCATTGTATATCACATCTGTCGGTTGGGTTATTAGTTTGAATTTAGGTGTTGTACTCGTTACTCTGAGTTTATCTCCACCGACAGGTTACGCTTCTAGTCCCCATGGAGCCTCTATTGATTCGTCATGTGTCACATAGATGTCCCAGTTTTAATATCAAGTCCATGTTTCCTACCTTCAGTCACCACTTGCCTTATGCTCTTGTTCGAAGGAAGTTGAAGCCTGAGTCGGCCATTCCTCAGTTATCTTGACTTTGCATGTCGTCCACTCCTGGTACTGTTATTGGTTCGTTTACATCTTGTTCGAGTTATTCCACATTATACATCATTGCTAAGTACCTTGTGTTGGTTGATGGGGGATTCCTTAATGCTCTCCTTCCAACGGATTCCATTCCATCGACATCATATCATTTATTATGGAATAGGAGTCTAGATTCCTTTAAGTTCCTTGAGACTTACAGTCATTAGTGGTAGGTTCTCTCGTCATTTATAGTTTTGGGAGTACATCAATGTCCCCTAATCGATGGACTCTTTCAAGTGTTTGACCTCAACACATCTATTCACACTTGTTAGATTTCACTCTGTACCTCGATTCCCATTATCATTATCGGTGGGTGATCTCGTGTCTGTTAATTCTATACATCAATGACCGGTAATCAGATGATGGACTACTATGTTCGACCTTGACACGTCTATTCACATAGTAGGACATGTAATCATAGCGGTTTGTGTAGAAGACCTTCCAGCTTGGTGGCATTCCATATATGCTACCTCCTTGATCATGCCAATATTCATGATATTTCAGCTCTCATGATCTTCATTCCATTGTTTCCAGTGTATATCATATATCTTCATCCACTATGGAGATATTGATCCATTTTATATTGTACATGGTGATGACCACACTTGACACTTTGTATATCATGCCTATTCTTGGCCATTGTACTCTTATGTATCTAGGACTGCTACATATATTTGAAGTCACATGCAGAGATTGTTCATTGTATTGTACTGGTGATTGGATGGTTCTTCCACCTAGGCCTTCATTACTCCACTTCTGGGATGGGTTTTATAATGTATTTCGGCCATCATGTTACCCCTTTGACCTCACACATTAGGGGACATCTGTTATAGATTATT
This sequence comes from Pseudotsuga menziesii, assembly GCA_001517045.1. NCBI lineage: Eukaryota > Viridiplantae > Streptophyta > Pinopsida > Pinales > Pinaceae > Pseudotsuga > Pseudotsuga menziesii. The sequence continues at coordinate 255,251 of LPNX010160294.1, read as the reverse complement.
TTACCACACCTGGTTGATCACACATTTATGGTCTTCCCTGTCCCTCTACAAACTCTTTGGACCCCATGGACTTATATTATACTTTGATGTTCCAATATCATCCCCAAAAATCACCTGTTTATACCTATACACGACTTTTAAATCCATACTCACGTGTATACGCATCTTTTGACCTCAAACCCGCGTACATCAAGATGTGTGCATAAAGACAAATATTTTTGGAGTTTTCCTCATATCAGTCTGAATATATTGTCTCTTGGCCTTCCATATGCCTTGAGAACGCTCAGATTCGACCCTCCATTACCCCTTTGGAGCACTATATATTGAGCCTCTTCGATACATTAAGGAGGAGAAATTGAAGAGTAAGGAAACTGTAGTCCATTGTTACCTCAGTTTTGCTTATACTTGAGTCTGCATCCCTTTGTCCCTAGGAGTACATAGTGTTCTTCCCAAGATTTCCTTTTCTTTGTGATCTTGCTATTGAGAGATGGAGGATTGAAGTGGTGGAGGCCCAGGTGGAGGACTCGGTTTCTCTGGTTTGTAGAAATGTCGATAGAGTTTGTAACTATTGTATCTATGATTTATTAATAGAAATAACTTTTCCTATCCAATTCATGTGCATTTGAATATGAATATTGAATCCATGGATGTATTTATTTGATTATACAGGGTTGATTATATATGCTAGAGTAGCTCTAACACATTTATATATATCATGCTTACTTTGTTTGTTGTAGTTGAGAGGAAATTATTATTGCAATTGCATTGGAAAAGCTCAATGGGGATCTACTTCAACCATCTGGAATAAGGTAAGATTCTATATCCCTTAGTGTTATATTTTCTTACCACTCTTGCATATTGAGAAATATTTATTTCTAGTGTCATATTGTATGTTGTGGTACCCCCAAGCTATAGGAAGTTTCTCTCCATAACAATCTTGGTCCTTTTACTAAATCTACCCTTGCTTCCTATGCTACTCCACAAACAATACTAAAGACATGAATACATGAATGAATTCCATACAAGTCACACAACTATGTGACTGATAATGAAGCAAACTATGTGTCTAGACATGAAAGTATCCTGATGTGGGAGGATAGAATTATTGCCAATCCAATCGTGCAAGAGAGTATAATCTTCCATAATCTGTAAAGAAACAAACTGTGTCAGGACTGAAGAATATCCTACTGTGGTAGGAGGATAGAATTCCTTCCAGGAAAAATGTGCAAGAAAGTATAAAATTCCATAATAATCAAGCATGGTTTAAGGCCCATTAGATAACCCACATGTCAGATATTCCAGTATGGGATGATGACTACCTCAAGTGGTTAATTTAGAAATCAAACAGGGCACTAAAGCTGCCTCCTAATGTGATACAAATAATACCAGCTCATTCTGTCAACAATGTAAGGGCAACTGCCAACTACGATGAACCATCCATACAATATAATCTAAGGGGAATCCATAGATTTGTATACCATGAAGATACGATATCCCCTGCATAAATACCAGAATTACATTTGGGCAAAGGATTCCTTGCGAAAGGTAAACACCATCTTCTATCCATTAACCCATTAGAAACTTTTGAGAGTTGAGAATCGAAAGAAAATAGGGATCCATCGATCATAAATGATTGGAGAGTTATTGTCAAGGAATGAGAATTGAATTAAAATTCAACATCTTGCCCCTTCACATCTGAACAAAATATTTCAAAGATATTCATTGGCAGTTAGGATTGATTCTTATGCACCTTGGATCCTAGTTGAAAACCCAGTAACAAACAACAGGTGTTGGAGCAGGGTCCCGCAGCTACAGAAGAAGCTGCTAGTTTTGGCGGAATGATAAGCTTTGGCGGAAAGAAGTTAAGACAGAGCTACGACGCCGTAGCATGTTTCCAGCTGGAGAGCAGAGTCGAAAACCGTGACTTTTTGAGATGTGAAAGTCAAAGAAGGGCAACGGTACCTGAGCGGCCGAGAAGGGAGAGCTCACCCACTGCATTGAAGGCAACGGCGGAATACAGGAGGGCTCAGCGACCCTCATAAAGAAGAAAGGAGCAACAAGGCTCAAGCATTGAAGGCGAAGGACAGAAAGAGAAGTGGTGCATAGTACCCATGGTCAGTGCTGGGAAGCATGGAAGACTGCAGAGAGCTGTGGTGTGACGGGAAGTGGCTACCTCAAGGACAGAGAGGACCGACTGTCACTAATTAGGGTTTGGGTTACTGTTGGGACAGGCCCATAGTGTTGTAAAAGCAGGACCTTCGGGCTGCTTATAAAAGAATGTAATTTTGTATTGTAAAGAGTTAGTTAGATAGTTATCCAGTTGGTTGTATAGACAGTTAGACAGTTGTGAATGAAATAGGCAATAAGGATAAGTAGACTGTTGTAAAAGCCGAGCTCTGGTTCTGGTCTTAGCTGTAGCAATCTTACTGAAACCAGTAGCTGGCTTATAGAGCATGCATGTAACGATCCGCAGGGATCAACTGAGAGGGAAGAGTATATTGTAAGAGAGCAATATAGAGAGAAGAGAGATCTAAGAGAGAAGATCTTGAGCTGCATATGCGGTGCAGCAGAACTGTTTTTTACCTTCCCCTTGAGCTATAATTGAAAACACAGTTCTGTGGACGTAACTTCCATCCTGGAGGTGAACCACGTTAAAATTTGGGTTATGCGACTGATTTATGTGTTATGTTTACTTATGCATTGCTCAGCTACCTTGTGAAAGTTGTTGCAGTTTAATGGATGAATGTATTAATCAGTTCACCACAGCACAGTAGGATAATCATAAGCTAAAAACCTTCGGCATGTTGTATGTGTTTCATTTATGTTGCGTAAACAACTACTGGTTGTAGTATTGAATAGCTTTGTATGTTAATTCTTGCATGTCGACACGAGCAACGCTAAGTGTGCTAAACCGTGGAGGTAGGATATCATAGAGAGGTGATATCGCATCGGCAGAGAAGCTGTGGTGCGCGATACCACAGGTTGAGGATTTCGCATTGAGCAGTAGCTGCATGTCGCACAGTGCGCGGCGATGCGCTAAGGGTGGAAATATTGCAAGTCAGGGAAAGTGTGCATCATAGAAGAGGATCGCACGATGGTAGAAAGAGACATCTCGCGGCTAGAGAAGTTGCGCGACGACGGGATTGTGCAACGCGAGTAGGAGGTCGCGCGACGCACAGACGCAGGGAGGAGGTCTCGCGGCTAGGAGATCTGCACGCCACTAGTAGGATCGCTACAGAACCTGGTCCAAGACACTTGAGTCCTTGGCCAACCCATTGGATTCACTTCGGGTGAGACTTCAGGCCGCCTTGCGGTCTGTCGCTGAAAGGGCCAGTGAGCTAGGGGTGTTGTTGGTTGATTATAGTAAACCTGGGTCTGCCCATGCAATCAACAAATGGTTCCGTTGCCGGTTTGAACGACTGGGAGTCAATGTTCTATTGGCATCCTACTAGAGAAGAGTTTCACCAGTGGCTGGATTCAGACTTAAGGGGGTTTGCCAAGAAAGAAAACTGAAGCCTTAAACTGAGCACAGAGGCCTGGTTAGTAAAGCATACCGCTTCAGACATACACGCTATATTTTTTACAACCTACGGAAACGAGCTTTTTGACTGGTTATCCAAGTTGACAGATAGGAACACATTCAAGAAGAAAAGAAACATTGTCTGGACACCGGAGCTGATTCAGACCGTGCAGAACCTTGACAACCCGATTACGAGAGCAGTGGACTTCTGGCTTACCAGTGTGCTAGACGGCTACGTTACAGAATTTGCAGTTGACCAGAGAAAGAGCTTCAGTGAAGCCGAACGATACTTCTTCAGAGGATATCACGGTAAGTACCTAAGATCTCTAAACTTGTCCCTTAAGATGCTGCTATATGAAAAAGGAACAATGGATCTAGTCTCAGATGAATAAGTAAAGCTAGTAATGTCACAAGAGTTTGAAAGTGATTTTGATGACATTGGACGAACACGTAGTGGAAAGAAGTATAAAGTAGATTTTAGCTCTCCTGTATTTGAAGACAGTTCAGACAGTATTAGACAACAGATCCCTAGCACCACAGAAGAACCAGAGGGGGGTATCCCTTACCACCCCTATACTCCACCGAAACAGACATGAACTCAGAATAACCCCGTAGGTACCCCATCTAGTAGTTCGCAGACAGTACCTACTCCCGCTACATCACCCTTACCTACACCGCTGAGTGGTAGTACCCCAGTCAGTCAGAACCCACCACAGAGAAATAGAATGGGAGATGACATGAAGCTACCTATTTTTAAAGGTACAGGAGCAGAAGACCCCGAACAGCATTGGTTCCTATGTGAAGCCATGTGGACCATTAAAACAATCAACGATGATAACCTTAAACTTGTACAGTTGGTCACCACACTCAGAGACCGAGCCTTGACATGGTACATAAAGTATACTACATTGCCCAAGACGCTTGCCCAGGTCAAGAATGCCATGATCAAAGAGTTTAAGAAACCTAAGTCTGAGTCTCAGTGCATTACAGAGCTTAAGGATATTAAGCAGCTACCATCAGAGTCAGTATGGGACTTTGACCAGAAATTCAAAGCTCTTATAGACCAAGTAAGTTTTGAGTTTGCGCCGGAGCAGCATAAGGAATGGTTTATTGCAGCGCTGCTCCCTCATATCAGAATGCCACTAATGCAGCAGAAATTCACTACTCAAGATGAAGCGCTGGAGATGGCAATGAAACTAGAGGCTTCACCTTTAGCAGAAACCAGTACAGGCATGACAACTCTACAGACCCAGTTGGCCAACCTCATGTTACAGATACACGAACTTAAAAAAGGCAAAGAGGTTATGCAAGACATATGATGCATAAAGTGTAGAGCACAGGGCCATAGTAAAGACAACTGTCCAGTCTTTGTAGAATATTTAGCATCAGGGGCTCCTAACCCCTTACCATGAACGCAAGGACCATGGTGTGAAATATGTAAAACACAAGGAAATCCGCCTCAGCAATGCCCCTTGCTTCAGAAGTATGTACAGACACCTAAAAACCTATATTGTATCTTCTGTAAATCCGTCGGGCATGATCAACAGGACTGCCGAGCTTATGATCTCATGTCAGAAAGAAAACATGATGTGTATAGAGTCCAAGCATACACACAAGGTCCAGCAACAGGACCACAGCCGGATCAGGCTTACGGAGGCCGTGCAGGAGGATTCAGAGGATGAGGCCGTGGAGGAGGCTTCGCACGTGGAGAAGGATTTGGCCGAGGAGGAGGTTTTGGCCAAGGTCGTGGACCAGTCACTTGTTATAATTGTGGAATTGTAGGACACTATGCTAGGGACTGTCAGAACGCCACTACTACTTGTAACTACTGCAAATATTATGATCATACTATAGAAGAGTGTCCCATATTGATAGCTAAGATCAGAGACCCTAAACCAGCTGCACACCAGAACATCCAACCTATCGTTGCTGAGCAGGCAGAACCAGAACCAAGAGTCAATATTGTGACTCGGAGCGGTGCTTCCACCAGTGGCACATCGCAGGAGACCGGAAAGAACACAAGTCAAGGGTGGGTGCGCAAAGCTCCTAGTAAAGCAACAGCACTCGACCTACAGAAGAATAAAGAGACCTTTCATGAAGCTAAGGCTTCCTTTGAGGAATCTACACTATCAGGACCGCAGGTACCACCGTCTAGGGGCGTACCGCAGCAAGCACCTTGTAGCGATAACCCTGAGCAGGTACATCAGGCTACCACATCGGGAAGATGCGACGAGGATGAATCGATAGGAAGTGTACAATCCTTCCTGCACAGCTGCTTGAAACTCCTGATAAATGACAAAGCTGTCGGTGAGCTACAGCGCATGATAGATCAGTATCAGCAACCCTCTCTCTCGGGCAGTGCACACCGCGCTGTCCATAATATTACAAGAAATATAAGGACAGGAAGAGAGATGAAATTCACAGCCCAGATTGGTGAGTTTGAAATGGATGAGGTTGTCTTAGATCTCGGATCAGAGGTGAATGTTCTAACCAAGCAGACATGGGAACAGATGGGTAGTCCTCAGTTAGCCCTATCGCCTATCCACCTGAGATTAGCTAATCAGTAGCGAGTATCACCATTGGGTCGACTACCGCAGGTGCCAGTTGATATTGACGGAGTTCGTACTTTCGTGGACTTCGAGGTTATAGAAATCATTGGCGACAGTCGACCATATCCCGCACTATTAAGTATTGATTGGGCGATTGGTAGCAAAGCTGTCATTGACCTAAAGAAAAGACAAATGACCTTTGAGGATGCACAGATCCGGGTCATCGCACCGCTGGATCCTTACCAAGGTCCTAGATATATTGAACCTATCCGAGCCGAGGAAGAGGCCTAGAACATGGAGAGTCTCTACCAGATGACAGCGAACCAGAATGACTACATCAACCCAACTGCAGAAGGGAACATTAGTTGGCAATGCGACAGCTCATGCGCATCGGATTCTGATGTTGGTCTAGAAAACTGGCAGAACAAACTTTACGAAGTCTCAGCACGCAGATGTGCGTTTATCAGTAAATCACTGCGGTGGATTGGCGCAGAGATCGCTGAGACTCCATCATATCATGGTCTGACAGATATCCAGGATTTTTTTGAACAGTTTGAGCAACAAATTCCTCATGAGCATAGGATCGCAGCTATGAACCTTGCAGTGCGAGCCACACCTGCAAGATGGTGGTATGCGCATAAAGAGAATATTGCATCATGGGATAACATAAAAAGACTGATGACGATCAGATTTTCTGACGACAGAGAGTATGTCCAGCAGAAGTACACAGGAGAAACTGACCCCAGGGTACACATTCAGACATGTGAACAGAACTGGTCGGACATTCCAGAGGATGAATGGGTTCACAGATTCATTCACACATTGGACACAGTTCCAAGGAATTGGGATACAGAGACCGAGCTGCGCAAGGGAACAACCACATGGCCACTTATGACAGACAGCTTCCTACTCACCTTTGCATTTGAGTCAGAACATCCAAGTGTTGCTCAGGCCCTAGATATAATCAAGACAAAGATTTTTGAGGATCGCACCATCTCAGTACCAGTCCAACCTGAGTGGACTATCCAGCTAGAAGAGGCGTTGGAATGCTATAACTTTGCATCAGAATCAGAAGAGGCGGATGAGGATCCTCGCAACACCAACATTCCGGAATCAGAAGGGACTCGCGATGTGGAGGGACCACAGTTAGAGATTCCAGCAATCACCGAGCCCATCAAGATTAAAAAGATCAATATTGGCACAGACGCAGAACCTAAGTTTGCCTCTATTGGAGACTACTGGAACGATGAAACAGTCAGACAGATTGTAGATCTGCTACATGACTATCAGGACCTATTTCCCACCAAGTTCACAGAGATGAAGGGAATAGTTGGAGACCTGGGAGTCATGAGGATACCATTAAAGGAGGATGCTAGACCAGTTAAGCAGCGCCCATACAGATTGAATCCGTGCTATAAAGAGAAAGTAAAGGATGAAATTGATAAAATGCTAGCAGCAGGCATCATTGAGCTAGTAGAGGAAAGCGAATGGGTTAGCCCCATGGTAGTGCAAGAGAAGAAAACAAAAGGGGACATCAGGATCTGTGTTGATCTGCGAAAACTCAACGATGCATCACTTCATGATCCATTTCCGACACCGTTCACTGATGAAGTATTAGACAACGTTGGAGGACAGGAGGTCTACTCCTTCACCGATGGGTTTTCAGGCTACCATCAGATCAGAATACATCCAGAAGACCGAGCCAAGACCACCTTTGCAACAGAATGGGGCTCGTTCCAGTATACGGTAATGCCCTTTGGTCTTAAGAATGCACCAGCTATATTTTCTAGAGTAGTAGTTGCTGTCTTTAAAGAATACATCCATAAGTTCTTAGAAGTATATTTTGATGATTGGACTATATTTGGGCTAATCGATAAGCACATAGGATATCTAAGACTGATGTTAGAGAAATGTAGACAGTACCAAATTTCTCTAAACTTGAAGAAATGTATATTTTGTGCACCATTTGGTATTTTGTTGGGCCACATTGTTTGCAGACAAGGCTTGATGGTAGATCCCGCCAAGATCACTATCATTGTAAACCTTCCAGCACCTAACTCAGTCAAGCAACTGAGGACAGTACTTGGTCATACCGGGTATTACAGAAAGTTCATCAAGGGCTATGCAAAGATTACAGCGCCAATGGAGAAATTGCTCAAGAAGGATGTAAAATTCCTATGGAATGAGGAATGCCAGCAGAGTCTAGACATACTTAAGGAGAAGATGGTTACAGCACCCATCCTAGTATTTCAAGACTGGACTAAGCCTTTCCATGTACATGTGGATGCATCCGGCATCGCATTAGGAGTCATCTTGACCCAGCCAGGAGAAGGGGATCTTGACCATCCCATCGCATATTCCAGCAGAAAGCTATCAACAGCGGAAAAGAACTACACCATAATAGAAAGGGAGGGCTTAGCTATGGTATATGCGCTGCAGAAGTTCAGGCACTATCTGTTGGGCGCCTCGTTTAAAATGTTTACGGACCATTCCGCATTAAAGTACCTAGTCAATAAACCAGTGTTAGGGGGGAGAATCTGCAGATGGTTACTCCTCTTCCAGGAGTATGATTTTGAAATCATTGTGAAACCGGGAAGACTGAATGCAGGACCGGATCATCTGTCGCGGTTAGACTCAGGAGAAGAGCCCAGTAACCTAGAAGACAATCTGCCAGATGCGTCGTTGTTTTCCATTCAGATTGCAAATGAGTACTATGCCGACATTATTCAATTCCTCACCACAGGAGTAGCACCTGACGAGTTTACTAAGCAGCAAAAGAAGCAGTTGGTTGTTAAAGCAGTAGACTTCACCCTCATCACATGTCACCTATACAAGTTAGGTCCGGATGAAGTTCTGCACAGATGCGTGATGCCGCACGAAAAAGGCGCTATTATCAAAGAGGCTCATTCAGGAACTGCAGGAGGACATTTCGCAGGAAAACCGACTGCGCAGAAAATCTTGGAGGTAGGATTATGGTGGCCTACATTGCATAAAGACGCTAAGGAATTTTGCAGATGCTGTGATATCTACCAAAGGGTAGGAAAACCCTCGCGACGCGATGAAATGCCGCTGCGACCGCAGGTCACGTTGCGCTCATTCGACAAATGGGCTATAGATTTCGTGGGGCCTATCAACCCACCAGGAAAGCGCACTGGTGCGAGATACATTATCACTGGAACAAAATACCTCACCAGATGGGTAGAGGCCAAAGCAGTAAGAAATTGTGATGCTGCTACAGCTGCACAGTTCCTTTTTGAAAACATCATCAGCAGGTTTGGATGCCTAGTAATTTTGATGAGTGATCAAGGCACACATTTCTTGAACAGTACTATTGAGGCATTAACAGAAGAATTCCAGATCCAGTACCATAAGAGCACTCTCTACCACCCACAGGCTAATGGTACAGTGGAGGCCTTCAACAAGATTTTAGAAAATGCTCTTACTAAGATTTGCAATAGCCAGAGGAATGATTGGGACCTCCGAGTTAACGCTGTCTTATGGGCGTAAAGGACCACATGTAAAAAACTTACGGGACACACACCTTTCAGCTTAGTATATGGATAGCAGGCTATTATGCCTATGGAGTATATTCTTCCCAATTTAAGAATCGCTCAGATTACCGGGATAACTGATACAGACACAGTCGAAGCAAGGCTAGCACAGCTGCTTGCCTTAGAAGAAGACAGGTTCATCGCCGGATTCCATCAGAAAGTGCAGAAGGCACGAGAAAAAGCTTGGCATGACAGACACATTAAGAATAAGACTTTCTAGATTGGAGACCTGGTGCTCCTCTATGACAGCAAATTCATCAAGCTCCCAGGAAAGTTTAAGACACATTGGCTAGGACCATATCAGATACAGCAAGTCACAGAGGGAGGTGCTGTTTAGCTCAGCCAGCTGAATGGGGAGCTTTTTCCCACATGGATTAATGGCAGTAGGCTTAAGACCTATAGTGATAACCACCCCACCTATTAACCATCCAAGATGGTGCAGATGTCCAGTGTAGTTGAAAGGAGGCATCGCACCGGGAACGAGTCTACACCCCCAAAAAAAAAAATTGCAGGTGATGCGGAGTTGACACTGTTTGTTCGCGCAGGTGATGCGGAGTTGCATCGCAGCAGTAAGATGTTTCCCCCTGCCACGTACTCAGTTTGCAACCGACGGTGGGCTAGTCAAGTCACTATCTGACAGGTAGTTAATGAAGAAATGACCGGTATCCCCTACCGTAGATTTGGCAGCAGTATAATAAATTTCTCCAGATTTGGTAAATCTCTGACGAGACTGGCGCCTGTACACACACGGCTCGAGGAAAATTCTATCAAGGTTTTAGCATTAATTGAGGATCGGATGGTGGGTCTGGTCCTATTCGGGCAATTAATATGACCGGGGCACCCAGTCTAGACGACCGTTATGTCCGGGATTGTCGTATTTGGCATAAAAATCAGAAACTATTCAAGTGGGACGGTTACGCTTGCAGAAAAACTGAGCTCTGGAGAATAAGTGTTAAGCATTCCCTGTGTCGATTTGAGTTGTTACAGAGTACCGTGATTTTCAAAAGCTGTAGCCATTGCACATCCGCCATTTTATGCTGAGTGGGTCCTGTCTGAGGACGAGCCCCTGGAAAACATTTTGAGAAGATTTCAGCGTCACGGCCTTACAGGAGCTATGGCATCGCCATCTATAGCTAACCCGCCGAGCTCGTCCCGAACCAGAGAACCACCAAAGACGAGAAGCCATTCCCAGCTCATGGAGGAATCCGGTTCAGAGCAGGAAGATGAAGTTCGTAGTGCAACGGACTACCTCATACCACGATTTGAAGGCGCCCCAGAGATCAGACTTTCCAAGAGCGGTAAGCTTCCTGTGCCCATACCGCCAATAGGCTCTCGAGTAAAGGAAAATGGTGATTTAGTAGGATATGCTGGTGTGGTCAAGTTTATTGATTACAACCTGGGGGACGGTAAGACGTACCCTCACTTCAAGCCAGATGCATATCTTGTGCTTGAGAAGAATCCAAGGACAGGTAGAGAAGAACTCGTCCCCATGCCACATGTCCAGATTCTTGAGCGTTCAGGTCTGCTCAATGTGTTGAGACTTCCCCATTTTGGACGAAGCGCAGAGGTTAATGCTGGGGTGCGTGTCCTCCTCTCATGTGTACATGGAGGCTATCTCTGGCTAGGTCACAAAATCGACCTCAATGTCGACTTGATACACCGTGTTACCGGCCTGTCAAAGACTGGTAAAGATCCCGACATACAGGTAACAGGAAAGACCAAGGACTCCAAACTGCCAGCAGCATTAGTTAAAAAGTATCAGCTACAACGAGGAGGCAGGGCTTATGATATCATGAGTTTACAGAATGAGACACTCAGATTTACAGCCAGTCTGCTTGCAGGCAGACTGCTTACCAAGGTCCGACCGAAGGAAGTCACAGGATCGGTGATCAATCTGGCCATACAAGTTACCGAAGGAGAGCAGTTTAATTGGTCGTTATTTTTATTAAACATGTTTCAGGAAGATTGTTTGGCAGCCCAATATCACGCCAACCACCCTTTCCACTTTTCGTGGCTACTCATACTGTGTGCATTCATCGCATGGAAGGAACCGCCCAACAGCCAGTTTCCACAGATCCCAGGAGGAGCGCCCAGGGGTGTGCGCTATACCAGTTTATGGGACACCAACAGTCAAGCAAGGAAACAGGTTAACACGATAGTATTTTATGAATACTATTTGATGTTGAAGAACATTATCCAGCAATCACCAAGGATCAGTACAGAGACTGTGGACGCATATGATAACTGGCTTAATTTTATGGCGGACAGCCATAGAATCTACCTAAGGCCTAAAAGGACTACAAGGGATGACTGGGCTCCCGGCTGGTTCAAAATGACAATACAGGACGTTGAGAATGTCATCAAAGGCTTTGATGCCCAATGGCGACAAGAATATGAAGATACCACGCCACTACCAATGGAGACCCACCAGACAGACCCACCAGAAAAGGGCAAAGAAAAATTGGACACCCAGGCACAAGGAACAACAGAAGTGCCACCACCACGCGACAAGAGAAAAGACATACCGAAAGGATCAGCAGAGACACATACGACAAAGACTGGAAGCCAAGGGACCACAGAGACACAGCAGAGAAAGAAGCAGAAAACCTCAAAGCCAACCCTGAACACAGCATTGACAGACGATGACTATGAACTCATCGCAACAAGGACGTGCGATACATTGAAGGACTCACTTGACGCAATGAAGGAAGCGCAGGAAAAGAGCCAGAGCACAGTCGAAAAACAACTTCTAGACTTAAAAATGATTAAAGAAAAAACTGCCATGAGGTACATTCCACCTGACAAGACAAACACTGGAGAGACTTCGGCACCGCCGATGTCCCGCGAAGAGAGCTTAGCAACGGATCACCTCAACACCGTGTTGATTCCACCAGGGAGTATCCGATTCCCTGCGACAATGAAGGACCCACCAGTTCAATTGGGGCAATCCATTGAGGTTAACCTTGCGGAATTCCACATTGACCAATTATACATGATCCAGTAGCAGCTAACCGCAGAGCTCAAGGGAAGAGAGCTCACCACCTACAAGCAGAACACACAGCTGAAGAAGCAGAATGCAGCACTCACTGCCAACTATCAGAAAGTGGTGGACGAGTTAAAAACGTGTCAGGATAGGGACCATGAACTCTCTCAGGCACTACAGAGTATTGCCTTGGAGCTACCCAAATGCAACATTGAGTTCGCATTACCTACCCCCCAAAAGTTAAGGAGAGTAGCAGACAGAGCAAAGGATCTGGAAGAGACTGTGGTTAGAATGGACGAAGAGGTGGCCAGGTTGAAGGCAGAACACCAAGTACAGATCGCCGAGATTGAAGCTCGTCTGCGAGACACCACTGAGGCAGACCAGAAAGAGCGAGTCGAAGCCTTGCGACTCACTTCTGCGCAGGTGAAATCTCACATTGAAGAAGCAGTGTCGGTACTCAAGGAAGCAACAGACACATGGGCCGAGCTAGATGAGTTGCCGAAGAGGGCAGAAATCCAACAGAATATTCAGCGGGTAGAGGCTACTGCAGCAGCCATGAAAGAAGAAATTAAGAGCTTAGCCGCTCTCCAGAAGATGAGGAAAACAAAGGAGATGAACCAACTGCAGCAGGAAGCGCAGCGGCTAAGAACACAGGAGGTCCACATTAGCGACCTGCTTCAACCCTATCAGGAGCAGATCACTGAGCTGGTCGATGCAGCCGAGCAGAAAATGAAGGAATTCACCACTGTGAGAGAAGAAATCGATCAGACAGACGACTCCAAAGTTGATCAAGCCTTGATTGACTCGGTAATAGAACGTGTCGAGGTCATGAAGAACGGAGTCGAAGGAATTCGGCAGAAGTTGCAGAAGACTTCGCAGGAGGCGAAGGAGAAGCTAGAGCAGGAGAAGTTACAGCAGGAGAAGCCTGTTGCAGGTGGCTCGAGGACGAGCCACAAGTAAGTGTTAGGGGACTGTTGGAGCAGGGTCCCACAGCTACAGAAGAAGCTGCTAGTTTTGGCGGAATGATAATCTTTGGCGGAAAGAAGTTAAGACAGAGCTACGACGCTGTAGCATGTTTCCAGCTGGAGAGCAGAGCCGGAAACCGTGACTTTTTGAGATGCGAAAGTCAAAGAAGGGTAACGGTACCTGAGCGGTCGAGAAGGGAGAGCTCACCCACTACATTGAAGGCAGCGGCGGAAGACAGGAGGGCTCAGCGACCCTCATAAATAAGAAAGGAGCAACGAGGCTCAAGCATTGAAGGAGAAGGACAGAAAGAGAAGCGGTGCATAGTACCCATGGTTAGTGCTGGGAAGCATGGAAGACTGCAGAGAGCTATGGTGTGACGGGAAGCGGCTACCTCAAGGACAGAGAGGACCGACTGTCACTAATTAGGGTTTGGGTTACTGTTGGGACAGGCCCACAGTTTTGTAAAAGCAGGACCTTCGGGCTGCTTATAAAAGAATGTAATTTTGTATTGTAAAGAGTTAGTTAGATAGTTAGCCAGTTGGTTGTATAGATAGTTAGACAGTTGTGAATGAAATAGGAAATAAGGATAAGTAGACTGTTGTAAAAGCCGAGCTCTGGTTCTAGTCTTAGCTGTAGCAATCTTACTGAAACCAGTAGCTGGCTTATAGAGCATGCATGTAACGATCCGCAGGGATCAATTGAGAGGGAAGAGTATATTGTAAGAGAGCAATATAGAGAGAAGATCTTGAGCTACATATGCGGTGTAGCAGAACTGTGTTTTACCTTCCCCTTGAGCTATAATAGAAAACACAGTTCTGTGGACGTAACTTCCATCCTGGAGGTGAACCACGTTAAAATTTGGGTTATGCGACTGATTTATGTGTTATGTTTACTTATGCATTGCTCAGCTACCTTGTGAAAGTTGTTGCAGTTTAATGGATGAATGTATTAATCAGTTCACCACAGTACAGTAGGATAATCATAAGCTAAAAACCTTTGGCATGTTGTATGTGTTTCATTTATGTTGCGTAAACAACTACTGGTTGTAGTATTGAATAGCTTTGTATGTTAAGTCTTGCATGTCGACACGAGCAACGCTAAGTGCGCTAAACCGCGGAGGTAGGATATCATAGAGAGGTGATATCGCATCGGCAGAGAAGCTGCAGTGCGCTATACCGCAGGTTGAGGACTTCGCGTTGAGCAGGAGCTGCGTGTCGCACAGTGCGCGGCAATGCGCTAAGGATGGAAATATTGCAAGTCAGGGAAAGTGTGCATCATAGAAGAGGATCGCACGGTGGCGGAAAGAGACATCTCGCGGCTAGAGAAGCTGCGCGATGACGGGATTACGCAACGCGAGTAGGAGGTCGCGCGACGCACAGACGCAGGGAGGAGGTCTTGCAGCTAGGAGAGCTGCGCGCCACCAGTAGGATCGCTACAGAACCTGGTCCAAGACACTTGATTCCTTGGCCAACCCATTAGATTCACTTCGGGTGAGACTTCAGTCCGCCTTGCGGTCTGTCGCCGAAAGGGCCAGTGAGCTAGGGGTGTTGTTGGTTGATTATAGTAAACCCGGGTCTGCCCATGCAATCAACAACAGGTATCCATAGGGTGACAGGCTAGGAAATTTTTCCTCCTAAACATAGGGTTTCATCCTGTTACCCCCCTATTTGCATAGGGTGTTTACCATATGTTTTCAGAGGAATGCCAGGCTGATTTTTAGATCTTCTGGAAATGGAAAAAGGGCAGATCTTCACTTCTTGAAACGTTGGGTCAACTTCAAACCTTGGAAAGAAATTCTGGTTTATTTTGGAAGCCATGACAGTGACAAAAGTAATCCAACAGTATAAATAGAGGTGAAAAGTGCAAATTTGGGCGGTTCATTTGGGTTGAATCGACCTCATGTGTAGTTATGAGTATGTCCCAGCCTTCTAACAGCCTTAAATAGTGATCCTGGGAATTGTTTCAACCATCAAACATCATGTAACCACCCTAGTTCTTAAATCTAGGTGCATCTTAGACACTTCTAGGTAGTCTTATGGAGGTTCTAGCCCCTGGGCACACAACAAAATTTCAACCCAAAATCCGACACCTTGCATGTCTGAAATTTGACACTTCTCTGTCGCATCTTCAACACATACACTTTTTTTACCGTCGGTGGCATAACGTCGGATATTCGACATGCTACCAAAGTGGGTCGAAGATCCGACACACCATGGTGTCACCTATTCAACAGTTTTCTCTTTCAAAGTGTCAATCAAAACTTGCATAAACCATCGGAAATCCAATGCCTACCGACACTTGAAGGGTCAGCCTTCCGACAAGTAGAAGTGTCGGAGTCATGGCAACGTTGTCGGTGTTTTTATCCAGAATGCATCGGATTTTTGACACCTACTGACACTTGAAGCGTCGATCGTCCGACGGGATGAAGTGTCGAAGTCATGACATTGCCGTCGGAAGGTTAATACAAAGCGTCGGTTGAGCGTCGCCTTCATGTGTCAGATGTTTAACAGAAGCGTCGGAACACCGTCGGAAAAGTGACACCTGTTGGTAGATTTAACAAAAAAAAATTGAAAGATTTCACTTAGAAAAGGTGATCACAAAAATAAATTGTATGTTTTTTCAAAGTTTTTGCTTAAAACGCCTACTTTAGCTTTGTTAATGCATTCTAATGATTTTAGTAAGTTATGGCATGATATGTTTGGGCATATTAACTTACGTTAATTGCATCAATTAATCAAATAAGACGGGATAGTGGGGTTGCCACCTATATCCTTCTTAGATGGAGTTTGTCCAATATATACTCTTGGTAGGCACCTTGAAGAGAGATATGAGAAAGGAAAGGCTAAGAGAGCCACATCACTTCTTGATTTTGTGCTCAGTGACATTACTGGTCCCTTTCCTCACCTATCTATGAATAAATAAATATACGTACTAACCAAGCCTAGAAATTCAAATCTATTATGCCTATCAAATGGAAATTTAATGACAGTCTTGGATTTTTCAAGCCTTTCACATTACGTTTACTTTAAATTCATGACTGCCAACTAAATTAATTGGGAAAGAAGTAAGTGCTACTATAGACTTTGGTATTTTAAAGCTAGCCAGTATCCAGTAAGTTATTAAAAGAGCTAGTAAAGTATCCAACAAGTTATTAAAGGCCTACCCATTGTCTATAGGAGAGAAACCATAACAAAATTCATGGAAAAAATCATATCCCGACCAATAACCCGTCGGCAAAATCATAGCCCCTAGGACAAGAATCAAACCAACAACCTTAATAACAAGCTTGTGGATTGTAGTGCTCACGATGAGAAAAAAATGGCATGCTGCAAGTAGCATGAAATTAAAAAATGAAATTGTAGGTGTTTTTACTTATTTCCCTACTGTAACTTAAAATGAATGGCATTCTAGGTGTTTTTACCCGTTTCCCTGGTTAATAAATTTAAAATAAATCACTGTAAAATTGAATTTAAATTGCAAAACCCAACCCGGGTTTTTTTACCCCTTTCACTGGTTAATAAATTTAAAATAAATCAGTGTAGAATTGAATTTAAAGTGCAAACCCCAACCCAGCTCAGATTCTTAGTGTTTTTTATTTTCCCTTTCCACAATTAGTAAAATTAAAAAAACAAAACACAAGTACAAAATCAAATTGAAAAATTGCAAACCCCAATCCAGCCTAGCTTTTACACCATAAAAATATGCAAAATGTTCAAAATTGAAGCAAAAACAAAGTGAGAAATGGCACGCAATTGGTTACCTAGGATGACCACCACATAAGGATCAGAGATATTCATAAAATCCGAAGCAACTAGATCGGTTCCCTTATTACGGCCAATTTCAGGATCCCTATATACTGTTCCATTTCTATACACGGAAATAGAAGAACAATGGTCATATACATAAATACCTTCATCCTTAGACAACATCATACATAAAGAAAACAGAAACTTAGAGAAATGCTAACCTGAACAAGAACACTGTAACTTGAGATATATGGTTCGAATGAAGAGAACCACACAATATACAATTTTTCTTTTATAAACCCACTGTATCTGAACGAACACCATATCGAGGTAAAGTAAACCCCATTGATATCGATAAACATGTAGATATAAATAAATCCTTCTAGAGAAAGGTCATGGAGATGTGGTGTCAATATTAGTGGATGGGATTGGGTCACTCCAATGTAATTCATAACCAGTAAAGGCTACAATTGAGAGCCTGCATCTAGAACCATTATTAATATTTATGACGGGAGATATAAACTAGTAAACATCAAATCTACAGTTTGAATTTTTATATGCCCATCAAATACGTCTAAAAAGTGAAAAAAACATTCTACAGGCCGTCAATTTCTGGGCCTAGTACTAACCTTCATTGATTACATCTCTATATACACAGGGGTCTACTTCTTAAAACACAAAGCTGATGTGTTTTTTTTTCTTCGAGATTTTAAATCTCTTGCAGAGAAACAATCTGGTAAAGGGATCAATATCCTTGACACAGATAATGGTGGAGATTATTCCAATAAATATGTAAATAATATATATCCTTTTCATTTATAGTTCTTTACCTAACAACTCTTACGACATATCAGTATGGTATGCTTCTATATATCCTTTTCATTCTAGAGCACACACTCTGTCAGTGATCATTGAATTTTATGCATCAAAATAATCTAATTAGTGTTTTAGATATGATAGATTTTCACTCAACATGTCCAAATGAGTGATGATATAAAATCATTTTGTCAAACATATAAATAAAATGCATGCTCAAGTCCAAGTCAACTGAAGGACTAAAATGTAAAATATAAGTAGTTTGTGGATGCCCAATGGAGATATAAATCACTTGAGAAGAACTCAGGACATTATAAAGGATAGAAAAATAATTTAGTTGTCAATTAAAGATAAGGGCCAGAGAGAAGTTCTGTTATTTACAAAGAACTTCATAAATGCAATTAAGGATACCAAGGAGTGTTATGAAATGGTGCAAATAAGAGTCTTAGAGGGCATAAAGAACAATAATGTTGAAAAATGTGACACTATGAAGGAAGTATTAGTATAATTGAGTATAATGCTAGAAGGATATGTTGAGATTACACATGAGATTCCAAGCAGTTTTCCTCCAAAGAGGAAGATTGGGAACAAGATAGACATAATTAATTCATCCATGTATGTATATGCTTCAGTAATTACTCTTCTTCATATTACTCCATTTATCCTTCAAAATTTTCACCTAGAATGGTAGATGCATATAATTTTAAATATTCATCATGCATGGAAATCACACATTGCAATAGTACAATGATCACACATTGCAATAGCATACAAGCATCAGATGTGCCACACCCCTGTACAATAGCATTCGTGCACATACCTAGAAAACACCACTAACTTATACAAGAAATTTACAAAAGATCAAAGGTATGCATGCTTTACTGATGGACCAGCTAGAAAAGAAGTTCCAGAATCTGCAATAGAAACACAACCTCTAGCACAGAAACCTGCAACAAAATGTTCATAAAATGCCATCAATATTTTCATAAGATTCCTTAAGAAGCAATCATGTGCCCAATTGAATAAGATGGACTGTAGGCTGACCTGTTGATTGATCATCAATGAGGAACTCTCCCATGTCAAACTGAAGGAAATAGCAAAATCGATTTATTAGAGTATATTAATCCCATGACATACCTACTAGTAACTATGACTCATACAAAGAACATGACATGCATGTGTTTATCCTTAAATATAGTCAATTTTAAACCTAGAAAACTAACATGATTCTATTACATACCTTCCAGTAACTGTTTCGAGTAGTAAGAGCATATTGATGTTTACCCTTGAAGTTATTAGGATCAACACCACCAAAAGTCATGGCTGCAAATGGACTTTCTTCAATAAAAACATATTTTCCTTGGGAAAGAACCTCGAAACTATTTCCAACAAATGTGAAAATGTTTCCTTTAGCGAAAAGATATCATACCAAATCTAGTGATCTATCATTGTAAATCAGTGAAAATGACTGATACTCTTTTTAGGCCGTGGATACCTCTAGAAGATTGTTTGAAAACAACAACAAAAACAGTTTTTATAACTTAAGCATTCAAACAATGCCTTCCAGAAATAAAGTAGCAAATAGATCTTTATTTTTTCAAGCAGATCTCAATACTTTTTTCCCATAATTATCAATGCAGTCATTCTTCTTTTGTATTCCAGAGTTGAGATGTTTTCTCTAAGTGACCACTTTAAACTCGGTGATAAATTGGAAGCAATACAGAAAGATATAAATGCCTAATAAAAGATTTGCACAAAGAAGACTTTGTAACAAATTAGCAATTATGAGTAATAAAGTGCACAGTGATGTTGGGGTGAAAAGTTACAATGAAAACTGAAAATACCAATGTGTACCATGCCCAACTCAGAACCTACAGGGATAAGCACAAATATAAACATAGGTTTTCCACTGCACAATCAAACATGAAAGTTGAACAAGATATGAGATTAAGAAACAAATTACAAAACTACTGGAGAAAGATAAATTGGGGCAGATAACAATATACTCATGCAGAATAAGAGGGAAACAACGCTTCAGATACCATTTTCCTCACAAGTCTATCTATCTTTTTTTGTCTTTTGGCCTTTCATATTCCCATCAAACTCAAATGCCTATCATATTTCTTGTAATGAAATTCCTACATTTAATTTTGTTGTCCTAGCTATATGGAATTGGTAAAGTATTACCAAGGGGCTAGTTATCATGATAAATCAAAATATTTAAGGTAATTGTTTAGATCAGATAGAACAAAGTTGACCTCAATGTATGGTAATCATCATCAACAACTAAATGTATGTGTGTGCACATGCATAAATACCCAATACAAAGCTCAATCAAACAAAAGAAAACATAATTATACCTTAATTTGTAGATCTTCACACTGTCTTCTTATGCTTTACCTTTCAAAACATCATTCAACATACTTCATTTTTTGTCCTGTTGCAATAGTTTCATGTTAGGACCCATCAAATAAATTTATGTTTGTTTATGAAAATAACAAAACCAATCTAAATAAATACAATTCTATTACAATGTAAATTACAATACTATTCAACTATTCAAGTAAATTAATTATTAAGAATATATCACCTGATAAAACATGGATAACCAAAAATACTATGTATATAAGGCCATCGATCTAATCAAAATGCCATGTCTTGCCTCTTAACTATGGAAATGTTTCTCAACGCTATCTGTAACAAGTTCCAATGGAGGATTCAAATAGCAATAGCGAAAATTATACACTAAAATTATAGAAATAGATGTTTTTTAATGTATTCTTCCTTACCATTCATTGAGCTCCTCTTCGTTTCGAGAATAATTTAATATTCTCTACTAAACAAGACCAACTACGTGAAGGTGGAAGCTCTTATGGCCCCTCCCCCCCCTCACATCACTCTCAACTCCCCAAACCCAATGCATATACTTGCAAATAACAATTTATTTCACTATTTCACAATCCAAATAACAATGCATCTACTGCAAACTATTTCACTCAATAGTTGAAAGATGCTTTCATTAAATCATTCTTTAAATCATTCATTAAACCATTCAATCATTCAACAGCTGAAAAAACCATTCATTAAACCATTCATCAACTCATTCATTAAAACATTAATTTAGTCGATGGCAGAAAAAAAATCAGTAAACCATTCAGTAAAGCATTCATTCAAACATTCATTCATGAAACAGAGGAAAAAACCATTAAATGTTTTTTTTATAAATAAGAATTACTCAAAATTTGTTTAGTCACTTCTTTTTTACTTTTCTTCTCTTTAAATATTTAGTTAGAGTCACATATTCGAGAATCTGATCATTGGTATCCGTACTAGTATGCTCACAAGGTTGAACTTTAGGCAAGGGGCGATGAATTTCTGCAATAATGTCAAAATCTTTCATTAATATATTTATATTTTGATAAATACGAGTAATTCATTTAAAAAAAAATTATGAATGTGTGTTTTTACCTACCATGGGCACATCAACATGTTCAACATTATCTTGTACAGGCCCAACCTGTTCCGTGTTATGATCTGCATCTACATGCTCTGCAGTTGAATTGTGTAGAATTAGAATTAATGTTCATCATCTGCAATGGTCTATAAAAAACAGTAGCACATTAATAAATTCATTACCAGGATGAGAACCATGATCTTCGTTTGGTTGGTCATGTACTACATCCTCGACATGAAGGGGATCATTACTCTCCTGCACAAAAAGGAATAAATAATTTATGTTAATTTATTTATAAGAAACAAATTGCATGAGCATTAATAACTTATCATTAAACTATACAGTTTTCACATACCTGGGCACCAGATGGATTAGCAGAAGTTCGTGCAGTATTCCCAAACAAGCTTCTCTAGTGTTCAACAATGGTGTCAAAGACATGTTCAAAGCCAAGCTTCATGTAATCCGCACTGGGAAATTGTTTGAACCAATCGGCCTTCATATTTGCATGATGTCATTAACTTTAAAGCCTTTTGTCAGAACAAAACAAAAATAATAATCTATATGATATTTGGTTGCGGATTCAGGTTTTGTGATACTTAAATATCGGGCCGCCAAGTTGGAGTAACCACCAAGACCAAGCTTGTGTTGGCCAATTTTTTCAATTCTTTCCTTTGTGGCCTTAGATGTGTCCGAGAGACTAATTAAGTTTTTAAATACATTAGTCGATGTACCAAAATTGATATAAAAACTAGTAATAATAAGGCTTACCACTTCATTTTGGAATGTATTGCATACCTCCCTACTCCACCTGGTGGTATCTTTCCTGATTTTCTGAGGCCCTTCTCTTTTCCATCTTCCACCAGGGATTTCCACTTCATAGATGGAATCATTGGAGGGTGCTCATACCTAGGGTTATTTTCTAGGTGAACCCTATACTGGTCTCAGACAATATTCAGATGTTTTCTAGCCTTATGTAGGACCTTCGATGTATCGAAGGTATCTTTTCCGAACATACTAACCAAGCGATTAGTCAGATCATCCTTTAAAGCTTTTGGATGCGTGTTCCACATTGTGCGGATGGTGGGCCCAAAAATATCCAAGGCCAAATCATTCATATGTTTATAAAATATATCATTTCCTGCAAAACATTAATTTCATCATTAGTCAACATTAGAAAATATTATCGGTATATTAGACACAAATTATAAAAAATAAATTGAAAAATATATAATGACCTGGAATCCTCTCTATCTTTATTGGAACCAGTTCTTCATTCACCAAAAATGTACACACTATTGAACCAGTGCTAGTCACACGAGAAGATTTAGGGAATGCTTCCACATCTCTATCTAACCCTTCATCCACCCCTTCTTCTGCAACATCTGTTGTGGGTGGGGCAACATCGGCTGCACCCTCCACTGCCCTCGGGGGTGTCGTAGAGCGTGTTGCTGATTGTTCAGTGGAAAATATGGGAGCAGTATGTGGTGTACATGGAGTGGTTTGGTCACTGGGACCAACATTGCCTTGACCACCACTGATAATCTCCATAGCGCGATGTAAATTCAAACCATTGTATTATAAGTTCAATAGCATATAAATTCAAATATTATAAAGTTTTTATAAATGAATTTGCATTTTTATTCGATAACTTACATCCACTTGTTTACGTGGGGCAACATCGGCTGCACCCTCCACTGCCCTCGGGGGTGTCGTAGAGCGTGTTGCTGATTGTTCAGTGGAAAATATGGGAGCAGTATGTGGTGTACATGGAGTGGTTTGGTCACTGGGACCAACATTGCCTTGACCACCACTGATAATCTCCATAGCATGATGTAAATTCAAACCATTGTATTATAAGTTCAATAGCATATAAAATCAAATATTATAAAGTTTTTATAAATGAATTTTCATTTTTATTCGATAACTTACGTCCACTTGTTTACGTTGCTATAACAACAATTGAATCCTTTGTTCGATCCCTTCTGTTAGTGGAACTGCCAATGTTAGACGAATTAGTTCCTCATTTTGTTTTTCCCTTGTCCTTTGTAGCACCCTCAACGAGTCCGCAAACTCTCTAATTTCACTATCTCTCATCAACCGAGAGACCTTATTCTGTAAATAGTTTTGAGACATTGTTTCATAAATAGAATCCCATGTCTGCAATTGAAATATATAAAAAACTGCTTAGTCTTTGAAGCAATAGTGTGCACAAATAATTATACTAAGAGATTGTATCTAGGATTGCCTGACGCCTAGAAGAGGGTGTGGTCTGATCAACATATGGGGATTTACCTCTATCAGCCACCTGCAAAAAAAGTAGAGAACATTATCGCAATGAACACAATATGCAAAAGCTAACAAATACATAACAAAAATAAACACTATGCTACATGTTTTATATGTGTACATTTTTTAAGTATTTAGAATGTCGAATAATATTTAGGTTTACTCGTTGCCTCGAGGCTCCAATCATCTGATCAACAGCTGGAGACTTTCCCTAGTCAATCTAAAAAAAGGTAGACAACATTACCATCATGAACGCAACAATAAAAATGAAAGAATTGTAACACCCCGGTTGTGACCCCGATGCATTAAATATACATGATATATATATATACATTGTAAATAATCATGATGCGGAGCTAAAGGAAAAGGCCCCACCATCGATTTGGTTGTGTTATGTTTCGGATTGGAATTGTTGTCAATAGTATATCGGGATATACAACACGTATTAACTTGTGGCATCATGTAAATATGCATTTTGATTAAATAACCCAAACCAGCTATGTCAATGCAACTATATTGAACATGGCATGATTTCCTAAGGATAAGGGGGGGATTGTTAAACCTGGAACCCATGGGGAAAAGAAATGTGTCAGCCACTTAAGCTCCTATGCTGGTTGAGGGCAGTTAATACTAGGTAGTGGTGGGTGGCAGGCTGCCCCCACGCACTCTCCACCAGCTAGTTCAGTCACACGCACGGGCTGGGGATGGTTTCCTCACACGCTATTTGGGATACCAATCGTTCTGTCCAATCTCTATGAGGGTTAATTGTTCATTTTCCTCACGTAGAGCGGAGATAAAAGGACTCACAATCCATGGTGTGGGGGTTGGCTCTCTTTTCTCTCACCAATTGACGGTATGAGTATGTGTTTTCCCTTCCGTTCATGCAGAGGGGCTATTTTCTTTGGCTTCACGCACCGATTGTGGTAAGTGGTTATGTTCTTCCTCTCGTTCATGCAGAGAATGGATTTTCCTTTTGTATTATTGGACTGTGTATTGTCCCGTCCTTCCTTGGTGGATCATGTGCTGTGAATTTCCTCACTGATCGCTGGCTGTGGTCTCATCCATGTCTTGTTGACTGTGTTTTCCCTTTTCAAAGTGGTATCGGCTGTAGGTTACCATTGTGAATCGTTTGGCCACGATAGGGCAAAGAACATTTTAGGTTTTGTTTTCCCCTGTCAAAGCTGTAATTGCTGGTTTTACTGCATGCATGCAGAGGTTGGTCTTTGGACTGCATTGGAGTGGTGATGAGGGCCTGATTTTCTTGACAAACCTAGTGTGTTTGGGAACCACACAGACAGAGCCAGAGGGTTGGATTTCTTCTCCACAACCCCTGAATAGCACTGGAAGGGAGGTTAGGGCCTGAGGGACTGTGTAGCATAGAAATGACTAATTTCCTTGTGTTGGGTGTGTGGGGGTTTTCTAGAATTCAGGCTAGTTCAGGTGTAGGTGTCCTTAGCTCTTCAATGGGCTCACCAGCTTAGCATTTAGCCTTTCCCAGCTCCTGGATGGCCTGATAAACCCAACTGTGTTGGCTTGGTTGATCTGTGATTGCCTGATAAACCCAACTGTGTTGGTTTGGCTGAATGGTGTATCCCTGATGTTTTGTGTATCCTTGGCTATGTGTAAGCCTGCTACTTCCTTATTCCTTGGGGAATCATGCCCGGCTCGGGGGTGGTAGCGTTGCTGAGAGATTAAAGAGCACGCGGGCCTATGGTTGGGTGGAAAGTTGCAACGACGTAGCTGGTTGCGGGACAGTTCTTATAAGATAAGTATTCTTGTATATTTTACTTCTGCAGTTATGTTTACTGTTAATGAATTATGATGAACATGTATATGAATGAATGTTATCTTGCTTCCACTGAATATATGTATGATTATGCATCTTAGTATGTTTTATTTTTTTAAGCATTTACTTCAGATTTTATATGTATGTACATGTTCATGGGGCTAGTTTCCCAGATGTTTGATGTATGGTAGCATCCTCTTCGTCGGTTGGAGAGTCGGGGACGTTGTAGTGTGGTATCCGAGCTACAGGTTGCAGCGTGGGCCTGAATGGGCCACGAAGATGCAGTGACAAAGCCATCATTGCATCATTGGGCCTCAAAAGGCCATGAAGAACCAGTTAGTAGAGGCAGGTTGCCAGAGCACAGCAGGAAGAAATCTGTGAATGCTAGAAAAATTTCAGTGAAGAATTTTTTTTCTAAGTGACAGACCGTCGGTGCATCGGAAGACTTAGTGGGAAGCCTTTCCGATGCAGTGAATAGCTAGTTGAAAGGCCGCCCGATACAGACTCGGCCGTCAGCGAAGCTTAGCCGATTTGATCAACGAAAATTAGAAGATGACTGAGCCGATGCATCGGTAAGAATTATCTGATCACGCAGTCGAAGAATTTTTTTTCTAAGTCTTAGGTCGTCGAATCATCAAAGTACTAAGAGAGAATATCCTCCGATATAGTGAAACGTATAGGCTGAAGATCACCTGACACAGCTCATCGGCGATCGACGAAAGATAGATGAAGAGATCGCCAAAACGCCAGCGGAGAAAAGACAAAAGAGAAAAAATTTGAAAAACTTTTCTAAGTCTGACCATCGGCGATCGACGGAAGATAGTTGATTTCATCGCCAATGGTTAGACGATGGAACCGTCGATGAACTACATTGAAAGAATTTAACGGTTGAAAGTCCATCGTTGCGGCTGCTGTGTGGAATATCCTTCCGACGGATAGAGTCCCTGACCGCCAATGCCACAGCGGATAGTTGTTCCGACAGCCGATGCGGCGGAAGACAAGCAGAAAATTCCTGAAAATTTTCTAAGTCACGAGATCATCAACGATCGAAAAAGCTTAGCTATTGGGATCATCGATGACTAGAAGATGGGATCGCCGATAAGTAGAGGATGAAGATGCCGAAATCTAGTGAAGTGGATTGGCGAAAGATAGATGATTGGAGCGTTGATCGACAGAAAGTTAGTGGATGGAACCACTGAAACATCGGCTCACCTAGTCAAAACCATCGGCAAAATATAGACGATGAGACCGCCGATGGACGTCATCGAAAAAGTTTAGTTGTTCCGACCGTCGATGCCGCATGGGTTAGTGGTTCCGACCACCGATCAGAAAATTATAGTTGATGAGACCGCCGACATGTTAGGAGAGATTAGTTGATGTATTCATCGACACCGTGGAAGGAGTTAGTGGTTTGGTCCGCCAATGGGCATCGAAAACATTTAGTTGATTGCATGCCCGCTGTTGCGGCTGCCTAAGAGACTATCCATCCGATGGACAACGCATCCAATTGCCAATGCTGAACAATTAGTGCTTCCGATTTCCAATATGCCACCATCGAAAAACATTCGTTGTTGAAGCTGTCGACATCGCGGATCCGTTCAGTCTTGGATCACCGAAACATAGTGGTCAATTGCTCCGATATGCCGACAAGTTTGTGGAGCGTAGTTGCTGTGTGGACTTGTTGACCGCCTTTGTGGACATCTATGGGACTAATCGTCTAACGCCACAGTTACTAGTTTCTCCAACCGCCGACAGGGTTATGGCCATGGAAGACACAAAAAGTTTGTTGGCCACCGTTGCGGAATCCTAGAGAACTAGCCACCCGATGCACAGTGCACATGACCGCTGATGCAGCGCGTAGAGTTGGTTTCCTTGCCGATGCGATAAGGCTTAATGGTCCTAATTGCTGACAAGGTTCAGAGTCTTAGATAACTATGGACCCGACACAATGGAGGAAAATAAACAAACAAATTGTCGATGAGCCGCGGAGAAAATTAGTGGTTCTGGCTGCCGAAACGTCGGAATGTTAGTTGGGATGAGACCCGATCCTGTACAAGGAAATTTGGGTTTTTCAAAGTGGATTTCTTAGCAAATTCTAGTTGTTTTTTAGTGAATTTTTCAGCATACTATCAGTAGATTACAGGGCTGAATAAGAAAATAATTTTTGTGTGTTTAAGAAAAATTATTATTTATAATTTTTTCCAGGAGAAGGTAAGTAATTCCGATTTATATCAATATGTATGCATCTAACAGTTTTTCTATCTAACACGTTTGCAGAATCATAGTTACCTTCAATGACAGTATTTTAAAAATTGCAGTGGTAGGTAAGTGGTGATTCAGTTATGAGAACCCAGGATGGATATGATGCTCGGGATTCTTACGAGCGTGCGGGAGATGCCATGGGAGAAAATTTCCGTAACTGGAATGATGACAAAGAGTCTAATGGAAGGAGATTCCAAGAGACACCGTCAGATGTTGCAGCCACCATGAGAAGCTTGATTAAAGCCCAAGAAGAGCAACATCAATTGAATGCTGCCATGTTGCAGAGTTTGACAGACTTACAAAGGAAGATAGACTCTGGACGAGGTACAGTAAGACCAGAAGGCAGTAAGAGCAGTACTAGGAGAAGGAGAAGGACTTCTAGTGGATC
The DNA here is from genome assembly GCA_001517045.1 of Pseudotsuga menziesii. Lineage (NCBI taxonomy): Eukaryota > Viridiplantae > Streptophyta > Pinopsida > Pinales > Pinaceae > Pseudotsuga > Pseudotsuga menziesii. The sequence continues at coordinate 226,944 of LPNX010160294.1, read as the reverse complement.
ATCTAACTCTGAAGAATCCAGCGGAGATACAATCTCATCTTCTCATAAATGGAAAAGAAGGAGACACCATAGGGATCGCTCTCGAGATGAATTTAGGAAAGCTAAACCTCCTACATTTGATGGTGAGGCAAAGACTGGATAAGAGGCTAGCTTGGATTCTTGGGATAAAGAAGTAGTTTCAAGTGCAGGATTATTCAGGAAACATGAAGGCAAGAGTTTCCATATTCAATCTGAATGGAAGAGCATCCATTTGGTGGGAACACTTCAAGCAAATAAAGAGGATCAGTGAAAGGAGATTGAAGTGGAAACAGTTCAAGAAGTATTTCAAGCAGAAATACCTCTCTGACAGGTATTATGATGATAAGATTAAGGAGTTCCATGAGCTACGATTGGGACAGCAGACCATGGATAAATATGCAAATAAGTTCTTGGAATTGTTGAGGTATGTCCGGTACATCAGAGATGAAAAAGTGAAGGTCTAGCGGTTTTTGAGTGGATTGCATCAGTCTTACAAAGATAGAATTGAATTTTATGAACCTAGAATTCTTGAAGAAGCAGTAAGGAAGGATAAGTATTGCTATGAGCAAAGCAAAGGTAAACCTAATTACCATAAGGCATGGAAGGATAGGAAGAATGAGAAGTTTGACCAAAGAAAGAAAGGTTTCAAACCTTCTAGATTCAGGAATCAGTAGAAGCAGCCATCCCAAGCTGCGAGTAATCTAGTTGGAATGATAGGCGGAAAGCCTAAAGATCCACAACAGAATAAAGGTCCACTAAAATGTTGGAAATGTGAAGGACCCCACTTGCGCAAATACTGTCCACTCGAGAATGAAAGTGCAAGACCAACTTATAAAATTCAAGAAGCAGAAATAGTGGGACAAGTTGCAAGGGTAGTCCCTAGAATTTATGCAGCACTGGAGGACCACCAGGTAGATCACCAGTCAACTGTGGTTGAAGTTGCAAGTAAGATTGTTGAACAATCTGTTTCTATTTTGATTGACCCTGGTTCTACTCACAGTTACATTACTCCTAGGGTAGTGGAGATTTGTGCTTTTAAGAAAGTAAAGCATAGAAAATCTTGGTTAGTTCAGCTAGCCATTGGCACTAAGAGAAAGGTTAGTGAAGTGGTAGAGAAATGCCCATTGGTCATGAATGGATTGGTCACTTGTGTAGATCTGAATGTTCTACCGCTTGGTTCCTATGATGTTCTCATTGGAATGGATTGGTTAGAATCTCACAGAGTGAAGCTTGACTGTTATAACAAGACTTTCGAATGCATGGATGAAGAAGGAAACCCAGTAGTTGTGAAAGGTATTCCAAAGGTAATTTCAGTAAGGCAGGTTTTAACAATGCAGTTAAAGAAGTTATATTGTAGGAAAGTTTGTCAGTTGTATGCAGCTCATATTGTGGAGACATCGGAGGATGAAACTCCTAGGTTGGAAGACTATTAGGTGTTACAGGAATTCAAGGATGTGTTTCCTGATGAGATTCCAGGGCTTCCTCCAAAGAGGGACATTGATTTCACAATTGAACTTGTGCCAAGAGCAGCACCAGTGTCAAAGACACCCTACAAGATGAGTACACCAGAGATGCTAGAGTTGAAGATGCAACTGCAATAGTTATTGGAAAAGAAGTATATTCGGTCGAGTGTGTCTCCTTGGGGAGCACCGGTTTTGTTTGTAAAGAAGAAATATGGTACACTCAGGTTATGTATTGATTACAGACAGTTGAACAATGTTACTGTGAAGAATAAATATCCTTTGCCTAGGATTGATGACCTGTTTGACCAAATGAGAGGAGCAAAGGTATTTTCTAAGATTGACTTGAGGTCTGGTTACCATCAGGTGAGAATCAAGGATGAAGACATTCATAAGATAGCCTTCAGAACAAGGTATGGACATTATGATTTTGTAGTGGTACCATTTGGTCTCACAAATGCACCAGCTACATTTATGTGCCTTATGAACAGTGTCTTCAGCAGGTATTTGGACAAGTTTGTTCTTGTTTTCCTTGATGACATTCTTATTTATTCTAAGAATGAGGAAGAACATGAAGAGCATTTGAGGCTGACATTGCAATTGCTCAGGGAGCACTAGTTGTATGCAAAACTGAGAAAGTGTGACTTCTATAGAGATAGAATTCAGTATTTGGGTCACATTATCTCAGAAGAGGGTATATCTATGGACCCTGAGAAGATTGAAGCCAGTATGAATTGGCCTACTCCAAGAAATGTGACAGATATAAGATATTTTATGGGACTTGCAGGATACTACAGGAGATTCATTAAGGGATTTTCCAAGGTTGCACATGCCATCACTTATTTGCAAAAGAAGGGGATAAATTTTGAACAGACATCGAGGTGTGAAGAAAGCTTCCAAAAGTTGAAGAATCTTCTCACCAGTGCACCAGTATTGAAAGTTGCAAATCCGGAGAAATATTTTGTGGTGTGTACCGATGCATGGAGATAAGGGCTTGGAGGAGTCCTTATGCAGGACAACCACGTGATATGTTATTTGTCAAGAAAGCTGAAGGAGCATGAGAGGAACTATGCCACTTATGATCTCAAGCTTGTAGCCATAGTACATGCTCTCAATATGTGGAGGCATTACTTGATGGGTAGAATATTTGAACTAAGGACAGACCATTGTGGTCTGAAGTATCTATTTGATCAGCCTACTCTGAATGCTAGGCAAGCGAGATGGATGGAGTTTTTATGTGAGTTTGATTTTGAAATCAAGCACATAAAGGGAAAAGAAAATAAGGTAGCTGATGCACTCAACAGGAAGGTGTAGGAAATGCACATGGCATCTCTTAGTATTTGCCAATCAAATTTGAGGCATCAGATTGTTAATCATATTGTTGGAGATGAATTGTATGAGCAGGTAAAAGACAAATTGTAGCAGCAAAGTCTTGAGAAGAGGTATGAGGGATATAAATTGGAAGAAGATGGACTTCTTACTTATAAAGGTAGAATTTATATTTTGAATGTAGCAAATTTGAGGAGAGTTGTTATGGATGAAATCCATCAAGCTCCGTATTTTGGCCACCCAGGATATCAGAAAACAATTGCTACCGCAAGGAAGCAGTACTTTTGGCCAGGAATGAATACATTTTAAGGTGCATGAAATGTCAACAGGTAAAGGTTGAGCATCAACATCCAACAGGCTTGTTGCAGCCTTTGCTAGTTCCAGAATGGAAATGGGAAGTTATTTCCATGGATTTTATTACAGGATTGCCGATGACTTGAAGACAACATGATTCCATCATGGTTGTGGTAGACAAGTTGACTAAGGCAGCACATTTTATACCGGTGAAGTCTATGCATAAGACTGATGACATTGCAAAGATATTCATGAAGGAGATTTTCAAATTGCATGGATTGCCGAAGGCAATAGTCTCTGATAGAGATGTCAAGTTCACTTCCAATTTTTGGAAGGGGTTGTTTGCAAATTTGGGTACAAAGCTAAAATTCAGCACTGCATACCATCCTCAGATAGATGGGCAGACATAGAGAGTTAATCAGGTGCTTGAAGATATGCTTCTCATGTATGTAATGGACAAACCAACCAAGTGGGAAGATTACTTACACTTGGTAGAGTTTTCTTATAACAATGGACAGCACAAATCCTTGGGGATGAGTCCGTATGAAGCTTTGTATAGAAGAAGGTGTAGGACACCAATGACTTGGGATAACCCAGTGAACAGGGTCGTGCTTGGACCAGAATTGCTTAAGGAAATGGAGCAAGAGGTTGTAAATATCTTGCAGAATCTGAAAGCAGCACAGGACAGACAGAAAATCTATGCAGATAAGCATAGAGTGAACAGAGAGTTTAGTGTTGGGGATCATGTCTACCTCAAATTGAGGGCAAGGAAGAGTTCCTTGAAGCTTGGGAGTTGTGCCAAGCTATCACCAAGATATTGTGGGCCATTTGAAGTGCTTGAAAGGATAGGGCCAGTTGCATATAGACTTGCATTGCCTGCTAGTACTAGAGCTCATAATGTTTTTCATGTTTCTTTGCTTAAGAGATATGTGCATGATCCTAACCATGTGATAAATTGGGATGTGATTCAGGTGGAACCCGAGGGAGAGTTCCAAATCGAGCCAATGCGCATCCGCGACAGGAAGGTCACAATGCTCCGGAACTGAGCCATAGGGCAAGTAAAGGTGCAATGGGAGCACTACGGACCATAAGAGGCTACGTGGGAACTGGAGGATGCCATGCGATTGGCACATCCATTTTTGTTCAATTTTGTGGAACACTGAGGCGATACCAGAGTAACATTTTGTGCAAATTTTGTAAAGCACCGAGGACAGTGCTATTGAAGGGGGAGGGGAATGTAACACCCTGGTTTTGACCCCGATGCATTAAATATACATGATATATATATACATGATATACACACACACACACACACACACACACACACACACACACATTGTAAATAATCATGGTGCGGAGCTAAAGGCATAGGCCCCACCATCGATTTGGTTGTGTTATGTTTCAGATTGGAATTGTTGCTGATAGTATATCAGGATATACGACACGTATTAAATTGTGGCATCATGTAACTATGCATTTTAATTAAATAACCCCAACTAGCTATGTCGATGCAACTATATTAAACAAGGCATGATTTCCTAAGGATAAGGGGGGGGGATTGTTAAACCTCGAATCCATGGGGAAAAGCCATGTGTCAGCGACTTAATCTCCTATGCTAGTTGAGGGTAGTTAATGCTGGGTAGTGGTGGGTGGTAGGCTACCCCCATGCACTCTCCACTAGTTGGTTCAGTCACATGCACGGGCTGGGGATGGTTTCCTCACACACTATTTGGGATACCAATCGTTCTGTCCACTCTCTCTGAGGGTTGGCTGTTCATTTTCCTCACGCAGAGAAAAGATAAAAGGACTCACAATCCATGGTGTGGGGGTTGGATCTCTTTTCTCTAACCAATTGATGGTCTGAGTATGCATTTTCCCTTCCATTCACGCAAAGGGATTGTTTTCTTTGGCTTCAGGCACCGATTGTGGTCGGTGGTTATGTTCTTCCTCCTGTTCAAGCAGAGAATGGATTTTCCTTTTGTATTATCGAACTGTGTATTGTCCCGTCCTTCCTTGGTGGATTGTGTGCTATGATTTTCCTCACTGATCGCTGGCTGTGGTCTCATCCACGTCTTGTTGACTGTGTTTTCCCTTTTCAAAGTGGTATCAGCTATAGGTTACCATTGTGAATCGTTTGGCCATGATAGGGCCAAGAACGTTTTAGGTTTTGTTTTCCCCTGTCAAAGCTGTAATTGTTGGTTTTGATGCATGCATGCAGAGGTTGGTCTTCAGACTGCATTGGAGTGGTGATGAGGGCCTAATTTACTTGACAAACATGATGTGTTTGGGAACCACACAGACAAAGCTAGAGGTCTAGATTTCTTCTCCACAACCCCTGAATAGCATTGGAAAGGAGGTTAGGGCCTGAGGGACTGTGTAGCAGAGAAAGGACTGATTTCCTTGTGTTGGGTGTGTGTGGGTGTTCTAGAAGTCAGGCTAGTTTGGGTGTAGGTGTCCTTAGCTCTTCAATGGGCTCACCAGCTTAGCATTTAGCCTTTCCTAGCTCCTGGATGGCCTGATAAACCCAACTGTGTTGACTTGGCTGATATGTGATTTCCTGATAAACCCAACTGTGTTGGCTTGGATGAACTGTGTGTCCCTGATGTTTTGTGTATCCTTGGTTATGTGTAATCTTGCTAGTTCCTTATTCCTTGGGGAATCATGCCCGACTTGGGGGTGGCAGCGTTGCTGAGAGATTAAAGAGCACGCAGGCCTATGGTTGGGTGGAACATTGCAGTGACATAGCTGGTTGTGGGACAGTTCTTATAAGATAAGTATTCTTGTCTATTTTACTTTTGTAGTTATGTTTACTGTTAATGAATTATGATGAACATGTATATGAATGAATGTTGTTTTTCTTCCACTGAATATATGTATGATTATGCATCTTAGTATGTTTTATGTTTTTAAGCATTTACTTAAGATTTTATATGTATGTACATGTTCATGGGGCTAGTTGCCCGGATGTTTGATGTATGGTAGCGTCCTCTTCACCGGTCGGAGGGTCGGGGAGGTTACAAGAATACATAACAAAATAAACATTATGCATCACGATATACATGTTTATGATTTTAAAGTATTTGAAATGGATAATTACATTCATGTTTGGCTATTGCCCTGATGTTGTAGTCGGCTTATCAATAGTCGGTTGGCTTCCCTGATCAACACTCTGCATGGAAAATAGATAATATTATATAAACGAACCTAATATACTAATGAAAATACATAACAACACATCTGCATGTCCATCCTAAATTTAATATTACATTGGCAATATCGATGTATACATGTTTCCTTGACTCGGGTCGACAAACATCTACGGAGATGGAGGTGCCCCTGAGAGAACCGTTCATCAAAAACATACTAAAAGTTACATAAGGAAACATGAAAAGTAGAAAATTTCAATTACATGCTAACGAAAATTCCTAGAGATGTTAAAATAATTAATAAAAGGGTGGTTAAATTGTTTGTTGTACCACAACCATACTAACATTGTTTGTATCTACACGATTCAAATTGTAATCAATAAGCAGTTCTTTGCCAACAGCTATTGATTTAATTGCATATACAAAGACACATTTTCCTTCACGCGACTCGAATATGCAGTTGAGTTTCTTTAGTGTAGACCCTGGTTGTGTACTGTTTATAAACCCCGCAATATTACCAGTTGGTTTTGGCCTTTCGTCCATGTACAACGTTGCTCCTTTATTTTGAGCTTTGTCTTTCAGTTGTATATAATTCGCTGACAACCCATATCTACGCATACTTCGTGTATATTGGACCAGGTGCATCCAATCACTGTAGTTGTAACAAGGTCCAACATACTCCATCAATTCTATACATCTACCGTATCCAACCTTTATGTCGTCCATGCAAAACAACCCCAATCCATGCAATGACGACGGTGCAATTCTCTATATCCTCTCATTCACACAAAAACAGTGTTTACTTGAGGAAGATCACTAGGCACCCATTGTTTCACTAGGTGTTGGTACCTTAAGGGCACGTTGATGTCTCCCATTGTCTCATCATCATAGGAACATGACCCCCCTCCTTGGAGAAAAAAATTCATGCGTTTGTCGAATTTTCTTCTAATCTTATGACATCTAGTTGATCTATCCCTTGTAGACCTACTAGATGTCTCACTTTCCTATAGCCTTCCCAAACTCCCTTCGCTGGAGGAACACAGGTCTGACAAATACCTGTTTGGTTCTACCTGCACCATGGCCGACAAAAATTTGGCATAATCATAGCAAAATACCAGCAAAAAAACTTGGAAAGACTTATAAGCAAAAAAACTTGGAAAGACTTGTAAGCAAAAAACTTGTTAAAGAAAAAGCTTGTCAATAATGAGTTTGTTTAATAGGTGTGGGCATTTGGTAGTCCTAAAAATTCTAATGTATGCCCCTCTTTTCGTTACATACAAGTCTCCATTCTCACTTATTGCTTGCATTGCCTTTTCCTAACATGAATTGGGTAGGCTTCATAAGCTTCATATGTATGCTTGTGGCCATTGTACTTTGGCCTTTCAACATTGTCAAGCTTGAGACGATCTGTTATGCATATGCATAAAATATAACACTACAATTTATGCCAATATATGTCTGTACAAAACCTGGAGGTTCTCCTTTAATGGACTATCTCCTTCAAAGAACATATCTTCGCATTCATCTACATTTACTTCAGATAGAAGTGATACGGAGTTGGTATGTTGGTCACTTCCATCAAAAAGCATCTTTGACATGAGTTCCTTTTTCAAGGAATCTTGATTAATCACCTCTTCCAAACTTCTAGTTGGTCAGTTTTCCACTCTACATTGGCTTGATTATTCATTTTCCTGACCACTCCTCTCTCCTTACTCTACACTCGTTGTTGTTGTAACCCTTACTTTTGATGGTTGTAAGTGGTTTTTAGTTTTCAAATGAATGATGTTGTGATGTTGTAGATGATTATCCATTTTACCTAATATGTTTTATGATCATTTCCATGTTTTCTAGGGTGCACATACTTGTTGTTTATGGCTTCTTTTGCTTGAAAGTTGAAGGGCCTAAAAGTGCACAGATCTCATCTAGGACCCTTTAAGAGCCATAGTAACAACTATTGTTATAGGATTTTATTCTCCAAATGAACCACCAAAACCATACTTTTCGGTTAATATTTGTGTAGGGATGTTTTTCTAATCGCTCCCATAATTTATGATACTAATGGGATTGTGACTATCAAGTCAATGCCTTATTTGCATAGTGGCATTCCTACAATAGTACACTGGAAATTCTAAAAAATTCTAATGTACGCCCTAAAAATTCTTATGTATGCCCCTCTTTTAGTTACATACAATTCTCCATTCTCACGTATTGCTTGCATTTCCTTTTCCTAACATTGCCTTTTCCTTTTACTGGCCTACCCCCTTTTCAACAATAATAGTTGCAGATTTAATCAAGTGTGTTTCCACCGAGGTGGCTGAGTCAACCGAGTTGACCCCCAACCGAGCTGACTCAGCCTTTGAAACGATTCAAGTGATAAGTTTGGTACCGAACCAAGCAAATCAGGGTATGACTAAATGGATCGGTAACAAAATGGCCAATTCGTCCCAATTTGTACTAAATTGACCAAGTGAATGTGGGAATGCACAGGTCACACACATGACACTTAAATTCAAAAAAAAATTAACCTAGAAATATAAACATCGAGACTCTAAACCTACTTCATTGTCGAGTCAATTAGCTTTGTAGGATTCCTATACATCATAACACTATTTGGAGTAAAACACAACTTGCTTTGTAGGCCCTAGATGCCACCCATGTGCAAAATATTCAATCTATAAAGCAGCCCCTAAATACAAAAACATTCTTCACAAAATAGGGAATGAACCATGTGAACAACCTTCCAAGTGGACCAGCTCAATGAGTAACCTCCAAGCATGTAATATATCTCATGAAACGGTGTATAAAAGAGTATAAGCATGCTTCAAATGATGACTTTCTCCTTTGGTAGGGCTGAACACTACCCTTATGCATGTGTCTCCAAGGATGAATGTTCCTCAAATAATGAGAGAAGGCCTTCCTCTAACAATAAACCAGTACACCAAGGTGAATTGGACCTATTTAGGGCTTCCAGAACAAACTTGGTATTTTCAATGTCACACTAGGAGCAATGTTGGGCAGTATGAGCATCAAGTATGAGCATCAAAGGGACAAATCTGAGCACTTTCGAAGCATTCTGAAGGTCACAACAAATAGTAAAGCATCTCAAATCAGCTATAATTAGGACAACTTTCAGATCTGGGCACATTGCAGCAATAAAAGATGATGATCAATGGCAATAGGAGGTGATGTTTGCAATTTTGGCTGTGAAAATGAGAAATCCATGGGTGAAAGCAACCCTAAAATCTCATTCATATGCCTTATAGCAGCATCTACATGAATTTTGGGCACAAACAAACCTGTTTGACAGTAAAAAAGGGTATGAAGCAACCCTATTTCACCATCTTGGGCACCCTTGTGCACTTATCCATCACCCAATAGGTGTACCTCTAAATCTGGGCCAAATTGGAGGGTTAAAAGGCAGTTATGGGCATGAATAGCCCTATGAAAAGTGACGAACAATGGAAAAACAAGCTTTGAGAAATGTTTGGTTGAATTTGAGGGTTGAAATGACATTAACAAACAATTTTGGGCAAAGATATGGACATAAAGAGCAGGCTTGGGCACTCCAACAGCCTCAAACCTTCATTCTAGGAATAAATAAGGGTTGTTCCAACCTCCTAAACAACAATTTATAGCAGTATCATGAATTATGGGTGCTTTTTCTCTACAAAAGGGGGGTAAACAAGCCTAAATAAAACCAATACCATTTAATTTTGGACCCTATAAACCAAGTTGGATTGTGCTTTAGGTGATTCTTGGTGGTCTCTTGAAGGAGATCAATAGCAAATAACAGTCTTTGGTGGCTTTCCTTGCAACCGTAGGTCACAAAACAACCCTAAAAATCTCTGGACCTGTGCACAAGAGAAGTAACAACCCCATTTGGCCCTCAAATACCAAGTTTGTTCTGCATTAAGGGCCCCTGTCAGTGCAATGATTCTTCCCAATGTTTTCCAGTTGCCCTGTGATTGCCATCTATAAACCACTATTGTGGTTTCATCATTACTCCCATTCAAGAACAAAAAATTAGACATGACTTCTCTCCCTACATTAAGTCCACGTGCACATAATGACTAGCTTTGGTACTTCCTAACTTTTCAGTATTCCTTTTGACAATAAAAGTGAAACATGAAACAATATCCTTACTTTCAACATCTTGCACAACAGATGGCTTTGATCGAACTGTATAAGTACTTTGTTCCCAAAGTAAATATTTTGAGACCTACGAACAAAGGGGAGCGAGATGAATGGTTGAAGGACTCCAATGGAGGATGAATTGATGCCCTTTTTGCCTACCCAAAGGTCCTTTTATAATGAATATTATCCCTAACTTATCATTGATTTGTAGTCTTCTATTGTTCACCCATACTGCTCTATGAAACAAAGTTTTATGCCCATCTAGTATGTATATTCATGATGATGCTTGTTTTCACATATTAATTTTCAACCCTAAGGAAACGCTAACTTGTTTTCCCATACTAATTTTCAACCCTAAGGCAATCCCATAGTAGAAAGAACCAAAAAAGACTATACCCCACAAATCAAAGGGCTCTTAAATTAACCATATCATGCCTTCCTCAATGATTTGATGAAACCAAGGGGATGGGAAAAGGGCAAGGAAACATCAAATATCACTCACACCATGGAATAATTCTAAAGCTAACCAACTTTATAAACCACAAAGGTCATCTTATCATGTTAATTATAAGAG
>LPNX010160294.1:173882-215428 GCA_001517045.1 Pseudotsuga menziesii | reverse complement strand
ATTTGCTGATTTATTCCTTTTAGCTTGTCATGATGATGCTTGTTTTCCCATATTAATATTCAACCCTAAGGCAACGCTAACTTGTTTTCCCATACTAATTTTCAACCCTAAGGAAACACTAAATTTATAATAATAAAATACTTTAAATATTTTAATATTTAATAATAAAATATTTATGTATGTAATATTGCGTAAAATGGTAATTAATTTTAGATTTTTCTTATTTAAGTTTAAACTTAATTTTATATTTTTCACATGAGCGTCTACCAATTGACAACCCTTGGGGTTAGCAACCATAAAACTATCATGACGTATCAATTAAGGAGGATCCTTGGGATTAGCAACCATAAAACTATCATGGTATCTAAAAAATTGAAGGTACCAATATCAACCTTAGGATGCCAATCTCCACTATTTTTGCACCCATAACCTCACAAAAACTCCGTGAAAACAAAGAGTTTGGAATTTGTAGGTTACTAGAAATGTGAAAAAATTGGAGTTGCCAATAAGAGTGATGGTATATCAATTGATATTAGTGATCAAGTAACTAGAAAGTATTGGATGCATACACTATCAAATATGTGGTATAAACCTCAATACATCCCTAAACTAAGATCTATGGGTATATTTTTATTATTATTATTTCCCATTGATAGTTATTTCCATTCATTTATCAAATTACGCATGGATTATGGTGTGTTTTATTTCGTGAAATGATATTTCTAGAGTAGGGATTCTTTACTATTTATAGGCTACTGAAGCAATTCAAAGGTGAACTATTTTTTATCATCACCATTAATGACTCGTTTATAGGCATTATCTAGGTTCTCCTTGTTAGGTACCACATGTACCTTCTCTTATCCCCTATCTTTTGAAGGGTTGAAGGTATTACAAAAGGTACTGGATCACCGAATGGAAAAATATAGTATTCCAAATTGATATTCTATTGTTTTGATAGTATGTTTGTAGGTTCGGTGCTTTAGTTATGCTAGATTGACAAAATAAAAGTTGCATGCAAAACAATGTCGTGCCAAAAGGCCCTATAATATAGTTTTTTTGGAGAATAAATAGGAAGAATACTGTCATTGAGAGAAGGTACACATACCAATAATAAGAATTTTGATAGTACGTCAAGATAGGTGAGGCATGCAAGAAATGCATGTAGCGGAAGATGTAGGTACAATTATCAAAATAGTTTATTTATTCAAACTTATTACCTTTCTTTTCTGTGTTGACTTAGCCACTTTCAATTCACTAACTCTAAAATAGCTAATAAGTGTTGGCTAATAATGGTGACGATTCCTGGTATTATGTTTCATTAGGTTGCAACATCGCAAACTAGTGAAGCATAATACCATGAATCTTCACTGTTGCTTGGCTGAACACTTGTTATCTTTTGTGAGATATAGTTCATGTGGACAGAATTCTTGAACTCTGTCCTCATGGACAATTTTGTTTGATGATGATATTAACAGGTATGTAGAAAAAATTTAATATTTTGAAAAAATAGTTATTGTAAGTGGATTACTTCATTCAATCACTTAATGAAAATATATTGTATAGTCCAAGCTCTCATGGTGTTTAGAGCTTGGGAATTACTGGGTTAGGTTTGAGTTTCTTTATAATATAAGGTTTTTATAATAAAACACCTTAAAGAAGAAATCCATAACATTTGGCAGAATTCTGGAAAACCCCTGTTGTCGCTACAATTTGTAAAATACTGGGTTAGGTTCAAGTTTCTTTCTAACCTAGGGATTTTATAATGATCTTCAATGATCTAGGGGTTAGCTTCTAGTTTCTTGCTTATAACAAAACATGGCTCGGCAATCCTGCTCGGGGCAGTGACCGATTTTCAACCTTCTCCAACGGACCAAGCATACATGTGAGCAAAAAAACTCTAACTATCATGGCTATGGTGGAACTCGAATCCTTCTCTAAACCTCCCTTAAGCATCTCATTTGGGTGGGGTTGGCTTAATAGCTTATTTGGGAATCGGTTGCTGAGCTAACTCACATAAAAAAAATCAAACCAATTTGAATGTGAACCAAAATGTGATGGGTTCATCCACTAATTGTATCTCTCAGACTGGCCAGACTTCAGAATCCATATCAGCCAATATGGGTCAAATGCGAGTTAGCTGAAACTGTCAAATTGGGTATGTCATTAGCTAATCAATGTAAATGCATGCACAGTGAAGAAAACCCATGTTTGAAAGCTGATAAGGAAGGATTCAAGTTGGTGAAGAAGCAGGCATTATAGACAGAGACCCTTTGGGTTGTTGGGAAAAAAAAGTAATCAAGTAGGCAAAGTATATAAATGAGGTGTATAATTGCTCACCCACACAAGATCCCGTTCACCATAACCAAGTGAGAAGGAACACATCACCACTGGACGAGAGAGTGAGGACCATTCGACCCCGTAAAAATGGGGGTTTGCTTTATCCAAAGCCTAAATTTAGAAGGCGGGATTGAAACGTACCAACCCTGCACAAATTGGGTCTAAGCCTGCTCTAATAGCCTCTGCCTTTCCTCTATTGGCTAAGAAACCCTGGAGATTTGTAGGACTATATTAACAATTTAAAAATAGACATGAATTATGGCACGACACTCACAATTTTGGGATTTGTTGTCTCGACTGACAATTGGCCTCCTTGTCCGATACAAAACCACAATTATCCACTCTCCTTACTCTTCGTGGTCGGTCCAAATCGTTGCTCCCGTTGATATTGTTCTCCAGCAAGTTGGGTAGATTGACCCTTGATCACTGAACGACAAGCACCCGACGAGATGCACAACACAAAGGAAAGCTTTCTCGTGATCACTGAACACAAGCACCCGACGAGATGCACAAAAGAAGCTTTCTCGTGAAGCTGAAAGGAAAATAGCACACCACCATTAGTGTTTTTTTGTGCTTTTATGTTTTTGTTATTTTATTTATATATATGTATTATAGATAATTGTTTTATTATTATTTATATATATTGTTTTATGTTTTAATTTATTTATTTATATATATATATACTAAGTTTTATTTATATATGTTTTATTTTATTTATTTATTTATACTATGTTTTATTTATTTTTATATACAAAGAGGGGGGTGTATCTATGTGATTATTTATGTGTGCAGTGAATCTATGATGATGAGGATGAGGATGTCGCTGATGATGATGATGTCGATGATGATCATGATGTTATCCATGACACCGATCATTATTATGATGATGATGAGGATGATGATGATGATCAAGATGAGGATGTTGATTATGAGGATGAAGATGATGCTGATGATGAAGAGGAAGATGAAGATGATGAAGATGACGACAATGATGATGATGAAGATGATGATGATGATGATGATGGTGATGACAGTCTTGATATCATATGAAATGATGAAAATGCTAACCATGTTGTTGATGATGATGATGATGACGTTGATGATGTTGTCGATGGCGATGATGTTGTTGGTGATGATGACGACGACGACGACGACGATGATCATGATGATGGATGATCATGATGTTGATGGATGATGATGTTGATGATTGTGCAAATGATGATGATGATGATGATGATGATGATGACGATGAAGATGGTGATGATGATGATGAGGATGATGTTGATGATGATGAAGATGATGATGATGATGATGATGATGATGATGTTGATGATGATTATGTTGATGATGATGATGAGGATGGTGATGATGATGACGATGATGAACCACATGATGATGATGATGAGGATGGTGAGGATGACGACGATGATGAACCACATTATGATGATGTTCATGAAGATGATGATGATGATGATGATGATGATGATGATGAAGATGAAGATGATGATGATGAAGATGAAGATGATGTTGATGATGATGAAGATGATGATGATGATGATGATGTTCATGATGACGATGAGGATGGTGAGGATGATGACGATGATGAACCACATGATGATGATGTTCATGAAGATGATGATGATGATGATGATGATGATGATGATGATGATGTTGATGATGATGAACATGATGATGATGAGGAGGAGGAGGATGGTGAGGATGATGATGATGATGAACCACATGATGATGATGATGATGACGACAATGTGTGATGAAGATGATGATGAAAACAATGATGAGTGATGATGAAGACGATGATGTATGATGATGTGTGATGATGAAGATGATGATGATGAACACGATGATGAAGATGATGATGACGATGATGATGATGTTGATGAAGGGCCCAATTCTTTTATAATCATTATAATCTTATTTGTGCCCTTTTTGAGCTTGGATTCAATATAACAAAATATGATAGACCAATATGGTAACATTGTCATCATCATTGTCATCACCATCATAAAAAAAGTCATAAATTCCTAATAAAAGAAAGAAGAGAACAATGATTTATTATCATATACACTTTTACTAAGAACCTTGACATATATCTTATTTAATAGCTATAAGGCACAAATATGCTATTGAGGAGACTCAAGCTTTGGTGGGTGGAATGACAACAATTAGGAGAGTCAAACTTTGGTGGGTGGAATGACAACATTTAAACGACTTAAGAAGCCATTGTTGTGGCAATTTAACAAAGTCTAAACATAGAGATCTTTTTATTATAGCAATAAACTAAGTAAAAATTTTGGACATCAATTTTGCTAACTACATTCTTCTATATAAATATCTTATTTAAATTAAATACTTTTTTAAAATAAACTTAAAACATTCAAAACAAAAATATAATGATAAATTCTAAAATTACATATAAAATATTTTATGGAAATTAAATATTTCAAATATAAACTAAATTAAATATTTATAGCTATAATCACTTTATTTTTATTAGCAAATATCACGTCAAAAGAAAACCATGTGTGTCACTAACTACAATGTAGCTTATGTGCATTATCAAATGATAAAAGTTTAGGCATAAATCACTTTAAATTAATATTTATTTATAGTATTTGGCAATATAATTAACTCACACCATCAAGATATTAGTGTTTTAAAACACTAATCTTCACACTATGATGATGATGACGACGATGATGAAGATGGCGATGATGACGACGACGGCGATGATGATAATGATGATTTTGATGACAACAATGATAATGATAATGATGATGGTCATGATGATGAAGACGACGTCGACGATGATGATGAAGATGACGATGAGGGTGATAATTATGATGATGACGATTATGATGATGATGATTATATATGATGAAGATGACGACGATGATGACGACGATGATGAAGATACTGATGATAATTATGATTTTGATGACAACATAGACGACGATGATGACAATATTGATAATGATGATGACAATGATCATGAGGATAACGATGTCATCTTCATTGATTATGATGAAGATGATGATGTTGGTGATGATTATGTTGATGAGGATGACGATGATGAAGATGATACGATGACGACGATGACGAATATGAGGATGATATGAAGACGATATGACGACGATGATGATGAAGACGATGACGATGCTACAGACGACAATGATGATGATATGAAGTAATTAATTTGATCTAGGTTTAATTTTAATGATGATGATGGCGATGAATATGATCATGATGATGGCGACGACGATGATGATAATTATGATTTTGATGATGACGACAATGATGATAATTATGATTTTGATGACAACGATGACAATATTGATAATGATGATGACAATTATCATGAGGATAAAACATCGTCTTCTTCATCCATGTCATCATCTTCTTCATCTAAGTCATCATTTGTAGCATCAGATCCAGAGTCAACATTGTAAGGGTTGGCCATATCATCATTGTCATCATCATCAGTTATGCTCATCGTGTCATCGTTGGTATAATTTTCATCAGCATTGTTTGCTACATCATCGGATTCAACTGTTTCTTGGAGTACATCTTCTGCTGGATCATCATCATCATCTAACTCATGTTGATCATGCTTTGCATCATCGTATCCTTCTTCCATTGAACCCTCTTCATTAGCATCGTCTAGGTTATACTTTATCGGCCTTCCCCTTGGATCGTGTCTCACAACAAATGACCAACCCGCTTTACTTGGAACCTCTGAGTAAAATACTTGTTCACATTGGCTTGGAAGAACATAGGGCTCTGTTCCTAGCTTAAACAACCTTGTGTTTACCATGGTAAATCCATTATCATGTTCAATAATAGTTCTATCGGGATCACGTTGATTCAATCGTAACTTGTACCATTTGACAATGAATAGAACTACCTTAAAGGATTTAAAGTCACACTGTATAATATCTTCCAAATACCCATAGTATCAATTTTCTGAGACTTATGGATGTCTTTCAGTTCTAGATGAAACATTGGTAACCTCAAAGACAGCCGATACCCCAGAATCTGATGTTTTCTTTGTTTCATCCAATTTTTTGATCTGATATCTACCTCCATTGTAGACCATAGTCTTATGGTGTTTTACCTGCAATAAGCAATACACGAAAAGATTACACAACCATTCAGTCCTTATGTAGCAATACATGGAAAAGAAGAACATGTACGTCAAAATGTAATTTGCAAAATAAAAGATTTAGAGGGATTGATTAATATATGCTTGCTATTTTATCTTTTACACCATATGCCAAATCGATTTCCCGTGTAAATGGATTTCATATACGATGATCCATATGTACCATGATGATCCATACATAACAATTAAAATACATAACAATTCATATACGATGATCCATATGTACCATGATGACAATTTATATTGTATTGCATCTTCCAAAGGTGAGGTGTCATTCTTCGTGGTTTTAATGCAGTCTCCTGCTTCCCATTGAAAATATTTTTTCAGTTGTTCTATACCTGTGATTATTAGAGAGGAAATTCCTATACTCATCAAACACCTCCTTTGTCAAGCTTTTTGAACGACTAGATTTTATCTTAGGACCACAAACTAGACATGCAAATTTACCCTTTGTCTTAAGACCTACAATATTTAGATATGGAATATCTATGTCAAATATATTCATATATAAACTATTCTAACTAATCCATATCATTAAATGCAATTAAAGTGAAACTTCAAATAACAAACCACAAAATGAAGTTAACCTAGGGGCATCGTGTATTGTCCATACAACCATTGCACAGAATTGAAATTGCCTTTGTCGTATTGGTATAGATACATCATACATAGTTATTCCATTCCATAACTTCAGTAGCTCATCTATAAGAGGTTCGATGTATACATTCATATCTTTGACTTGGAACTTACCTGATTGATTTGAAGTACATATAAAATATCATTATGAGAACCATTAAGATATATAAACCATGCACAAGAGTAAAATAATAGATATATATATGAAATTAAGAAACATAATACGACAAATGAGATGCAACAGCTACATTATAAATAAAACAGTTTTCGACAAAAAAACCTGGAATAATCATCAACAACATTATGTGCTCCCTCTTTATTGACAACCATGGAGGAATGTTATTGTTGATAACAAAAATAGGCCACACTGTGTAAATGGATTTCATCTGTGCAAATGGATTAACATCATCTGTTGCCAAAGAAATCCTAAGATTACGTGGTTCTTCTTTAAAGTGAGCCAATTTTCCTCCATATCTCTAAAAGCAGAACCATCTGCAGGCATTCAGATAACATCATCTTGACTTCTGTTCCTGACATGGTAATCCATAAATTGCGCTATGTTTTTGCACCTGAACAGTCGTTGCAAACGTGGAATGATGGGAATATAACGAAGAACCTTATGAGGCACCTTTTTTGTTACTTTATCTGTACAATATCTACTTACATGACATTTCGGACATTCTATTGCAAATTCATGTTGATTATAATATATAGCATGGTCATCGGGGCATGCATGAATTGCGTCATAATGCATTCCAATCTATTTCATGATGGAAGATAAATCTCGATATGTGCGAGGTAAAATATTTGATGGTGGTAACATGTAATGAACATAAAATAAGATTATACTTAAATAATTAAATAATTTATAGTTAGGTTAGTATGAAAGGAGGTGTCTCCTCATCATGAATGTCCAAGCCATATTTAAGGCCAAGACATCATTGTAATATTCATCATCCAATATATTATTATTACTCATATTCATTATTAAAATGATAGTTGGATTCGACTAACGGACAACTGGATTCGGTTGCTCCATTTGGTATTAGAGCGGATTCGCTCCTGCACTCTGAACTCGGACTCGGCTCATCAATTCCTAATTTATTCCGCTGCTCCATTTCACCCATATCTCTCTCTGCTCCGCTGCCATCCACTCCCACACTCCATATCATTTCACGCTCCTCCCTTTGCTCCACCTTCTTGACTCCCTTGCCATTATATAGGGTTTCCCTAGAATATAGGACATTGTCCAAAAACAAACTAAAAACGTGAAGAAAAAAAAAAGGTAAAGAATTGAAAAGAAAGAAGAAAGTTAAAAAGAAAAGATAAAAGAAAAAAAAGTAAAAAAACAAAAGAAATGAAAAAGAAAGTAAAAAAAAAAGTAAGACCAACACATGGTTTTGCTTTCCAACTTCAACCTAGGTTGCACCCTCCCTCATTCCACGTATCCCTACAAACAAACACAATATTAATAAAACAAATATTATTATAATAATATTAATATTATTATATAATATCTTAAATCTTATTAATCCACCTTTTAATAAAAAATTTAAATATAATATTTTTATATTTATTATTTTATTTCAACACATAAATTAATTATAGTTATTATTATTAATTCATTAATTATTTCAAAGACATTAGTTGTCTTTTATTCCTCCATAAGTCAAAATAAACTTCCAAATACACACATTTGCATAAAAGGACTGAGGCTATGATGGAATTAAAAGACAAGCTTGAGAAATTGGAGAAGGACATCAAGGCCCTCGTTACCAACCAAGAAAAAATCATAGAAGAAACGAAAAATAACAAGGCACTTAAGAAAGAAATCAAAGAAGATGTTGTTCTAGTACTAGGAAGAAAACTTGATGACAAAGTAGACATCATGCACGAGAAACGAAAAGAGTTAGATGACGAGATGTGTATGATGACACAGAACATAAGCACCATGGCACAAAACTTGAGCATCATGACACAGAACCAGAATACCATGATAATGGAAATGTTACAAAAACTAAGGTCTAATACAAACCATATCAGTAACTCAGATATGTTGGACCACTATGTCAACAAAAATGAGAGTAACAAAATTGATCAAGACAATAAACAAGACAAGGAGACTAAATATCATAGGGATGACCAAAATACCAATAATATATTTGATAAAGATAAGCTCGACCAAGATTATAATGAAAGTCAAGCCAATATCATTGACAATAAGGATGATTCATACAATGACAAAATATGGATCCTACAATATGCAAAGGATTCCAAGTCAAAGGAATCGGATATCATAGATCCATCTTATAACTTAACTCTTCTACCACCCTGGAGAAACCTAAATGTAACACTATCAGGTGACTTCGAGTGTGAGAAGCCTCACGGAATGCCACTTCTCGAGATAAATCGTAAAGATAATAAAATGGAAACATTACGTGATGACATCATGAGTATTATGGGACAAGCGATCTCTAAAAAATCGCTTGATATGGTCAGTCACAAAAATATTCCTTGTATTCTTGTACATGGAAAATTAGACAACAATAATAAACATAATGGGGTACAAATTCAAGTTACAAATGAAAGGAAAATGACAAACTGTTGCGTAAAGACCAAGTACATACCTAATACAAGTTCTAAAAAAGACATAAATGAAGTAATGACATTGTTTCAACACAAAACGAGAATGAAAAGACAATAATCTAAGCTTTGAGGACAAAGCTCCCTTAAAGGGAGTAGCAATGTAATGAACATAACATAATATTATAATTAAATAATTAAATAATTTATAGTAAGGTTAGTATGAAAGGGGGTGTCTCCTCATCATGAATGTCCAAGCCATATTTAAGGCCAAGACATCATTGTAATATGCACCATCCAATATATTATTATTACTCATATTCATTATTAAAATGATAGTCGGATTCGACTAACGAACAACCGGATTCGGTTGCTCTATAACAAAAATTCAGCTATCAAGCTACAAAAAAATTAAAAAAATTGTTAATGTAATACATAAATAATATTAACAAAACACGCTTCATCCGTACGATGATCAATAATGAGTTAACAATACAATTATTAGAGGAATACAGATAAACTATATCACAATCCTATATATGTGATGGATTATTTTACACGCCTTAGCATCCGTGTGATTGCAATATTTGAAATACCATTCATAACCTTCAAGTTCATTATCAACAATACAGTAGAGAGAAGATTTGTTTTGGAGCCTTCATAAAGGGGTTCATATGCCTTATTGAGAAGAGGTATATCGCGAACATCATCAAAGTCATCATCGTTTTCATTATCAACGTCATCGTCATCATCCATTCTAACATTTAAATGAATCATGGACCAATGTATTTGTACCATCATCTTCAATTACATTATCAGTATGATCATCTTGTTCAATATGATCATTCACTTGTTCTCCATTAAACATACACACTCCATGATCCTGATCCTGAACTTGTTCTGAAAGCACTTCCTCTGGACGATATGCTGTAGGGTGTATTTACTTTAATATAAATACATGGAAACATCAATGGATATACATTAATATATGAAAAGTAAAAATAATACATACAATTACCAAAAAAACGAATATAATAAACTTTATAATGCTAAACCTACAAATGGACGATATTCGTTCCCCCCCTCAGCGTGTCCATGTTCCCTGCAATGTTTTGTGGCTGTTGAGATCAATATTCTTCTCCTCTTAAATCCCCTGCATTGAGTACACGGACAATAACATTTTCCATCACCCCTTTGTTTCGCTACATCACATAGTCTAGCAAGCAATTGTCGGTTGTCTTCGTTTGGATTCGGAATATTTCTATTTGACATTTTGTCAAAAACTTCGTTAATGAATATAACCGGTTGTCTTAAAAACTCAAGTTCCATGCATCAACATTTTGTCAAACGGAGAGGATTCTAAGAATAAAAAAATTTCGGCAAACTGTCTATCGATGAAAAAAAAAATTCCCACAACCGCCCGTTGAAGAATAAAACAATTCCTGAAAATGTCCGTCAAGGAACAAATAATTTTCGCAAATCGTTCGTCTCTTCTACAACAAACATGCCGAAATGTTTAAAACAATTTATATTTATAATGGCCATGCGTCGGATATTCGAAACCTTGAACATAGTTATCGTTGAAAATATGGGACCATAAATTTAAAATCATGTAAACCTTACATTTCTTTTTAAAAAAAAACCTATACATCGCGTCGGATCTCCAAATATAAGGGGTCAAATATCCGCCACTATTGGTTCCACATACTGTCGGATATCCAAAACCATACCGTCAGAGATCCGACACTTAAGGGTCAGATATGCAACACTCTGGGAGTCGGATATCCGACACCTGCTGTGTCGGATATTTGACGGCGCTATAAAACTTTTTTGATCGCCATTCTTTTCAGTGATTGTTGTCCGACACATCCATACGAAATGTCGGATGACGTCGGATTTTGGGTTCAAATACTATTGTGGCACACATTTGACTAGAATCAGTAATAAAACTCCACCATGTTAAACTCAGGGCACACTAGGGCTCTTTTTCATCCCTCAAATAGTCATGAAACAGTACTCTAAGTTGTTAGGTCTATGAGACAGCAATGGAAAATCCTTGAACAACAACATTTGGAAATATTTTGACATCCCTGTGCATGGTTGTAGCCTCCAAAAGGTAGCAAGCAGTATAATTTGAGATCTGGGCATGAATAACAGCAGTAAGCAGTCTTAAATCCCTAGTTCTAGGTATTTTCTAGGCATGAAAACATTGGAAAGAGACTATAGCAATTTTGGAAATCATTCATGAGGTAAACACTCTTCATCTTGGGTTTTGATTTTAGTTCCACCATCAAAAATTCCCCAGTACTCAAATTTGGGCACCTTTTAGGCAATTTTGAGCACAAATAGTGGTCAAAAGTCATATTGCAGCCACTGAAAAGCAATGACCAACAAGATGTAGAAAATTCTAGGTTGAGATTGAAAGTATAAGTAGCATCAAAACCCAACCCTGAGCATAAATAACAGTAAAAATCAGCTAAACATTAAGTCTGGCTAGTTCTGAGTTTTATGTGGCAATGAGCACCATAAATCAACCAGTGTTCATCCCTTTGGAAGTTTCATGTCAGTTTAGGGCCTTTCACAGAAGCAGCCACCTATGCTGCTCCATCCTTATCATCTTTTGATTTTCCCTTTGAGGAAACACTCCCCTAATTTAATGAATGAAGAAGGGTTTCGTCATAATTTTGGTTGAAAAAGCCGCCAAAGAGGAATTTTGTCCATTCTCTAAGAGTATTCTCAATGATATGTCTGAGGAGTTTATAGTTAAAAATTGGAGTATGTCCACCCTTGAAACTTATTTTCACTCATTCCATGCCTTGTTGGAGTAGCATTCTATGTTGAACAAAGACATCACTTGGGGGGAGTAGGGTGAACCACAAATAATATGTAGAAGCAGCAGCAATCTTACAAGAATCTCTCCCCCCTAGAACTGAAGCTTGGGACAAGTTATCTACATCCAGGACTCACTAACAAGTGCCTCTCCACATCAAGGCCAGTCCTTAGCCTCCAATTCTTGGATTAAGGCCAACCCAATTTTTCAACTCTCTTGTCTAGATACCTATCATTCCCCCGAATACTTAAATGCTACATGTACACCTGCTATGTTCCTTAGCCTCCAGTGCTTGGATTAAGACTACATCCACTTTATCTCAAACATCCTTAATGGAACCTACTTTCATGCTCTTAGATATTGTAAAAGTGTAGTGGGTTTTAATTGTTTAAATTAAACATGTTCAAAATATAAAGATGATCCACATTAATTTAGATCCCCATAAATAAATTCCTCCATGGTGTGATCCAAACTTCAAAGGAATGAATTCTTACAACAGGAAACAGGGAAACAAGTTACCTATAAAGCTTAAATGTCAAACAAAAAGTGACACAAGCAATTCGAGTTCTGTAATATCC
Organism: Pseudotsuga menziesii; assembly: GCA_001517045.1. NCBI lineage: Eukaryota > Viridiplantae > Streptophyta > Pinopsida > Pinales > Pinaceae > Pseudotsuga > Pseudotsuga menziesii. The sequence continues at coordinate 202,284 of LPNX010160294.1, read as the reverse complement.
CAAATCCCGATATTTTCTAATTCTAGGCAAATATGCTGATACAACCGGGCATGCAAACTGCCATGCAAAAATCCCTATTTTATAGCAAAAATTAGGGTTAGGGTTTGTAGGATAAAATGAACACTTACCACTGATAAGTTGGCTGGACTGCTCCTAAGAGAGTATGCATGCATCAAGAGCTGAATCAAAGATGAACTGATATCTTCTGCTCCCAGTGAAACCCCAGCAGCACGAACCCCATATCAGCTAAGGGTGACGTTCTCGGTGAAGGAGGTGTCCGATGAAGCTGATGATTTGCAGGACTGATAGCCTTCCCATGTCGAAGAGAATTCCTGGCACATGCGGAAGTTCTGAGGTCTCTAGGTAGGCTAGTGAATTGTTCTAGAGGTGCAGCTGCTCACGCCCCCCTGATCCCTAAATGGTTGATAACTGCTCAGGAGGAGCACGATCAGATCTGATAATCACCGGAACTGGAGTAAGATGCCTATGATGAGAATGGTGCCTGGGTTTCAAAGTAAGGCTGAGATCTGAAGACCCAACGAATGATTAGGGATTTCTACCTGAAAACCCCTTACGGCTGCACACGTGCCCCTGCAACAATCTCTGCAGTATACTGGATAACTATGAATGAATGGAAGAGCAAATGGTGAACCTGTATGGATTACCCTGAATGAGACTAGGGCATATATCTCACTGTCGAAACCCTGCTAGTTGAAGATGTCATCTCCAACCCCAACCGCTGTGCTGCTATTCAAGAGCTCCAAAATAATAATCACCAAAAGTGAGTCTCCTTTCACTTTATCTCCCTTTTATAACTTCCAACTGCGAAAACCCTAATCTTTGACCTAATTAGGTCACTTTATTTTCTAATTTGCAGTTGACTTGCATGCAGGTGCATGGAGACTTAAATGAGTGCATGCATCATTAAATAATGCTTAGATGGCATGCATGATGGTGGCCTTTGGTCCCGGTGGCCCTTCTTGACCTAATCGTGATAGCATGATGATGCCCTAGATTTTCTATAGATGGCATCAGTCTTTAGATGATTCGCTAACTATCAGTAACTGCTGGAACCCACATGAATCACATAGGTTAGTGGTTTTAGTCCTCAATGCCTAATCAGATGAGGACATTACAGTCCTCCCCGCTTCATATTTCTTGTCCTTATTCACCTTCCCATGTGGCATCCTCTGGTGGTAGTTCCTTCCACTGAACCAAGTATTCCCTAATTACCCTGTTCCTGATTTTCCTTTCTCTAGTCTGTATGATCCATTCAGGAATTAGTATCAGTAGTCCTTCATCATCTAAAGGAGGTAATTCTGTTGATGGAGCAATGTGTTGCCCAAGGGTCTTTTTCAGGTTGGACACATGGAACACATTGTGAATTTTACTTTCCTATGGTAGTTCTAGTTCATATGCCACCTCTCCCACCTTCCTGCTTATTCTGTAGGGTCCATAGAATCGAGGTTTTAACTTTTCTGCTCCTTTCTTCTTAAGCGAAGACTGTCTGTAAGTTTGGAGCCTTAAGTATACCAAATCCCCTACCTCAAAGCTCCGCTCAATCCTATGTTTGTCTGCATATAACTTCTGCTAATTATGAGCTGTCTGTAAGTTTTCCTTCAAGATTTTAAGAATATTTTGACTGTCATGTATCCAATCCTTTTCCTTAGGATCCCTACTATCTCCAAATGCCAAATTTGCATAGTCCAAGGCCTCATAGCCATATAATTCCTTAAAAGGAGCCATCCTAATAGACATGTGATAGATAGTATTGTAGCAATACTCCCCTAAGTGTAGCCATTTGATCCAGGTTCGTTGCTACCCTGTTATGTAGTTCCTTAGATATCCTTCAATACACTTGTTGACTATTTCAGTTTGTCCATCACTTTGGGGATGATAACTCGTGCTGGTAGCCAGTTCAGTCCCCACTAATCTGAATAGTTCCTGGTAGAAGGCACCTATGAATCTGCTATCCCGATCACTGACAATGGTCTTAGGTAACCCATATAACTTGAAGACCTCCCTAAAGAATAACTCAGCTACTTGAGCTACAGAGTAATCTGATGATATAGAAAAGAAATGTGAAAACTTGGTCAGTTTGTCAACCACTACATATAAACAATCTCGCCCTTTGACCTTGGGTAACCCTATAATGAAGTCCATAGAGACGCTTTCCCACTTCTGTTCTGGAATTGGTAGTGGCTGAAGCAACCCTGCTCAATGGATGTTCTCAATCTTGTTCTGTTGACAGATGCTACATTCCCGTATGTGCTGCATAACTTCCCCCTTGAGGCCCTTCCATGAGAACCTCTCTCGGATCTGTCTGTAGGTCTTCAAGAAACCCTGATGTCCTAATAATAGAGAGTCATGTGTTGCCTGAATGATTTTTTTCCTCAACATGGATTCTGGGACGAGGTATATCATGTTCTTGTAATAGATGATGTCATCAACAATCCTGTACCTATCATCCTGAATTTGTCCATCCAATAATTTGCAAGCGAATTTATTTTTGGAGTATTCTACTAAGAGAAGTGCCCTCCAATCTGTGGATATACTCCTGAGAGATAGTGAGGCAGGACGCCTGGATAATGCATCAACTACTACATTATTCTTACCTTTTACATACTTGATCTCAAAATCGTAGGCTTGTACTTTGCTGACCCATTTCTGCTGGCGCTCATTCAGTTCCTTCTACTCCAAGAAATACTTGAGGCTATTATGATCTATTTTGATTTTGAACTTACTGCCCACTAGGTACTATCTGAATTTCGTGAGAGCATGTAAGATGGCTAGCATCTCTTTGTCATATATGGAGTAGTGGCGCTCGTAGTTCTTCAATTTACGACTCTCAAATGCAATAGGGTGATGATTTTGCATCAATACTACTCCTAACCCTTCCCCTGAGGCATCACATTCTACTACAAAGGGTTGTGAGAAGTCTGGTAATGCTAAAACTAGACAGGAACTCATAATAACTTTCATCTCCTTGAAAGTTTTCTGTGCTAAGTCTGTCCAAGTGAATGCTCCCTTCTTTGTGAGATCTGTGAGGGGTGCTGCAAATTGGGAGAATCCCTTAACGTACTGTCGGTAATAGGTGCATAGTCCTAAGAAACCTCTCAATTCTGTGACTATTTTTTTTGCACTCCAATCTCTGATAGCTCGGATTTTCTCCATATCAACCTGTACTCCTTCCTCGTTGATTATGTGCCCTAAGTACAACATTTCCTTCATGCCAAATTCACACTTGGACATCTTCGCATAAAGCGAGTGTTCTTCTAGAATTCTCCGTACTTCGTCCATGTGTTTCAGATGCTCTTCCCATGTTTTGCTGTAAATCAGGATGTCATCAAAGAATACTAGCAAAAACTTACGTAGCTGAACTCTGAAGGTATGGTTCATGCATGACTTGAAAGTGGCTGGAGCATTGGTAAGTCTGAAGGGCATGACCAAAAACTCATAGTGACCATAGTGACAGTGGAAAGCTGTTTTGGACATGTCTTGGTCCCTTACTCTAATATGATGGTACCGTGAGCGAAGATCAATCTTGGAGAAGTATTTGGCTCGCTGAAGTTCATCCATGAGTTCATTAATTCTAGGGATGGGATACCTGTTCTTAATGGTATTTTTGTTGAGTGCTTGATAGTCGATGCACATTCGCAATGTACCATCCTTCTTCCTTACCAATATTACTGAGGATGCGAAGGGGCTAGAACTGGGTCGAATATATCCAAGCTCCAGTAATTCTTTAATTGTTTTCTCGATCTCATCCTTGTATCTTTTGGGATGTCGGTAAGGAGTGGTGATGACTACTTGTGTCCCCTCCTCTAGCTCAATAATGTGTTCAAAGCCTAGGTCTAGTGGTCTACCTGATGGAAGGTCCCAAAAAACCTTTTCATGCTTCTGTAGCAAGGCATGAATGTCACTTGGGCGTCGTGTGTTGGTTTCTGGGGGTTTCCTAAAGGTGACCAAACATTCTACAGCCAATTCTATATCATCATGTCAAAGAATTGCCTCCATTCTTTGTGACGAGACCGGTTTTGGGGGATAAGTGTTCATGCCCCTCAAAGCTACCTGTTTGTCGTCTGGTCCCTGGAATCCCATTTCCATTACCCTATGGTCTGTAGTGTATTTCCCTATGGAATAAATCCACTGAACACCCAATAATACATGAGTATCTGATACATCTACTACATAGAAGGAATCTGTCATCTGATAGTTACCTAAGATGACATTCAATTTTGGAATCCAGTAGTTGCACTCCATGCTGGAGTTCCCGGCTACTGCTACAGTGAATCCTCGAACTTCTTGGTCTGAATACCTCTTTTAGCTACCCAAGCGGAGTTAATGAAATTGTGGGTTGCTCCCCCATCAATCAATAATCCTACTCTGTGACCCTGTACTACTCCTCTAACCATGAGAGTATGGAACCTTGGTACTCCAGATAATGTAGCAATGACTCCCTCTAGTGTATCACCCTGGTGTGGTTCTTCCTTAGCTTCCCGTAGTTCTTCTGTGGCTTCCTACTCATAGTCATCCTCATCACTATCCAAATATACCTCAATGTAGTGAGGCTTTGCCTTCCCTACACACCTGTGTCCTGGTACCCATGGTTCCTGACAAGTGAAACCTAGTTTCTTCCTCCTCAAGTCTTTCCTAGTGTCCTCGTCTAACCATGTTTTCTGGGAACATCCTGCTGGAGAGGTTTCTTGTCCTTGTCCCTAACAGGAAAGTTGGTTTTGAGTGGGAACCTTTATTTGGGGACTGAATCCTGTAGATCTCTAGCTCTGCTAATGGCATCCTGCAGAGTGGCTTTCACCCATCCCCGTAGTGGCTCTGTTAGGGCCTCAGTGAATAACATAGTCAACCTGCTCTCTCACACAACAGTTACCATGACCAATATCCTCTGGAATTCTGAGATGAAGGCTTCTGCACTACCTGTCTATTTGAGTTGAGCCAACTCCCTTAAATGTATCTCTGGATCCTTTCTGCCAAACCACTCCATGATGTTCTGAGTGAACTCACCGTAGGAGTGTATGGTGTTGTGACCCAATGTCACCAATCCATGGTACCACCACTCGTGAGCCTCTCCATCCAGGTGGAGTGTAGACAATTTAATTGCATCTGTCTCTTTCATGGGATTGAGTTGGAAATAGGTATCCAACTTTTGAACCCATATCCTCACTGAACCTCCGCGATTCCCATCAAAGTTTGGGATGGTCAACTTGCCCAAGGTCTTCTGCAACTCATAGTTGTGATTGAATCCCTTTTTGAAATTCCTGGGCCTATTCCTACTCTTCATGCTGTAGAAATCAGAAAAAGACATGGCGGCATGAAACTCATCCCCTAGGATGGATGGATGAAACCAGGGTGTTACATTCCCCTCCCCCTTCAATAGCACTATCGTCAGTGCTTTACAAAATTTGAACAAAATCCTACACCGGTATCGCCTCAGCGTTCTGCAGAATTGAACAAAAATGGATGTGCGAATCGCATGGCATCCTCCAACTCCCACGTAGCCTCCTTAGGTCCGTAGTGCTCCCATTGCACCTTTACCTGCCCTATGGCCCGGTTCTGGAGCATTGTGACCTTCCTGTCAAGGATGTGCATTGGCTCGATTTGGAACTCTCCCTTGAGTTCCACCTGAATCACATCCCAAGTTCTCACATGGTTAGGATCATGTACATATTTCTTAAGCAAAGAAACATGAAAAACATTATGAACTCTAGTGCTAGCAGGCAATGCAAGTCTATATGCAACTGGCCCTATTCTTTCAAGCACTTCAAACGGCCCACAATATCTTGGTGACATCTTGGCACAAATTCCAAGCTTCAAGGAACTCTTCCTTGCCCTCGCTCTGAGCTAAAAATGATCCCCAACACTGAACTCCCTGTTCATCCTATGCTTATCCGCATAGATTTTATGTATGTCCTATGCTGCTTTCAAGTTTTGCCTGATCTTTACAACCTCCTGCTCCATTTCCTTGAGCAATTTCAGACCAAGAACAACCCTATTCACTGGATTATCCCAAGTCACTAGTGTCCTACACCTTCTTCCATACAAAGCTTCATACGGACTCATCCCCAAGGATTCTTGTTGTCCATTGTTATAAGCAAACTCTACCAAGTGTAAGTAATCTTCCCACTTTGTTGGTTTGTCCATCACGTACATGCGAAGCATATCTTCAAGCACCTGATTCACTCTCTCTGTCTACCCATATGTCTGAGGATGGTATGCAGTGCTGAAGTTTAGCTTTGTACCCAAATCTGCAAACAACCCATTCCAAAAATTGGAAGTAAACTTGACATCTTGGTCAGAGACTATTGCCTTAGGCAATCCATGCAATTTGAAAATCTCCTTCATGAATATCTTGGCAATGTCATCATTCTTACGCGTAGACTTAACCGGTATAAAATGCGCTGCCTTTGTCAACTTTTCCACCACAACCATGATGGAATCATGTTGTCTCCAAGTCATCGGCAATCATGTAATAAAATCCATGGAAATAACTTCCCATTTCCATTCTGGTATTGGAAAAGGTTGTAGCAAACCTATAGGGTGTTGATGCTCAACCTTTACCTGCTGACATTTCATGCACCTTGAAATGTATTCAGCCATGTCCTTTTTCATTCCTGGCCAAAAGTACTATTTTCTGGCTGTAGCAATCATCTTCTGGTATCCTAGGTGACCAGAATATGGAGTTTGATGGATTTCATCCATAACAACTCTCCTCAAATCTGCTACATTTGGAATATAAATTCTACCTTTATAAGTAATAAGTCCATCTTATTCCAATTTATATCCCTCATACCTCTTCTCAAGACTTTGCTGCTGCAATTTGTTTGTCATTAGCTCATACCATTCATCTCCAGCAGCATGATTAACAATCCACTACCTCAATTCTGATTGGAAAATACTTAGAGATGCCACATGCATTTCCTGCACCTTCCTGCTAAGAGCATCAACTACCTTATTATCTTTTCCCTTTATGTGCTTGATTTCAAAATCAAACTCACATAAAAACTCTAGCCATCTTGCTTGCCTAGCATTCAGAGTAGGCTGATCAAATAGATACTTCAGATCACAATGGTCTGTCCTTAGCTCAAATCTTCTACCCATCAAGTAATGACTCCACATCTTGAGGGCATGTACTATGGCTACAAGCTCTAGATCATGAGTGGCATAGTTCTTCCCATGCTTCTTCAGCTTTCTCGACTCATAACATATCACGTGGTTGTCTTGCATAAGGACTCCTCCAAGCCCTTGTCCGCATGCATCGGTACACACCACAAAATCTTTCTCTAGATCTACAACTTTCAATACTGGTGCACTGGTGAGAAGATTCTTCAACTGCTGGAAGCTTTCTTCACACCTCGATGTCCATTCAAACTTTATCCCCTTCTTTTGCAAAGAAGTGATGGCATGTGCAACTTTGGAGAATCCCTCACTGAATCTCATGTAGTATCCTGCAAGTCCCATTAAAGATCTTACATCTATCACATTTCTTGGAGTAGGCCAATTCATAATCGCTTCAATCTTTTCAGGGTCCACAAATATACCCTCTTCTGAGATAGTGTGACCCAAATACTGAATTCTATCTCTATAGAAGTCACACTTGCTCAGCTTTGCATACAGATGATGCTCCCTGAGCAATTTCAATGTCAATCTCAAATGCTCTTCATGCTCTTCCTCATTCTTAGAATAAATAAGAATGTCATCAAGGAAAACAAGAACAAACTTGTCCAAATACCTGTTGAAGACACTGTTCATAAGTCACATGAATGTAGCTGGTGCATTTGTGAGACCAAATGGAGAACCACTACAAACTCATAATGTCCATACCTTTTTCTGAAGGTTGTCTTATGAATGTCTTCATCCTTGATTCTTACCTAATGGTAACCAAACCTCAAGTCAATCTTGGAAAATACCTTTGCTCCTCTCATTTGATCAAATAGGTCATCAATCCTAGGCAAAGGATATTTATTCTTCACAGTAACCTTGTTCAATTGTCTATAATCAATACACAACCTAAGTGTACCATCTTTCTTCTTTACAAACAGAACTGGTGCTCCCCAAGGAGACACACTCGGCCGGATATACTTATTTTCCAACAACTCTTGCAGTTGCATATTCAACTCTAGCATCTCCGGTGTACTCATCCTATAGGGTGTCTTGGACACTGGTGCTGCTCCCAGTACAAGTTCAATTGTTAAATCAATGTCCCTCTTTGGAGGAATCCCTAGAATCTCATCAGGAAACACATCCTTGAATTCCTGTAACACCTGATAATCCTCCAACCTAGGAGTTTCTTCCTCTGATGCCTCCAAAATATGAGCTGCATACAACTGGCAACCCTTCCTACAGAACGTTTTCAACTACATTGCTGAAACTTGCCTTACTGAAATCACCTTTGGAACACCTTTCACAACTACTGGGTTCCCTTCTTCATCCATGCATTCGAAAGTCTTATTGTAACAATCAAGCTTTACTTTGTGAGCTTATAACCAATCCATTCCAATGAGAACATCATAGGAACCAAGTGGTAGAACATTCAGATCTACACAAGTGACCAACCCATTCATGACCAATGGACATTTATCTACCACTTCATTGACCTTTCTCTTAGTTCCAGTGGCTAGCTGAACTAACCAAGATTTTCTATGCTTTACTTTCTTAAAAGAACATATCTCCACTACTCTAGGAGTAATGTAACTGTGAGTAAAACCAGGGTCAATCAAAATAGAAACAGATTGCTCAACAATCTTACCTGCAACTTCAACCATAGTTGACTGGTGATCTGCCTGGCGGTCCTCCAATGCTACATAAATCCTAGTGACTGCCCTTGCTACTTGACCCACTGTTTCTGCTTCTTGAATGTTGTAAGCTGGTCTTGCACTCTCATTCTCGAGTGGACAATCTCTACGCATGTGGGGTCCTCTACATTTCCAACATTGAGGTGGTCCTCTATTATGTTGTGGATCCTTAGGCTTTTCTCCTATCACTCCAACTGGCTTACTCGCAGCTTAGGATGGCTGCTTCTGTTGATTCCTGAAGCTAGAAGGTTTGAAACCTTTCTTTCTTTGGTCAAAATTCTCATTCTTCTTTTTCTCCATGCCTTATGGTAATCAGGTTTACCTTTTCTTTGCTCATAGCAATACTTAGCCTTCCTTATTGCTTCTTCAAGAGTTCTAGGTTCATAAAACTCAATTCTGTCTTTGTAAGACTGAGGCAATCCACTCAGAAAACGTTGGAACTTCACTTTTTCATCTCTGATGTACCTGACATACCTCAACAGCTCCAAAAACTTATTTGCATACTCTTCCATGGTCTGCTGTCCCAATCTCAACTCATGGAACTCCTTAATCTTGTCATCATAATACCTGTCAGAGAGGTATTTATGCTTGAAATACTTCTTGAACTGTTTCCACTTAAGTCTCCTTTCACTGATCCTCTTTACTTGCTTGAAGTGCTCCCACCAAATGGATGCCCTTCCATTTAGATTGAATATGGAAACCCTTGCCTTCATGTTTCTTGAATAATCCTGAACCTGGAAGTACTTATTTATCCCAAGAAGCCAAGCTTCAGCCTCTTGTCCAATCTTTACCTCACCATCAAATGTAGGAGGTTTAGCCTTCTTAAATTCATCCCGAACGCGATCCCTATGGTGCCTCCTTCTCTTTCTTTTACGAGAAGAAGAGCTTGAATCCCCGCTGGATTCTTCGAAGTTAGATGATCCACTAGAAGTCCTTCTTCTTCTCCTAGTACTGCTCTTACTACCTTCTGGTCTTGTTGTACCTCGTCCAGAGTCTATCTTCCTTTGCAAGTCTGTCAAACTCTGCAACATAGCAGCATTCAACTAATGTTGCTCTTCCTAGGATTTAATCAAGCTCCTCATGGTAGCTGCAACATCTGACGGTGTCTCTTGGAATCTCCTTCCATTAGACTCTATTTCATCGTTTCCATTACGGACATTTTCTCCCATGGGATCTCGAGCACGCTCGTAGGAATCCCGAGCATCATATTCATCATGGGTCCTCATAACTGAACCACCACTTACTTACCAAACTGCACTACCTGGAATACTACCCTTGAAGGTGCCTATGATTCTACAAACATGTTAGTAACACAACTATTAGCTGCATAGCATTGATATAAATCATAATTATTTACCTTCTCCTGGAAAATTCATAAAATAACAATTTTTCCCAAACACAAAATTTTCTTCCTTTTCAGCCCTGAAAATCTACTGAAAAATTGTTGAAAATCTCACTGAAATACTGCTGAAATTCGCTGAGAAATCCCACTTGAAAAACTCAAAATTTCCTTTTGTCCAATCAGACCTCTTCCCAACTAAACTTTCAACACTTCAGGGATCTAATCAACTAAAATTTTCTGACGATCATCGGCGGTCCAATCAACTAAAATTTTCCAATGCTCATCAGGCCGATCTTCCTCTAGCTTCCGACGTATCAGCGGACCAATCTTCTAAAGTTTTCCAACGTGTCGATGGACCAATCACCTAAATTTTTTCGATGTTTTCTGTACTTAGAAAAAAAATTCAGAAAAAAATTCTTCTTTCTCCTGCCGCCGCATCGGTTGCTCGATCCACTAATTTTCTTCGATGCTTTCAATGCTTCGGCAAAACTTCTTCCTTCGTCCGCCACCGCGTCGGCTGCCCAATCAACTAATTTTCTCCGACGCTTTCAACGCTTTTCCAAAACTTCTTCCTTCGTCTGCCGCCGCGTCGGCTGCCCGATCAGCTCATTTTCTCTGACGTTTCGACGTCCTTCAGGAGATCTCTGCTAACACTGCGGCTCCGCTTCAGTGATCAACTTTAGACGATTTCGACACTTGAATAATTTTCGGTGAAAGTTTATTTTCAACTTCCCTTCATGTTTTCTCCTCCACGTCGACACTCTCATCCTCTTCTTTCCACCGCCACTTCGTCGGTTCTCTCTTCCTCTATCTCTCGTCGTCACCGATGGTCTATATCGGATGATCTTTTGACTAATTTTCTCCGACGTTTTGGCGGTCTTCAGGTGATCTCCGCCGACACTGCGGGTCCATCTTCACTTTTTCTCCGCCGAAACCACCGACAACTTCCAAAATTCGACAAATTCCAAATTTTTTCTTCCCATCAATTCCCCGTCAGGCGGGCTTCCGCTTAGATTATCCGATGCATCGGAGGAGCGTCAGAATAAGTCCTCCGACATATCAGATGGGCTTTAGTCTAAGCCTTCCGATGTTTTCACACTTAGAAAATTTCATGGAAGTTTTCTGTCATAATTCCCGATCTATGCTGGGAAGAGGGAAACCTTCCTCTGCTAGTTGATTCATCACGGCCCATTTAGGCCCATGCTGCAACATGAACTCTGATACCACTCTATAATGTCCTTGACCCTCCGCCCGGCGAAGAGGACGCTACCATACACTAACCATCCAGGCTACTAGCCCCACAAACATGTACATACATATAAACTAAAGAGAAATGCTTGGAAGTAAAAACATGCATATATGATTATCATACAGCGGAAGAAAAACCATACATTCCAGCATTTAACATGTCCATCAACATTCATTAAACATCAAATATGATTGCAGAAGTAAAATAGAAAAGAATACTTATCTTATAGAGAACTTGTTCTGCAACCAGCTACGTCGCTGCAACGTTCCACCCAACCATAGGCCAGCGTTCTCCTTAATCTCTCAGCAACACTGCCACCCCCGATCTAAGCATGATTTCCCCAAGGAATAAGGAACAAGTAGGAACATAGCCAAGCCAACACAGTTGGGTTTATCAAGTCATCAATAAGACAACCAAGCCAACGCGGTTGGGTTTATCAGGCCATCAAGGAGCTGGGAAAAGCTTAATTCTAAGCTGGTGAACTCATTGAAGAGCTAAGGACACCCACACCAGAACTAGCCTGACCTCCAGGACACCCACACACACCCAAAACAAGGAAATCAGTCCCTTCTCTGCTATGCAGTCCCTATGGCCCTGACCTCCCTTCCAGTGCTATTCAGGGGTTGTGGAGAAGAAATCCAGCCCTTTAGCTCTGTCTATGTGGTTCCCCAACACACCAGGTTTATCAAGCAAACCAAGCCCTCATTCCCACTCCAACACAGTCCACAGACCGACCATTGCATACACGCAGAAAAACAAGCAATTTACAGCTTGGACAGGGAAAGTCGATCCTTGAGTTGTTCTGGGCCCTATCATGTCCAAAACGACTCACTCATAACCCACAACAGCCCAAAGCATAGGTGAAACCACAACAACAAATACATGGGGAAAGCAACCACCCCGATCTTCAACACTGAAACAACAGGAAGACACACAGTCCGAAAATGGAAAAGAAGATCCGATTCTCAGCCTGGACAGGGGAAAACATAATGCACCGAACCACAAGTCAGTGAAGGAAAACACACATACACATAACCCCTGAGGAAATGATGCGTGAGGAAATGATGAAGAATCCTGTGCGTGAGAAGGTGAAGAGAGAACTTCTCTGTATGAAAATGGGCAATCCCCCAGCCTGTGCATGAGGATGAGCAAAACAATAGAGAGAGAGAGTGGAAGAACCCCCCCCCTTGTTTTCCCTGCCCACGTAAAGGAATGAGCCTGTTGGTGGAGTATGCGTGTGGGAAAGGACTGACAGTCCTGCCACCCACCACTTCCCAGCCATAACTACCCCCAACTAACAACAAAAGTTTTAAATGGGTTGCTGACACATGGCCTTTCCCCATTGGTTCAAGGTTCAATAATTCCCCCTCCCTATCCTTAGTAAAATCATGCCCTTTTCAATATGGTTGCATTGACATAGCTAGTTGGGGTTCATTTAATTGAAATGCATATTTACATGATGCCAAAACTAATATGTGTCGTATATCACGATATACCATTGGCAACGATTCCAATCGTCGAAACATAACACAACTAAATCGATGGTGGGGCTTTTTCCTTTAGCTCCACACCACGATTCATTACAATATATACATCACATACATTTAATGCAAACGAGATCAAAACCAGAGTGTTACAAACAACACATGCAGAAACCAAGAAACTATGGGAATACGACCTACCTCAAGCTGCTAAAAAATCTTCAATAGAGTTGGCCAATCTTCCACATGCAACAAATTGCTATATACATTTGTAATATATGTGCCCACAAGAAAGAATATCATATTGGACACAATGATGTGGGTCTTAAACATTGCTAATACAGCAAACAAGAAAAGGATGGCATTATAATGGCGAAGGGACAACTAATTCAAAGTACATCTTCTATCTTACAATAACATTGACCATCCTCACAACTCTTAAGTTTTTCTAAAGAATAGCAAGACTAATGACTCTCAAAATTACACTCCTATTGGCCTCTCTTTACCATATTCACAATTAATGGATGCCATTATAATGGAAAAGGAGCAGCTATTCAAAGTAGTTAACCTTCTAAGTTCCAAGGTAATTTTGAAGGATTCGAATATTATACTTCAGTATAATATTCTAAGTGATTGTTTTAGATTGAAAAAACATGTCTATAGATAGGCATGTGAATATTAAATATGAAACATAAAATTAACACTAAAATGTGTAAATTTTGGCAAATATTATGATAAAAAAACATATTTTATGTAAACATATGCGATATTAGACACTAAAAATGACCAATAGCGAATTTATTTTTTGAAAAAAAACCCAAAAATAGCCAATTGGTGAAATTTCGCCACTAAAAATTACCCTGTGAATCTAACACAATAACAACATCCATATTGGGGATTGCATCCTCACATCTGTTAAATTTTTCTCTAGAATAGCAGGGCTAATGCTTCTCAAAATTGCACTCTTATTGTCCTATGTTTACCTATTGTTTTATACAACATATCATAAAAGAGGGAGCATAAACAACAACACAAAATTAGATAGGGATCAATAGGTTTAAGTTACCTCTTAGGCCTCTTGAACCTACTAACAAAAGAAAATCCCCAGTTCCAATAATTGTGTGCCAACATTGACTACATGTGTGAAACACCAATGATAATCAACAGAAACACTCGAGGCTCCCAACTGCTGAGACAATTAACAACACAGATAAGAAAGATGGAAATTATTTTCACATTCCAGAAGCCATAGGATTAATAAAAACACAAGAAACATTAAAAAATATCCATCCACTCTCTAACCATGAACATATGGTTAAGCTAGATTTTTCCCAGAAGTAATAAATCAAAGGAATTATATAATTACTAATGAGCATAAATCAAAGGAATTATGTAATCACTAATGAGCACAAACCTAATTCAAGCAGCAAGGTCGTCGTTTAACAAGATAGATTTTCGGAACGTAATTCATCTATCTGTGATATTGGAGTATTGATTTCCTCCAAAAACATGTCTTACAAAATCTGGGCATGTTGTGGGGTTTTATCTTGAAACAATAACAGTAACTCATTTTTCCTCATATCTGGGAATATTTTGGGTGGAACCATGCATTAAATCCACTAAGAAAGGGCATTTTGAGTAGTTGAGCTCCCTGTAGCAACACTTCTAGGCAATTTTGTGCTTGATTCAACACTATTTTAACCCTCAAACAGTAATAAAAATAGAGTAAATCTCAATTTTGGGTGGTTTTAAGGTCATAACAACAATAAACAACAATATGGGCATGCATGTGGTTTGTAAATCAATTTCAAACCTGTTTTTGACTTCCTAACAATAGTGGGAAGCATAATCAACAAACCTGGGCAACCTATGAATGAAAAGGAATAAAAGAAGCAAGTTGGGCATGACTTATCCCTGTCTCTAACCTCATGTGGAGAAATGGAAGCCAGTATCCCACTCTAGAGACTCCGTTATGGAAGTCATTTGGCTTGAAGAGACTTAAAAAGATAAGGGTTCCAGTCTTATTAAATGAAATAGAAAGCAAAAATACATAATTTAACACCTTAAGGCAAGAGTTGCATGAAAAAATTGAAGAAATATGTGATAGAGAAGCAAGAATAGATGTTTTAAGACAAAATAATGTCACTAAAAAAATAAAATAATATTAAAAAAAAAACTAAACCACCAAAGAGAAGAATATGAAACAAATAATCCAAACTAATTTTATAAGATTTGGAACAATACTAATTCGGTTTGTGAAATTTAGGGCCCCAACATAAGTCTACACTTATTATCTACCAACATTTCAATGCCACTTGAGAGGTGTGAACTTGCCAAATGAATCTTAGAAATACAACCTATCAGTCTCAATGAAATCAAGAATTCCCCCTATTTCCTTTGTGGGGAAGATGTTTCCTCTTTTGAATGTTGAAAATCCCATTAACTAGCCTCTGCCCATTCAGTGGGCATGACCTAAGAATTTGGGTGTTGGCTCAATAACTCCTCAATTAGGCCATTACAAGTTCAATCTCTAAAAGACTAACAAGGAACCATTTAACATATCTTTTTTTTCCTTTGTTACCATCCTGCATCCCCCGTGCTGGACTTATATTGTTATTGTATATCGACACATCATAGATATGCCAAGGATATCTAAAGGACTTGGATATCTATCAGAACCATGGACAAATTCTCAAATGCAAATCCTATGATAAATTCCAAGAACATAAAAATGAGAAAACATTGTTGAAAATATCAAAATCAACCAATTTAAATTATTAGAACAAAATTTGGGAGGCCATTTTTCATTATGCAAAAGAGCAGAAGAACCCTTTTTAAACTTTATGTGGCATTTTATGAGAGGAATCCGCAATAGAAGGATACTATGACATTTTCAACCGATAATTATGAGTTTTTTTCAAAAAGTGATCTCTGACAAAGATGTTTTCAATAAAACGTTTTGAGTCAGAACATGAGGGTATTGTCTCACAACACTATGTACTGTCTCAAACTGACAAGAAATTCTCATCAATGACTAAAAATGGAGGAGGTGAGACCAATGATTTATTAGAAGGATTAGCATAGGTAGCATCAGAATAAATGAATGGAGCATCGTAGTAGTATCAGGGGATTATTCGCACCTAGTATTTATCATCAACCCTAGGTATTTACCACTTAGTATAATGACTCACCTTGTAAGTTTGACCTACCTTAAAATTTAATGACAGGAAACCAAACCCATCAAAATAACACTTATGTATTGAAGTAAAAACATACTTGCAGATTGGAGTCTGGATGTGATTGCAAGAGCCGAAATTCTAGAGCCTGGAAACCTCCAAAGAACCTTATGATCAAAATATTTCGATCCTTATAATATACAAATTGATGCGCGTCCCCCCAATCTAGGTCTATCAGAAAGAGTTTTTTAGCCATGCGGAAGGGATAGCCAGGTGGAAAAGATTTTTCTGCTAGCCAGTAGTTTCAGAAGGATGTACTCAAAAAGAAAGTAGTCAGGAAGCCTGACAGGCAACATGGAATATGCAGCAAGAAATCCAGCCAACATTGAAGTCAGTAATCAAGCCTTCTAGGGGAATGCAATTGATGGGAAAGAAAGGAAATAAATGCCAGCATTGGAGTGAGGCGCCAATAAAACGCTTATATTTTTCAAAAACATGTTTAGTTTAATTAGTTTTAATTATAATCAGTTAGATTAGTTTTAATTATAATTAGTTATCCTTCTTAATGATCGGATCATTTCATATACTATAGGCTCATATAATAGTTCATCGTGATTCAGATAGTTCATCTAAACATACCCATACATTCATCTTTTTATTAAACATAATTTTACATACCCATACATTTATTGGAAAGAGGTTGCATTGCTCAACAATATCAAATGATACGAAGTTGTAATCATCTTATGGTCCAACCAACAAACATGAATTCAATTAAAATGAAAGATTTAAACTTACATAGGTTATCATAATTGAACATATATATGGACTTCACCTATATTTTGACTAGGAGGGGGATTATGGCAATATTAATTTACTAAGTTGAGCCAAAATATTTTAAACAAGGATTAAGTTATTTAATTTTACACAATCTTTTAAACAAAAATTAAGTTATATAAATTTAAACCATATTTTAAACTAGGATTAAATTATTTAAATTTACACAATCTTTTAAACAAAAATTAAGTTATATAAATTTAAACAATATTTTAAACCACTATTAAATTATTTAAATTTACACAATCTTTTAAACAATAATTAAGTTATTCAAATTTACTAAGTTCAGCTATAATCTTTTAAACAAAACAAAGATTAAGTTATTCAACCACAATCTTTTAAACAAGGATTAAGTAACTTTGAAAGTTACTCAAAATAAGAGTTTATAAATGTAAAAAAAATTATAAAAAAAGGGTGATAATAAAGAAAAATATTCAAATTAAAAATAGAAATTATATATATAATAAATTTTTTTTATGTAAAATTAATTATTGCTATAATAAGAATTAAAACTTTATATTGATTTTCACATCAACAATATGTTTAAACCAGCATAGATCCAAATTCTAGGCTCTATCTAGCACCGAGAGGGTTCAAATCTATTAGCTTTGGTGTGTCTTATATATAGCCATTTATTTGATTCAGATCAAAAGAAACATCTTTTTATTTAAGGTCGACATAAATATTTTCATTATTAATATTTAATATTATTTATGACCCACATATAATATGTTTTATTATTTTTTATTTTGTTAGGAAGGAACATTACAACATCTCCCCATACATGGTTTTAAAACCATGTGCAAGGCCCTCCTAAAACCATGGGTTATTTAGGAGGCCTTGCACATGGTCTAGTAAAACCATTTGCAAGGCCCTCCTAAACCATGTATAATAAAACCATGGGTTGTTTAGGAGGCCTTGCACATGGTTTTTAAGGTTTTAAAACCATGTGCAAGGCCAATATTTTTTTAGCTAATAATTCAATTTTTTATTTATTTATTTATTTTATTAGGTAGGAACATTTCAACATCTCCCCCATATTGTGTTGTTTTTATGACCTACATTTTTTTAGGATAATTAAAAAAAGATATTTTTTATTGTTTTGTTGCGTAGGAACATTATAACATCTACCCCATATTAGGTTGTTTTTGTGGCGGACATCTATTTTGTGGGATAATTATAATTTTTATTTTTTATTATTTTGTTAGTAACAAACATAATATCGACAAACATTACAAGATCTCCCCATACTAGGATGTAGAGCGCTCGACGCAACTAGCATAGATCCAAATACTAGGCTCTATCAAGTGTCGAGAGGGATCAAATCTTTGGAGGTGCAAACCTCTTCTTATTTATTGCACTCAACTATCAGCTTTGGTGTGATTCAGACCAAAAAACACATCTTTTTAGTGAAGGTCGACATATAATATTTTTATTATTAATATTTAATACTATTTATGGCCGACATATAATATTTTATTTTTATTTTTATTTTGTTAGGAAAGAACATTACAACATCTCCCCCATACATGGTTTTAAAACCATGTGCAAGTCCCTCCTAAAACCATAGGTTGTTTAGGAGGCCTTGCACATGGTCTTAAAACCATTTGCAACGACCTCCTAAACCATGTACAATAAAACCATGGGTTGCTTAGGAGGCCTTGCACATGGTTTTAAAACCATTTTCAAGGCCCTCCTAAACCATGTACAATAAAACCATGGGTTGTTTAGGAGGCCTTGCACATGGTTTTAAAACCATGTGCACGACCAACATTTTTTTGTGGATAATTCAATTTTTTATTTTTTATTATTTTGTTAAGTAGGAACATTACAACATCTCCCCCAAGCGGACATTTTTTTTGGCAATAATTAAATTTTTTATTTTTTTATTGTTTTGTTAGGTAGGAACATTACAACATCTACCCCATATTAGGTTGTTTTTGTGGCCGACATTAAAACATTTATTTTTTATGGCCGACATTTACATGAGTAACGTTACAAGATATCCCCCATACTGGGCTATAGATCAATGCCTCTCGACGTAATAATTATTATAATTTTTTTGGGTTTATAATTAAAGAATAATATTTATGTTTTAGAGTAGAAGTTTAAAGTTCAAAACTTAACCATAGTGTTAGGGTAAAATTATTAAGGTCCAAGGGAAGGGGTTAAAGAGAGAGGATGTGCGATTAAAGGATGAGGGTTAAATCCTAAGGGTTAAGGTTTGAGAGTCAAGGATTTGTGGTTAGTATCATTAGGGAATGAATGTTACAAAATTTTCTCTTAAAGTTATTGACTTAAGCGTTAAGTGTGTGTGTTTAAGGCATAACAAGGGTTGGGGTCTACGAGCTAAGAGTTAAGGATCAACGTTTAAGCACCAATGACTAAGGTTATGGGTTTAAAGGCTCAAGATAAGGCTTATGGGGATAAGGAATAAGGACCAAGGACTATAGGCCAATGATTGAGGGAAACAATTGAGCATTTAAGGTTAAGGGTTTAGTATTAAGGTTAAGGACTAAAGGTTATGGGCTAAGGGTTGAATCTAAAAAATAGCTCTCCTTGAGTTTGATGCAATATCTAACAAGTTATGCCTTAGTAGTTGGGATAAGAGGCCACTATGCAAAGGACCCAAGCTCGGATGCCTTTTACACATTTTACTTCCCCGTTACTAGTTTGTTGGGTCGTCCACTATACAACGCTACAAATTGATCAGTCATCTATGCAATCCCGGTGGAATCATTATTACCATTATGATATTATTTTAGTTAGCATCATGTTTTTTATACTAAGATGCGTTAGGGATCCTGTTTGTTATAACTTAATAATTTGATATAAAGTGCGTATTAAAAATAGGTTGATAAAAATGGATACCTGCAATATCAATGAAAATACGAGTTCTCTTAATTGGAAAGGTATATTGGGAGGGGGGTTCAACAACAAAATTTTAGGAGGGATTTCCAATATTTAGTGAAATTAGGGATATTCTTTAATATCCTACGTGCTATGTAACGAGTTCATAGAGTGAAACCCCCATGGTGAACGTCATCATAATCATCATCAAATTTAAAATAAAGTATTTAGTAAATTTACATTATTTTAAAATAACTAAATAATTTAAAACAATTATAAATTTATAAAAATTATGTTTGATATTGAATCAATTAATCCATAGGAACCATAAGCAAAGGTAATAGTAGTTAAGGGAGGAGCCATAAGCAAAGGTAATAATAGTTAAGGGAGGGACCAAAAGCAGAGATGGCATTAGCCAAAAAGGCAAATCTCATTATACAACAAATGAACCAAATAACCTATAAATATTAATATATCCATTAACTAACCTGTCTCCGCTCTAACCCTAACCCTATTAACTAACCCTCCTCCACTCTAACCCTATTGACTAACCCTCCTTGACTCTAACCCTAGCATGAGGGAATATAGCTTATTAACTAATCCTCCTCCACTCTAACCCTATTAACTAACCCTCCTTCACGCTAACCTTAGCATGAGGGAATATATCTTATTAACTAACCCTCCTCCACTCTAATCCTATTAACTCACCCTCCTTCATTTTAACCCTAGCATGAGGGAATATATCTTAAGAGAGAATCAAAATCCTTTCCATAGTGCATCCACTAACTAACGAGTTATTCATAGATTTAGGTATTTCCTATAAAAGATGAAGTAATTAACATTGAAGTAAGATTTAAATTTCTACTATATAATTATTTTTAAGATAATTAACAGAGATTAATAAAAATAATTTTTAATTTATTTATATTTTTTTAAGTGAAAAAAAAAATATTTATTTTTAAATCCGAAACTTTTTTTAACCTAAATGTATGAAGCTCAAAATACGTCATTGCTATACCGAACTAAGAAATCCGTTATGTGAGAACTAAAAGAAATCCACCTATCTCACCAACTTAAAAAATATATAAAAATACATATATATTTTATCAAATGAACCCAAATCTTTTTGTGAATCCTCTTTTTTAAAGCTTTTTTATTTATATTTATATTTGTAAAGGATATTAGCGATGGTCTATTAGAAATTATTAACTTTACACATTCACAAATTTAAATCATAAAAGATAAGAGATCCTAAGTGTAATAGCTTTGGTGAATTACCAAAGATTAATAAAGCTTATGAAAAATTGATGTTTTCCAATTTGCTAGATTTAAAATGAATTTAAAGTGATTAGGTGATACTATATTTTGTATATATATTTACGATAATATAAAATTAGAATTATATAAATAAATTTATAATGTTTTTTTTTTCCAGTTTACAGTGAAGTGGATTTTAGTATATCAAACTCAAACGTCTAAAAACCAATTCTTAATATTCTTCTATAAGTTAACAAATAACAACAACATTTAAAGAAAAACAAGCCGAAACAAGTATCTAAATTACAAACTTAACTAGTCTAAAAGCCAATTCCTAGGCATAGATGTTCAACAAAAGTGACTACAAAAGTTTCATTTTGAGAGCCAAAATTCGGTCATATTCAGATTATTTTTAGAAAATGTTTAAAGAACCTTTGGAAACCACTATGTTATGATCGAGCTCTTCAAAAACTAGTGTACCTGACTGCATTGATAATTCCTCTTTGGAAAGGGAGTCAACAAGTTCATTGCATTCCCTTGTTTATGTATAGCCACATTTTCCAATAAATATGTGTAGGCATCTATTTGAAATAATTGTTGTGAGGCTCTACCGAGACCCTCCAAATGTATACATAAGACATAGATATCCATTACCTACTAAATTTTAATAATAACTTGATCTCCCTCCAAACCTACTTTGTGAATCCACACTGGACTAGAAGGTGATCACTCTCACTGTTTTTTTTCTAGGAAAAAAAGATTGCAGTCCATCAATTTTATTAATATAAATTTATGAACCGTATTGTTCATAGGCCTAAAAAACCATACATAAACCAACCACATTTTCATTTTTACTATTGAACATAAAGGAAACCTTCCTTGTGACTTATCATGGTAAATATGTAGTGTCATATACTTATCATAATAACATCACTGTATAAAACTTTTGCAAAACCAAAAAAACATAAATAAATAGTCCCAACCCTTCCCTATGGGCAGATGATTGCCTTTAATGGTCTTAGGTCCACCTCCTTAATAACATTATTGTTGACCGACCAAAGTATAGCTTTGTCTTCTTCTAGCTGCAGACCTTGTTTTGATAAAAAATCCGCCTGTGTGTTCTGCTCCCGAGAGATGTGTAGAATAGAGATATAATCAAAGTGAAGCATTATTGTTCTGTATCATCCATAATGGGCCTTAAGAAAATGTTTTAGGAGAGGATCTTGTTGTTTAACCGTTCTATAATAAGTAGAGAGTCCCCGTAAACCTGCAAGTGCTTTATCTTAAGGTGAATAGCTAGCTTCATAGTCATATGAATGTGTAATATCCGTATCCGGATATCTCAATGATTACTCAGTTGAATAATCAATCAATGGAAAATAATTCCATGTTAAAAATAAAAAATAAATATTAAAGATGAATGATGATAAAAGATTACAAAGTGAGTGCCATATATATATTAATTGTAAAGGCACTTTGGATACCATCCATAAAAGGATGCGTCATTTTAGAATAGTTTACTAATAACCATTTATTAATTATTAATTATTAATATCAATATATATTAATATTAATAATTAATATTGAGATATATATATATATATATATATATATATATATATATATATATATATAGTTTGTTGTTATTATTTAAGTTTGTTACAGAATGGCAAAAAGTTATGTTATGTTGTTTGTGACATGGCCAGTATTTGCAGCAAATTTGAACGAAAGGAAATCACATAGACAAATCATACCTATAGCCTCGCCTATACGCGACAGTCTGACAACAACACCATCAAAAAAGACCATGCCATACATTTGCCAATCAACTCTTATACACCTATCCTCTTTGATATCACCTTCTGGGTCTGTGGAAAGAGGTTCATAGTGGAAAGGTTCTTGGCAGCATATACATGAGGATGAACAAAAATGTCTTGAAAAATAGATTTATTGCGTGAAACCCGGGCACCCCAAATCAATAATGCAAGTAGAGATTTATACTTCTAAAGTTTTGATTTTGTACCCAAATTTGGAAGGTATCATTAAGGTCATGTCCAACCCATACAAATTGTGTATGTGTGAATTATGATGTGTATTGCCACATTTCAATGATGTAAGGGAACCTAATGAATAAGTGATACATGTTTTCACTATCTGAGCAACATAGGGGGCACCTACTAGGTCCATTCAAGTAAATTTTCATGAGGTGATCCCAAACCGGTACCTTTCCATCGAGTGTAAGCCACATAAACAAATTTTCCTTAAGTGGACATTTTATACCCCATATATATCTCTTCCACCATTCTGGAAGGGGGTGTTCTTCTCCATCTCTCAGCATATGATATCCATATTTTAGCCTGTACGATCCTCCATTTGGATTCTTAGACTAGAAAATGACATCTTCCTCTTCAGTCGGGTGAATGTAGAAATCTACAAGTGACTTATTGTATCTATCCCAAATATGCTTATCCTCATCCATAAATCCAAATTAGTTAGAAATAACTAGGCTCAGGATAGTTAGCATTAGAAATATGTTGATCTGATAACTGATGTAGGAAGGTAATACTAAGGTCAATTAGATGATCGAATATGTGTTCTAGAAGCCTAGAGATAGACTTGGATCCAATCCAAGTATCGAAACTCACTATGAAGATCTTACCATTAATGATTTTCCAAGTGACCCAGTCCCCAATAATGTCAAATGCAATAATAATATCTTTCCAAAAAAATGGAGACCTGTATAATTTGAATTTTTGAAGATCTAAGCCAATCCATAGCAGTCATAGGATGAATATACTTCTGATGAGTCACCTTAACCCATAAACTATTGTTTGTAAGTAGTCTCCATATACCTTTTGTTACTTAATATTTAGAAAAAATATGTTGATCTTTGAGGCCCCATCCCCCAAGATGTTTGGGAAGAGATAATGACTACCATGATATCCAATGGAAGGGTATGTTGTTAATATTTCTTCTCCATAAGAAATTAAATCCAAGCTTTCTAATCCGATTGATAATTCCATATGGGACATATGCAATCATAGTCTAGTAGACTAACAAACCTTCTAGGATGGACTTCAGCAGGATGAAACATCTAGCCTTAGACAACGATAAGTTGCACCGTTGATTAATTTTGCTTTCAACGCTTCTAATGAGCCAAGCCCAATCTGCTTTTGTATAATCATTGGGTTTTAGGATAAGACTGAGATACTTAAGACCCATGAAGATATCCTAATACTCAAAATGAAATATATCATCCTATCAACATTTCTTTAATATATAATATAGATATGGAGGATTTGTGGGGATTACAAGACATACCTGTATCAGTAGGAAAAAAAACATAGATTTTTTGCAATTATCTTCTAGTTCCATCGTAAAACAGAAGAATGTCATCAACAAATAGCAGATCAGTAATATAAATAGAACCCCCAAAGTGATAACCTTTGAAACTCCTAGAGGATTTGGTAGTAGTAATGATACAACTGAGTCCTTCCATGATAAGGAGAAATAAAAGAAGAGCAAGTGGGAAGCCCTGTCTCATCCTACGACCAAGTATAAAGAACACAGAAGAAGACCCATTAATCAAAACAACATAAATCATCGATTGAGAAAAATAAAAGATCCAATTAATGATAGGAATATCAACTCCAATCCATAAGAGAATCGGACCGAGGAACATCCAGTTAAACCTGTCATTTGATTTTGTTATTTCTACTATGATAATAATCGTTGGTGTTTTCCCAATTTTAGCTGAATGAAGGAATTCTTGCGCAATGGAAATTGTATTGAATGTACTTGACGTCCCTCTAATAATGTGAACTGCTCAAGTGTGATGACTTTAAACAAAATAATCTTTCACCTTTCAACCAAACATTTTGGAGTCACACAACATTACATAGAGAAATAGGTCTAAGATCATCCATTCCCTTTACCTTGTCAGTATTGAGAATCAGAGTTAATGTTGTTCTGCCTAAAGCACATATTGATATAGTTATCCCATGTAAGAATTTTATTTGTTAATGAAAACATTATAAACAATTTCAAGCTTGAGAAGAGTTCCACTTCCACAATGTTATAAAAAATATTTGGATTCTTATTTCTCATATTTATATGGTCTCTCATATTTATAGTCTTACGAAATAATCATATAAAAAGATAGAATGGTTGAAACGCCCATCTAAGAATATATAGAATGATTCATATAGAACTCACACGTCAATGTTTGAATTGCTTGTTGATGCTCTCTATATTGTGATGAAATATTTGTATTCTTTCTGAGAGAAAGAACATGTTAAGTCAATCAATTTATCCATAAATGGATAAGGAATTCAAAATGACTCAAAATTATAATTTGCTCTGAATTAGACAGACATAATGACAAGATATATGTATAGAGTCTTGTTTTTCAAGACAAAAGACGAACGAGAGCCTAGCTGAGCTTCCAGTATCCTTAGATACTATATATAATTCAAAATGAATCAAAATTATAATTTGCTCTGAGTCAGACAAACACAATGACAAATTTATTAGATAAAGATATATGTACAGAGTCTTATTTTCTAGGATAGTAGACGAACGAGAGTCTAGTTGAGCTTCCCTCCTCCTTAGCTACTATATATAATTCAAAATGACTGAAAATTATAATCTGCTCTAAGTTAGATAGACACAATGAAAAAATTATTAGATAAACATATATGTACGGAGTCTTATTTTCCAGGACAAAAGACGAATGAGAGCCTAGTTGAGCTTCCTGTCTCAAGAAAGGGGTAGGCATGGTGCATGCTTCAAGGCAGTTAGTTCTTCGAGGTATTATGGGAAAGGGGGGTGGTTTTAGAGTTGTGTGATGTGATTCATAATTATCACCATTTAATGTTGTGCGCTTCTTATAGATCGATGGTGCATGATCATTCTATGCTTGAATGTTGATATATGCATACACAAAATGATGTCCAAAGTTTTCTAGACTTGAGAGAGTATTATTGTCACCCATTGTATCATGTTATTTCTACCGAGAATTTCATTGTTTGATTGGTTGAATTGTTGTTAACTTCACTACAACAATTGTTGTTAACTTCACTACAAAAACTGGATTTAGCGTCTCTTTTTACATCCATTTTTGCGTCTAGACCATCTTTCAGTGTATTTTTCTTCATTTTTTGGACAAAATGGTGCAATATCACGGGTTGGTGCTATTTTAGGCATTTTTTGCGTCCTTTTTCTAAATATGGCGCAAATTACGACGTAATTTGCACCGAGTTTTGCACCTAGTTATGCGCCAGGTTTTGCATCAGGTTTTGTGACAGGTTTTGAGCCTAGTTTTACACCTAATTTTGCGCCTAGTTTGTACATCTACTCTTGTTGCGCCCCCTTTTATGTCCATATTTGCCTCAAATTTTACACCCTTGTTTTCATCCACTTTTGCATCCTTTTTACATCCACTTTTGCATCCACTTCTGCATCCACTTCTGCTTCTTTTTTTGCATCCCTTCCTGCGCCAAGTTTTGCATCAAATTTTACATCATGTTTTAAGTCTAGTTTTGCATCTCGTTTTGTTTCAGCGAATTTTGCATCCATTTTTTCATCCCCTTTTGCACCCACATTTTCGTCCCTTTTTGCATCCATGTTTACGTCTTTTTTTGCATCTACTATTGCGTCCACTTTTACATCCACTTTTGTCGCGTCCCAATTCACATCCATTTTTGCGCCTACTTTTACACCCACTTTTGCTTCAACTTTTGCATCCAAGTTTGCATCTTTTTTTGTATCCAATTTTACATCAGTTATTGCATCCCTTTATGCATCCACTTTTGCATCAGGTTTTGCGTTGGGTGTTACAACTACTTTTGCATCCTATTTTGTATCCAATTTTACATCCATGGTTGTATCCAATTTTGCGCCACTTTTTTCATCATGTTTTGCTTCCACATTTGCATCATTTTTTGCATCCACTTTTGCATCCATTTTTTGTGCACCCCATTATGCGCCCACTTTTGCGCCTACTTTTGTTGCATCCATGTTTGCATCCTTTTTTGCATCCATGTTTTTATTCACTTTTGCATCCAGTTTTACACCCAGATGTTGAACATACACTAGTGGAAAATGAGAGACTAGTGACCAGGAGACCAAAATTTTTGGTCACCACAGTCTCCTAAAAGGAACAAATGACCAAAATTGATAATTCTAAGTGAGCTGACTAAAAACGACCAAGATAAATGACCACTTTTGGTCACGGGATAGAAACCAACTAAAAATGACCAAGATAAATGACCAAATTTGATCACAGGATATGTAGACTTCAAATGACTAGATAACAATTGGTCATTTTTAGTTGTGTCACTTCGACACTAGAAAAAATTACTAATTTGAGAATGCATTTGTACATTTTACTAAATTCTAACAGTGCAGATGGATTCAGAGATCCCCTTAAGGGAGTCTCTAAATCCATCTGCAGTGTTCGAATTTAGTAAATTAATAATGTACTATCACAACTCAACATGAATTGACCAAATTAATATATATAAAATACATACTGGTTAATATTATTATCGTATATATAATGACACCAAACACATTATATTGTTATATTATGATATATAAACAAACATATCTATATATTATAATATAGCTATACATTATTAAATATAAAATAAATAACAAAACCATATAAAAAAACAAATAAACACAAGAAAAACACAAAAGAATGACACATAACGAAAACACGATCCATACAACAAAACACCTTTCCATTTCGAAAAAGACCGAATATCATCTTTCTATTTTGACAATGACCTAATATCATGTGTCACAACTCAACAATTGGAATCCCCTTATGTGTATTGAACAAGAACACGTGCTCTTTATTGAGTTCTCTGATAGAATAAAATAGATGTCATGAAATTCAAACTAGTGCCATAGTGTTACAATTTACTAGATTTTAACGTTGCGTAGATGGATTCAAATACCCATTTCTAAGGGGTCTCTAAATCCATTTGTAATGTTAAATTTTAGTAAACTATAAAAAAGTATTGTCAAATTGCTGCTCAAGTTAGCTGGTTAAGTTTTATGACATTGGTGTATTTTTCGTTAAAGATTCAGAATAATTGGTTCAATTTTCGACGATTTTTTTGAGGTTTGTCAAATTTTTATTAAAGTTTAAATCAGTTTCATTTGTTATGTGAAATTCCCTTTAACTGACATATATGAGTATTATTTTGCATTTTACCTACTACAAAGCCAGGCGACGAAATTTGATAGACTTCATTGGATATCTTTGTTTTGCGCTATGGAAAAGCTCAGGTCACGGGATGTAGGAGTGTCTTCGGTTGTAGAGGAAACCCCAACATCTCCACATTTTGAGGACATAAATATGTCGACAAATTGCAAAACAGTCCCATGCA
>LPNX010160294.1:65699-169076 GCA_001517045.1 Pseudotsuga menziesii | reverse complement strand
ATGGCCATGCTATCTTATGTTCTTTTGATTTACTTCTGTTTATTTTTGCATTTTATGTTTTGGTTATTTCTACTCTATTTTGGTTCAGAAAAAACCCTATTACTATGACTGTGGATAATGTCAATTCCATAGCAGGTAAAAGGAAATCATGGAGGAGATATGGTTCCATTCAATTGTTAATTCTCTTGTGGTATCGGATGATATCATCTACTGTTTATTATTTTGATGAAAGGAAAGGCAAAGAGCTCTATGTGGAGGCAAGGCAGAGAGCTGGTGAAAGGCGGAGGAAAAGGATGAGTACTTTACAGGTAGAGAGCTCCTTCCTAATATCTATTTTTATTAGCCTCTGTCACAATAGTTTTAACTTTCCCATCATTTTTAGAGTTTCTCCTTTTTCATTATTTTTGAAACTAAATCATGGCTCTTATTCAGAAGAATACTTTACCAAAACTCTGTTAATATTCTCATTCTGATATGTTTTATAGATTTTGTTTTTATATAAAAGTAATTGGATAGGAACCTCAATATTTTAAAACTGTTGTGCTTCCATTTATGTAGCATTTTAGAAAAAATGATCATTCATTCTCTCATGAATGGAATACGCGCAGTCACAAGGTGTCCATTTTTACTATTGGAATCCTACTGTTACTTCTCTTTTTCGCTATTCTTGAATAAATTAATTGACCATTCTTTCATTTTCTAAATTATAAAACAATTTAATTCATCTCTCCATTCACATTTTTATATGTTTTATTACCATTCTCATAAACCATTAAACATTCTACGGCAATGGTTTCATTTTTCTTTTTTCCAGAATGGTTTCATTTGTGTGTGGTGACGTTTAACATTTATTATTTTGTATACACCCATATTTTTTTGTTGTAATATTTTCATTTTTTTTATGGTTTGAACAAAAATTTAATAAACATTTCAAGTATCGTATTAAATTTATAATATCTATTAAAATAATTAATTAATGTATATTTTCAGTTGTTACAAGTATCTAATTTGTGTGTTAACTTCATACTCGTGACTTTATTCGCTACTACAAATGGATATTGCAGATTCCATACCAGGTGAAAGACAAGATGATGGAGGAGGTACGATTCCATTTTAATTCTTGTTGCTCTTGTGGTGAACCTCTGCTAGGACAGAACCATGACCTCCGTGGGATGTTTGGACAGAGTTGTGACCTCTGTGAGCTGTTTGGACTAAGTTGTGACCTTTTTTGGGCTTCTAAGCTGGGTTGTGACCTTTGTTGAGTCTGCTAGACTGAACCATGACTGTTCCTTGGGATTCCTTTACTCGATCTATGGTCTGCTGACTATTCTGAGGTCTTTTATGTGAGTGTGTTGTTGTTGGTGCCTACCATGACCTTTGAGGTTTCCTGTATTGAGTCGTGACCTTATGGGATTCCGTGGACCGAGCTGTGAGCTATGCTACGACAAAACCATGATCTACGTGGGTTGTTTGGACATAACCATGACTTTTGTGGGCTGTTTGGTTAGAGACGTGACCAATGTGAGTTGTTTGGAATAAGAAATGACCTTTTCTGGGTTTCTAAGCTGGGTTTTGAACTTTTCTGAGTATTCTAGACTAAAGCATGTCTCTTCCTTGGGCTTCCTTGACTAGATCTGTGGTATGTTGACTATTCTGAGGTATTTTCTGTGAGTGTGTTGTTGGTGCCTACCATGACCTTTACTGGGGATTTTGCAGTATATTGAGCCTATTTAGACTTTATAGAGGTTTCTTGTGCTCCTTTTCAACCTCCTTGAGAATGTTATTATGTATGGAAGTGTGTCACAGTCTGATGGGCGTGCTAGAGTGTGGGTTAAGGCTTCATTTGCACATTTAAGGGGATAAGTTGTGATATTGATAATTTTAAAAACCATTTCAGCATGAACTTGAAGTAGGGCATAATAGTGTTTTTGTGAGTTACACCCACATGTCCCGATCAGCAGGGAATAAAGTGGTTTTCTTGAACGCTATGGCAAGACTACAAAACAGGTTAAGTGAGAAACAACATAGTACATAAAGATAGATCAGCCCTTGACAACAAACCTTGACCATAAATATATATCAAATAAAAACGTTGAAAGAAGACCTTGATATTGATATATCAGAGTTCAAGAGGATATATTTACGTAAGGATAGATCAAACCTTGAGCAGGAATGGGGTTTACGCTAGCCATTAGGTGTTTAGGGTTTTTTAATTTTTTCATTAAACAATAATTTTTTTACATCACCAAAATCTATTAGGGACATCTCTGAAATCTACTTGGAATGTCATCAAAATCTGCCTGGAAGTTCCTGAAATCTGATGTTTTGATATGTAAGGATATGCTGGCTATGGCACTTTGGATGTACTTTCTCTAATTCTTGTCATGCTAGTTATTCAGGCATATGTGATATTTGAAGTGTATACTCTATCTCTTTATAACTTGTTATTTTTCCCATAAACTTTAGACTATTTATTTTTTAGTGTTGATGTGATGTGCCCAAGAGAAACATAGGGAGGACAACAGAGTAAATTGAATTTTTATATGGGAATGCACATATATACAGGATATGTATTTAATATTGAGAAATACACTCACATCAACCCAGGAATATATTTGGCAATTTGCAATTTTTTATTGCATGTAACAGCAGTACAAATATATGTTTTAAAATAAGATTTCAGGTGTACCATCAAGTCTGAGTTTGACTGTTTGTTACAGCTTCCTAATTAAATGCTTTATTATACAGAGCCTCAATACAAGTGAATAAACAAAGACAAGTGTGTGAGTAGAAGAGAATAACCAAAATTATACACATGATGTACAGTCATGTGTTATTATTATAAATACAGTACAAAACTGTGGGGAGGAATTGCACATGTGTTGTACAGTAACTACAGTCATTTATATTATTACATATATAGTGCAAAACTGTGGGTAGAATTATCAAAATTGCCTAAGTCTACAATAAAAAAAAATAAAGTGGGTGAGCGATCTATTTAGTCTTAGACTAAGTCACCCAACAGAGATAAGGATAAATTTCAAAGTTTACTAGAGTACAAAATATAAATGTACAAATATAATATAGGTTCACTCATATTACTAGACTAAGTCTCATCAATTCATCCCTGCTTGGAGGAAATCATCCCCAATTTCCACTGAAGATAGGGAAGTTGCTACCTATATGTTGATTGCAGAAGCCATTAACCCTGAGTGGGAAACATGCCTTTGCAGCACACCAAGTAGGTAGTGATGTGACACTACCTAGTGGATCAAGTGCAGACATCAAAAAGAGTATCTTCAGGAAAGGGAAACTGACAATCTAGAATTGTGACCTCCAGAAGTGTGACTGGATACATCCTTTAAATGAGGTGGTTCATATCACTTCCACTAGTTGACATTCACCACATCACCACATCATGGGTGCCTAACTGTGGTAGAAGGTCCAACTTGAAAGCATTGGCACCCATTTGTTGATTTTTGAAGCAATGCTTGTCCAAATGAAACCAAACTCAATCACCAACTTGAAAATGTGCAGCAACTTGATGTCAGTCATATAGTGCTTTGTATTCAGCATGTGTCTGTTGAAGGATGTCCTGAACATTACTTTGGAACTTGACCAAGTTCTGCACAAAAGAAGCTTTGTCTTACTGCTTCTGTAGGTGGGATGTGGATGGAATTGGGAGAGCAACTGGAGCTAAGGGGTTGAAAGCCAAAACAAAGATCAAAAGGAAAGTGTCTTGTAGAAGGGCATATTTGTTGTAACTATGTTGCAAAATATGTAGGTATTGATCCCATTATTTGTTCTATTGATGGTAGAGGCAGAGAGCATGAACCAAGATTATGTTACACTATCTTAGTTTGGCCATCGGTTTGTGGATTGAATGTAGTAGAGAACTGATGCAAACAACCTAAAGGCTTTCATGAGGATTTTCCAAATCACTAAGAAATCTAGAGTAATGATCAGAAATGTTGGTCAATGGTAATCCAAAATGGCCCCAAACAGGCTAGAAGAAATCCAAGCCCTATAGGAAACTGTCAAAGACTGGTACAACCCAAGCTTCATGTTGGCAGGTTTGTTTTGGCTACAATTTGAACAACTCTAGATGTAGAAGGCCAAAAGAAGTACCTTTGCGGGTGCAACATAATTTTCTGGACACCAAAATGTCCTCCATGGGATGAAGAATGGGCCTCCTTGATAAGCAGAAGGCAAGTTGATCTAGTTCGAACACACAATTGTTTCAACTTGTAAAGAAAGCCATCTTGATCTTTGTAGTCTAGGAAAGGGCTTTGATTAACCACAGTGGGTTGTTGGATGGATTCCATGACCAGACCAAAGTAAATGTCTATATAATATTGGGATTTTCAATCCTCATAGGCTGCACATTTGATATCTAAAATGGAACGGACCTTGGATAAGGGTCCATTGAGGAGATTAGGCACTTTATTGGAATATTGGAAGGCATCTAATTGGTGACAAGTGGTTTCTACACTGACGATGTTTTGATATTTGTGGTCTATTATGGGACAAAATAATTAACTAATTCTCTCTCTCTTTCTTGGGGATAATAGTAGTCTCCTTACAAATGGTAAACCTAGCCTTCCCACTTTATTTGTTTTTCCTTTAAGTAATTTTAAAACACCAATTCGAACTGGTTGGTCATTATGAACATTTTAATTGGTCATGCATACATGTCTAGATTTTAGAGGGTTAGAGGTCCTGCACAACATATCAATAACAATCTGACTCTAGCGTTGTAAACAATTAGGAAATGTACCAGAAAAAAATGTACTAGCTTGTTTAAGAAAGGAGGTTAAGATTCAGAATGCTGCATTAAAATGCTGAAATAACCAAAGACAACAGTTCAGACAATAACTTTATGAAGATGAAATGTACCATTTGGAAACAACATTAACTAAAAACAATTTTGAGTCCATGTATCTTGTTATGTGCACTTAAATATTTTCAATCCAGATTCTGTTTAATAACCTTATTTTTGTTGTAAAAGAGAACATCTACGTATTTAGTTATCAAAGAGAGTATCTAAACTTCTGAATAAAGTCTTCAAGAGGCTGTCAAAATAGGATGCTTAATCAAGTGCACTAACATGATGACACTATCATTTTCAAGCTGTGTTCAATTTATTTCATTCACCAAGATTTGTTTTTAATGTAATCGAAAGTTCACCTGTGTAGATGAAATTATTTCCTTCATTACAATCAGGGTTTTACTATTGTCCATGTAAATCCAGAGGTCTCACCAAAACTGAACAACCTATTTCTAGCATGATGAAAATTGAAACAACAACTAGACTTCAGGTGAGGCTTAAAGAATCTTGAGGTAGGCATCTTCTTTCAATAACCATCCATGAGTGCTTCTCTTACCATCCCATTGCTGATCACATAATCAACGAATAGAAACATTTATGTAGCAACACACAATCCTCAATTGGATTCTACAACTATTTATTAAACACATCCTTATTCTTTGTCCTTCTCAAGTTTAGGTTATTATGTATGCATCAATACATTATCTTGTTCTCTAAGACCCTTTTACAAACCACTTTAACAGATTGTGTAATTGTTTAGGATATTTTGTTTCCTGATCACAGTAGATTTTTGTGCTTATTAATGTGTTTGGAATAAATTGGATTTTAAGCATGACTGTCTTTGGATCTTATTGTCTTTTATTAGTATTCAAATGATGAAATCTGTGTTAATATTGCTCATCTTCCCGATTCTTAAAGGGTTCTAGCTCAATGGAAGAGCCCCTGCCTTACAAGCAAGAGGTTGGTGGTTCGATTCCTCCATGCCCTAATGATATTGCAGTGTATTTCTAAAGGTAAAAAATGTAGTAGTGTAAGATGGATGCAATATTAGACACAACACTAAATGCAAAACAAGATGTAAAAGTGGACGTCCCACCAAACACACAAGTGGATGCAAAAGTGAACGTTATGTCAGACACAAATGTGGACACAAAAATGGATGTCACAGTAAAATCAAAATTGGATGCAAAAGGAGACTCAACACTAGACACAATTAATGACTCAAAACTAGATGCAATACTAGGCCCAAAACTAGATGCAACAACAGATGCAAAAGTGGACTCCTAACTAGACGTAAAATTGGACATTAAATTGAGCACAAAATATGGTGTATCAATGGACATAAAAATAGGCGTAACACCAGGTGCAAAACTGAAAGCAACACTTGATGCAAACAAAAACTTAAAATGAAACACAATATTGGATGCAAGATGGGACGAAACATTGGATGTAAAACTAGACGTAATATTGAATGCAATATGGGATGCAACATTGTACACAAAACTGGATGCAATATTAGATACAAACATGGGCACAAAACTAGGAACAACACTAAGCACAACACTGGGTGCAACATTGGGCTCAAACATAGATACAAAAAAGACATCAACCAAGATGCAACACTAGGTACAAACCTAGATGCAAAATACGACATAAAACAAGATGAAACATTAGGCACAGACATGGATTCAAAAAAAGACGTAAAACAAGATGCAAAATTAGATGAAAAAATGGATGCAACATTATAAGTAAAATTGGATGCAAAACTAGACACAATATTGGGCCCAAATTTGGATGCAAACCTAGATGCAACACTAGATGCAAAATTGGACACATAATTTGATGCAAAACATGGTGTGAAATTGGGTGCAAGACTCGATGAAACAAAAGGAGAAAAATAAGACACAACATTGGATGCAAAACTGAGTGTCAAATTGGGTGCAAACAAGGATGTAACAAATGACACAAAAAAAGATGCAATATAAGATGCAAAATTGGATGAAAATTAGGGCATAACAAAAGATGCAAAAAATTGTGC
Source organism: Pseudotsuga menziesii (assembly GCA_001517045.1). Taxonomy (NCBI): domain Eukaryota; kingdom Viridiplantae; phylum Streptophyta; class Pinopsida; order Pinales; family Pinaceae; genus Pseudotsuga; species Pseudotsuga menziesii. The sequence continues at coordinate 162,210 of LPNX010160294.1, read as the reverse complement.
GCAAAAATGGACGTAAAAATGGATGTTAAAAAGGACGGAAAAAAAGATGCAATAGATGGCGTTTTACGAAATTGTACAATAGCACCAGATTGTTCACCAAAATTGGGAAAAAAATACACTAAAATCTGGTGCTAAATTCGACGCTAAATCCAGTTTTTGTTGTAGTGCTTGCTAGTGCTTCTGCGTGTTATCACCAATATAGCAAGTCAAATCCTTCAGACAATCATAACAAAACCTACTTAGTTATGGAACCGTGAGGCCAAAAACAATATGCTTTAAGTGCTAGGTCTAATATTCCTTATTGATATAGCAATAAGTACCCCTATCATCCAAGCTTTCAAAGTATAAGGTCTAGTGAAGGAATCACTAGGATTACCCTCATCAAAATTAGGGGTAACATTACCGATATATACCTTTGTTATTGGTGGATAATCTAGAACTATTGGATTTTATACTATATATACTTCTATATTATAGCTACAGATGTTGTTCATACTACTCATGGTGCTACTAGTACTTCTACATGATATGGTACTAGATATACCACTAGATATGGATATGAATGAGCAAAAACTCGTTTTACAACCCTATTTTATGCCACCTATACTTTTTTCCCTGACTTTTCTTATAGGCATTTTATAGGCACTTAATATGCTATAGGTGCTACAAGTTATGCTTAATATGTACCTGTATCAACAACTAATGATGTTGGTCCTTTGACTGAATCTACCCTTACTTCCTATGCTACTCCATAAACAATATAAAAGACATGAATACATGAATGGATGCCATACAAGTTCACAACTATCTGATTGATAATAAAGAAAACTATGTGTCTAGACAGGAAAGTATCCTTTTGTGAGAGGATAGAATTATTCCCAATCCAACTGTGCAAGAGAGTATAAGATTCCATAATATGTAAAGAAGCAAACTGTGTTAGGACTGAAGAATATCCTACTGTGGGAGGAGGTTAGAAATCCTACTAGGACAAATGTGCAAGAAAGCATAAACTTCCATAATAAGCAAGCATGGTTTAAGGCCCAGTAGCTAACCCATATGTCAGATATTCCAGTATGGGATGGTGACTACCTCAGGTGGTTAAGTTGGAAATCAAACAGGGCACTAAATCTGCCTCCTAATGTGATACAAAGAATGCCAGATCCTTCTGTCAGCAATGTAAGGGCAAGTTCCAACTACAACAAACCATCCATACAATATAATATGAGGGGAATCCAGAGATTTCTATACCATGAATATACGATATCCCTAGCATAAATACCAGAATTACATTTGGGCAAAGGATTCTTTGCAAAAGGTAAACACCATCTTTTGGCCATTAACCCCTCAGAAAATTTTGACAGCTGAGAATCTAAAGAAAATAGGGATCCATCGATCATAAATGATTAGAGAATTATTGTCAAGGATTGAGAATTGAATTAAAACTAAACATCTTTCCCCTTCACATCTGAACACAATGTTTGAAAGATATTAATTGGTAGTTAGGATTTATTCTTATGCACCTTGGATCCTAGCTACAAACCTAGTACCAAACAATAGGCATCCCTAGGGTGACAGACTAGGAAATATTTCCTCCTAAACATAGGATTTCATCCTGTTACCCCCCCTATTTTCATAGGGTTTTTACCTTATGTCTTCAGAGGAATGCCATGTTGATTCTTAGATCTTCTGGAAATAGAAATGGGGCATATCTTCACTTCTGGCAATGTTGGGTCAACTTCAAATCCTAGAAAGCAATTCTGGTTTAGTTTTGGAAGCCATGACAGTGACAAAATTCATCAAACAGTATAAACATAGGTGAAAAATGAAAATCTGGGCAGTTCCTCTGGGTTGAATTGGCCTCATGGGAAGTTCTGGGTATGTCCCAGCTTCCTAACAGCCTTAAACAGTGATCCTAGGAATTGTTTCAGCCATCAAACATCATGTACCACCCTAATTCTTAAATCCAGGTGCATCTTAGACACTTCTAGGTATTTTGATGGAGGTTCTAGCCCCTGGGCACACATTTGACTAGAATCAACTGTAAAACTCCACCATGTTAAACTCAGGGCACACTAGGGCTCTTTTTCATCCCTCAAACGGTCATGAAACAGTAATCTAAGTTGTTAGGTCTATGAGACATCAGTGGAAAAGTCTTGAACAACAACATTTGGAAATATTTCGACATCTTTGTGCATGGTTGTAGCCTCCAAAAGGTAGCAAGCAATATACTTTGAGATCTGGTCATGAATAACAGCAACAAGCAGTCTTAAATCCCTAATTCTAGGCACTTTCTAGACATAAAAACATTGAAAAGAGACATGTAGCAATTTTGGTAATCATTCATGAGGTGAACACTCTTCATCTTGGGTTCTGAGTTTAATTCCACCATAAAAATGCCCTAGTACTCAAATTTGGGCACCTTTTAGGCAATTTTAAGCACAAATAGTGGTCAAAATTCATATTGCAGCCACTGAAAAGCAATGACCAGCAGGCTGTAGTGAATTCTAGTTTGAGATTGAAAGGAGAAGTAGCATCAAAACCCAACTTTGAGCATAAATAGCAGTAAAAATCAGCTAAACTTTAAGTCTAGCTAGTTCTGATCAGTTTTATGTGGCAAGGAGCACCATAAATCAGCGAGTGTTCATCCCTTTGGAAGTTTCATGGCAGTTTAGGGCCTTTCATGGAAGCAGTCACGTGTATTGTTCCATCCTTATCATCTTTTGATTGTCCCTTTGAGGCAACACTCCCCTGATTTAATGAATGAAGAAGGGTTTCCTCAAAATTTTGGTTGAAAAAGCTACCAAAGAGGAATTTTGTCCATTCTCTAAGAGTATTCTCAATGATATGTATGAGGAGTTTATAGTTAAACATTGGAGTATGTCCACCCTTGAAACTTATTTTCACTCATTCCATGCCTTGTTGGAGTAACATTCTATGTTGAACGAAGACATCACTTGGGGGGAGTAGGATAAACCACAAATAATCTGCAGAAGTAGCAACAATCTTACATGAATTTCTTCCCCCTAGAACTGAAGCTTAGGACAAGTTATCTACATCCAGGACTCACTAACAAGTGTCTCTCCACATCAAGGCCAATCCTTATCCTCCATTTCTCAGATTAAGGCCAACCCAAATTTTCAACTCTCTTGTCCAAATGCCTATCATTCCCCCAAATACTTAAAGGCTACATGCACACCGGCTATGTTCCTTACCCTCAAATGCTCGGATTAAGGCTACATCCACTTTATTTCAAACGTCCTTAATGGAACTTACTTTCATGCTCTTACATCTTGTACAAGTACATTGTGTTTTAAGTGTTTAAATTAAACATGTTCAAAATATAAAGATGATCCACATTAATTTAGATCCCCATAAATAAGTTCCTCCATGGTGTGATCCAAACTTCAAAGGAATGAATTCTTACAACAGGAAACAAGGAAACAAGTTTCCTATAAAGCTTAAATGTCAAACATAAAGTGACACAGGAAATTTGAGTTCTAAGGGAAGAGAAAATCAACAAGCCAACATCTTGCAACTAGTAGACCCCTTCTCCAATTACCCAGCTAAAGCTCCTTTGGTCCAAAAAGTGCATGTATACCTACATATTCTATGCATTCAAGTTGGCCTTTATTCCATGTGATTTTCTTCCTTGTTAGTTTATTAATTAAAGAATGCTTACAATAATAGCATGTGAAATTTGTTTTCAAGCTCTAAGGTACAACAGATTTTATCAAAATACTTAATACAACACATCAGAAATGATAAAATGAAATCATTTCAACTCAATGCATTCACAAACAACACACACAGAAACCAAGAAACTACGGGAATTCAACCTACCTCAAGTTGCTAAACAATCTTCAGTAGAGTTGGCCAATCTTCCACATGCAACAAATTGCTAAATACATTCATAATTTATGTGCCCACGAAAAATAATATCATACTGTCCACAATGATGTTGGTATTAAACATTGGTAATACAGTTAACAAGAAAAGGATTGCATTATAATGGAGAGGAGACGACTAATTCAAAGTACAGCTTCTATCTTACAATAACATTGACCATCCTCACACTGTGTTAAGTTTTTCTAAATAATAGAAAGACTAATGACTCTCAAAATTACACTCCTATTGGCCTCTCTTTACCATATTCACAATTAGTGGATGGCATTATAATGACAAAGGAGCGATTATTCAAAGCAGTTAATCTTCTAACTTACAATAACAACGTCCATATTGGGATCCTCACATCTGTAAAAAAAATCTTTAGAATAGCAGGGCTAATGCTTCTCAAAATCACACTTCATTTGGCCTATGTTTACCTATTGTTTTATACAACATATCAGAAAAGAGGAAGAATAAACAACAACACAAAATTAGATAGGGATCAATAGGTTTAAATTACCTCTTAGGCCCCTTGAACCTACTAACAAAAGAAAATCCTCAGTTCCAAGTTAATTTTGTGCCAACATTGACTACATGTATAAAACACCAATGATAATCAACAGAAACACTCGAGGATCCCAACTGTTGAGACAATTAACAACACAAATAAGAAAGCTGCCAACTGTTTTCACGTTCTAGAAGCCATAGGCTTAATAAAAACACACGAAACATTAAATAATATCCATCCACTCTCTAACTATGAACAACTAGTTGAGCTAGATTTTTCCCAGAAGTAATGAATCAAAGGAATTATATAATTACTAATGGGCATAAATCAAAGGAATTATGTAATCACTAATGAGCACAAACCTAATTCAAGTAGCAAGGTCGTCGTTTAACAAGATAGATTTTCGAAACGTAAGTCATCTTTTTGCGGTATTGGAGTAATGATTCCCTCCAAAAACATGGCTTACAAAATTTGGGCATGTTGTGGGGTGTTATCTTGAAACAGCAACAATAAAACCTCAATTTTCCTCATATCTGGGAATATTTTGGGTGGAACCATGCATCCAATCCACTGAGAAAGGGCATTTTGAGTAGTCAAGTTCCCTGTAGCAACACTTCTAGGCAATTTTGTGCATGGTTCAACACTGTTTTAACGCTAAAACAGTAATAAAATACATTAAATCTCAATTCTGGGTGGTTTTAAGTTCATAACAACAACAAACAACAATATGGGCATTCTCGGGGTTTATAAATCAATTTCAAACCTTTTTTTGACTTCCTAACAATAGTGGGCAGCATAATCAACAAACATGGGAAACCTATGAATGAAAAGGAAGAAAAGAAGCAAGTTGGGCATGACTTAGGGCCCTATCCTTAAACTCATGTGCAGAAATGGCATCCAACATCCCACTATAGAGTCTCCCTTATGGAAGTCATTTGGCTTGAAGAGACTTAAAAAGAGAAGGGTTCTAGTCTTATTAAATGAAATAGAAAGCAAAAATACAGAATTTAACAGCTTAAGGCAAGAGTTGCATGAAAAAATAGAAGAAATATGTGATAGAGAAGCAAGAATAGTTGTTTTAAGACAAAATAATGTCACTATAAAATTAATATAATATTCAAAAAAAACTAAACCACCAAAGAGCAGAAGATGAAACAAACAATCCAAACTAATTTTATAAGATTTGGAACAATACTATTTCAGTTTGTGAAATTTAAGGCCCCAACATAAGTCTACACTTATTATCTACCAACATTTCAGTGCCACTTGAGAGGTGTGAAATTGCCAAATGAATCTCAGAAATACACCCTATCAGTCTCAATGAAATCAAGAATCCCCCCTATTTCCTTTGTGGGGAAGATGTTGCCTCTTTTGAATGCTGAAAATCACATTAACTAGCCTTTGCCCATTCAGTGGGTGACCTAAGCAATTGGGTGTTGGCTCAATAACTCATTATTTAAGGTTCTTTTTAATTGTGCAATGAAGATCTATGATTTTCTTAAGTAGAAAAATTATCCTCAATTATGCCATTACAAGTTCAATCTCTAAAATACTAACAAGGAACCATTTAACGTATATTTTTTTTCCTCTGTTGCCATCCTGCATCCCCCATGCTAGAATCATATTGTTATTGTATATCGACACATCATAGATATGCCAAGGATATCTATCTGACTTGGATATCTGTTAGAACCATGGACAAGTTCCCAAATGCAAATCCTGTGATAAATCCAAAGAACATAAAAAGGAGAAGATATTGTTGAAAATATCAAAATCAACAAATTTAAATTATCAAAAAAAAATTGGGAGGCCATTTTTCCCTATGCGAAAGAGAAGAAGTACCCTTTTTAAACTTTCTGTGGCATTTTATGAGAGAAATCCGCAATAGAAGGATACTATGGAATTTCAGCCGGTAATTCTGATCTTTTTTCTAAGAGTGATCTCTGAAAAAGATGTTTTCAATAAAAAATTTTGAGTCTGAATCTGAGGGTATTGTCTCACAACACTATGTAATGTCTCAAACTGACAAGAAATTCCCATCAATGACTAAAAATGGAGGAGGTCAGAAAAATGATTTATTAGAAGGGTTAGCATAGGTAGCATCAAAATAAATGAATGGAGCATCGCAGTAGCATCAGGGGATTATTCACACTTAGTATTTACCATCGACCCTAGGTATTTACCACTTAGTATAATGACGCATCTTGTAAGTTTGATGTACCTTAAAAGTTAACGACAAGAAACCAAACCCAACAAAACAACACTTATGTATTGAAGTATAAACATACCTGCAGATTGGAGTCTAGATGTGATTGCAAGAGCCTAAATTCTAGATCCTGGAAACCTCCGAAGAACCTTATGATCAGAATATTTCGATCTTTATAAAATACAAATTGATGCGCATCCCCCCAATCCAAGTCCGTCAGAAAGATTTTTTTAGCCAAGTGTAAAAGATTGCCTGCCAACCAGCAATTTCAGCAGGATGCAGTCAGAAAGAAAGTAGGCAGGAAACCTAATAGGAAACGTGGAATAGGAATCAAGAAAGCCAACCAACATTGAAGTCATTAATCAAGCCTGCCATGGGAATGCAATTGATGGGAAAGAAAGGAAATAAATGCCAGCAGCGGAGTGAGGCACCAATAAAACGGTTATATTTTTCAAAAACATGTTTAGTTTAATTAGTTTTAATTATAATTAGTTAAATTAGTTTTAATTATTATTAGTTATCCTTCTTAATGATTAGATCATTTCATATACTATAGGCTCATATAATTGTTCATCATGATTCAAATAGTTCATATAAACATACCCATACATTCATCCTTTTATTAAACATTATTTTACATACCTGTACATTTATTGGAAAGAGGTTGCATTGCTCAACAACCTCGAAGGATACCATCTTATGGTCCAACCAACAAACACGAATTCAATTAAAATGAAAGAATTAAACTTGCATATGTCATCATAATTGAACATATATATGGACTTCACCTATATTGTGACTAGGAGGGGGATTATGGCAAGATCAATTTACTAAGTTGAGCCAAAATATTTTAAACAAGGATTAAGTTATTTAAATTTATACAATCTTTTAAACAAAAATTAAGTTATAATAATTTAAACCATCTTTTAAAATAGGATTAAATTATTTAAATTTACACAATTTTTTAAACAAAAATTAAGTTATATAAATTTAAACAATCTTTTAAACCATGATTAACTTATTTAAATTTACACAATCATTTAAACAAAAATTAAGTTATTCAAATTTTCTAAGTTCACCTATAATCTTTTTAAACAAAACAAGGATTAAGTTATTCAACCACAATCTTTTAAATAAGGATTAAGTAACTTTGAAAGTGACTCAAAAAAATATTTTATAAATGTGAACAAAAAAATTATAAAAAAAGGTGATAATAAAGAAAAATATTCAAATTAAAAATAAAAATGATATATATAATAAAATTATATTTTTTATGTAAAAATATTTATTGCTATAATAAGAATTCAAACTTTTATAACTTATTTTCACCACAACAATATTTTTAAATAATTATTATAATTTTGGGGGGTTTATAATTAAAGAATAATATTTAAGTTTTAGAGTAGAAGTTTAAAGTTCAAAACTTGACCTTAGTTTTAGGGTAAAGGTATTAATGTCCAAGGGAAGGGGTTAAAGACAGACAATGTGCGATTAAAGGATGAGGGTTAAATACTAAGGGTTAAGGTTTGAGAGTCAAGGGTTTGTGTTTAGTATCTTAGGAAATGAATGTTACAAAATTTTCTTTTAAATTTATTGACTTAAGTATTAAGTGTGTGTGTTTAAGGCATAACAAGGGTTGGGGTCTACGAGCTAAGAGTTAAGGATCAACGTTTAAGCGCCAATGACTAAGTTTATGGGTTTAAAGGATCAAGAAAAGGCTTATGGGGCTAAGGGATAAGGACCAAGGACTATAGGCCAGGGATTGAGGGAAACAATTGAGCATTTAAGGTTAAGGGTTTAGTATAAAGGTTAAGGACTAAAGGTTATGTGCTAAGGGTTGAATCTAAAAAATAGCTCTCCTTGAGTTGATGCAATATCTAACAAGTTATGCCTTAGTATTTGGGATGGTATGCCGCTATGCAAAAAACCCAAGCTCGGATGCCTTTTACACATTTTACTTCCCCGTTACTAGTTTGTTGGGTCTTCCACTATACAATGCTACAAATTGATTAGTCGTCTGTGGAATCCCGGTGGAATCATTATTACCATTATAATATTATTTTATTTAGCAACATGTTTGTTTATACTAAGATGCGTTAGGGATCATGTTTGTTATAACTTAATAATTTGATATAAAGGGTGTATTAAAAATGGGTTGATAAAAACGGATACATGCAATATCAATGAAAATAGGGGTTTTCTTAAATGGAAAGGTATATTGGGAGGGGGGTTCAACAAAAAAAAATTAGGAGGGATTTCTAGAATTTAGTGAAATTAGGGATATTCTTTAATAACCTATGTGCTATGTAACAAGTTCATAGAGTGAACCCCCCATGTTGGACGTCATCGTCATCGTCATCGTCATCAAATTTAAAATAAAATATTTAGTAAATTTACATTATTTTAAAATAAATAAATAATTATAAATTTATAAAAAATATGTTTGATATTGAATCAATTAATCCATAGGGACCATAAGCAAAGGTAATAGTATGTAAGGGAGGAACCATAAGCAAAGGTAATAGTATTTAAGGGAGGAACCATAATCAAAGGTAATAATAGTTAAGGGAGGGACCAAAAGCAAAGATGGCATTAGCCAAAAAGGCAAATCTCATTATACAACAAATGAACCAAATAACCCATAAATATTAATATATCCATTAACTAACCTATCTCCACTCTAACGTTAACTGTATTAAGTAACCCTCCTCCACTCTAACCATGTTAACTAACCCTCCTTGACGATAACCCTAGCATGAGGGAATATATCTTATTAACTATTCCTCCTCCACTCCAACCCTACTAACTAACCCTCCTTCACTCTAACCTTAGCATGAGGGAATATATCTTATTAGATAACCCTCCTCCACTCTAACCCTATTAACTAACCCTCCTTCATTCTAACCCTAGCATGAGGGAATCAAAATCCTTCCCATAGTGCATCCACTAACTAAGGAGTTATTCATAGATTTAAGTATTTCCTATGAAAGATGAAGTAATTAACATTGAAGTAAGATTTACATTTCTACTATATAATTATTTTTAATAAGTAATTAAAAGGTACTAATAAAAATAATTTTTAATTTATTTATAATTAAATTATTTTTTTAAATGAAAAAAAAACATTTTTATTTATTTTTAAATCTTAAACTTTTTATAACCTAAATGTATAAAGCTCAAAATACCTCATTGTTAGAGAAAACTAAAAAAACCATTGTTAAAACTCTGTCAAAACTAAAAGAAATCCACCTATCTCACCAAATTAAGAAAAAAATAAAATACATTTATATTTTATCAAATGAACCCAAATCTTTTTTCTGAATTATCATTTTGAAAGCTTTTTTATTTATATTTATATTTGTAAAAGGATATTAGAGATGGTCTATAAGAAACTATTAACTTTACACATTTACAAATTTAAATCATAAAAGATAATAGCTTTGGTGAAATTACCAAAGATTAAGAAAGCTTAGGAAAAATGTGATGTTTTCTAAATTTGCTAGATTTAAAATGAATATAAAGTGATTAGGTGATACTATATGTTGTATATATATTTAGGATAATATAAAATTAAAATTACATAAATAAATTTATAATGTTATTTTTTTAAAAATTAGATGTGTTATTATTTAGTAATTCAAATATAAAATATACAATTAATCTAGTTTACACTGAGGTGGATTTTAGTATATCAATCTCAAACACCCAAAAAAAACTCTTAATATTCTTCTACAAGTTAAAAAATAACAAAAACATTTAAAGAAATACAAGCCGAAACAAGTATCTAAATTACAAACTTAACTAGTCTAAAAGCCAATTCCTAGGCAGAGATGTTCAACAAAAGTGACTACAAAAGTTTCATTTTGAGAGCCAAAATTCTGTCATATTCAGATTATTTTTAGAAAACGTTTAAAGAACCTTTCGAAACCACTATGTCATGATCGATCTCTTCAAAAACTAGTGTACCTCACTGGATTGACAATGCATATTTGGAAAGGGAGTCAACAATTTCATTAGATTCCCTTGTTTCTTTATAGCCACATTTTCCAATTAATATGTGTAGGCATCTATTTGAAATAATTGTTGTGAGGCTCTACCAAGACCCTCCAACTGTATAAATAAGACATATATATACCGTTTACCTACTAAATTTTAATAATAACTTGATCTCCCTCCAAACCTGCTTTGTGAATCCGCATTGGACTAGAAGGTGATCACTCCCACTGTTTTTTTTCTAGGAAAAAGAGATCACAGTCCATCAATTTTATTAATATAAAATTATGAACCGCATTGTTCTTAGGCCTAAAAAAACCATACATAAACCAACCACATTTTCATTTTTACTGTTGAACATAAAGGAAACCTTCCTAGTGACTTATCATGGTAAATATGTAGTGTCATACACTTATCATAATAACGTCGCCGCATAAAACTTTTGCAAAACCATAAAAAGCATAAATAAATAGTCCCAACCCTTCCCTATGGGAAGATGATTGCCTTTAATGGTATTAGGTCCACCTCCTTGATAACATATTTGTTGATTGACCAAAGTATAGCTTTGTCTTCTTCCAGCTCCAGACCTTGTTTTGATAATAAATCTTCCTATGTGTTCTGCTCCCGGAAGATGTGTAGAATAAAGATATAATCAAAGTGAAGCATTAATGTTCTATATCATCCATAATGGGCCTTAAGAAAATGTTTTTGGAGAGGATCTTGTTGTTTAACCATTCTACAACAAGAAGAGAGTCCCCATAAACCTGCAAGTGCTTTATCTAAGGTTAATAGCTAGCTTCATAGTCATATGAATGGAGAAAAAATATGTTATGTTGTTTGTGACAAGGCCAAATTTTGCAGAAAATTTGAACCAAAGGAAATGAGATAGACAAATCATACCTCTTGCCCCACCTATACACGACAGTCCGACAACAACACCATCAAAAAAATACCATGCCATACACTTGCCAATCAACTCTTATACACCTGTCCTATTTGATATCACCTTCTGGGTCTGTGGAAAGAGGAACATAAGGGCAAGGTTCTTGGAAGCATATACATGAGGATGAACAAAAAAGTCTTGAAAAATAGATTTATTGTGTGAAATCCAGGAATCCAAAATTAATAGTGTAGGAGGAGCTTTATACTTATGAATTTTTTTATTCTGTACCCAAATTTGGGAAGCATCATTAAGGTCATGTCCATCCCATACAAAATGTGTATGTGTGAATTCTGATGCGTATTGCCACATTTCAATGATGTAAGCGAACCTAATGAATAAGTGAGAGATGTTTTCACTATTCGAGCAACATAGGGGGCACCTACCAAGTCCAGCCAAGTAAATTTTCATGAGTTAATCCCAAACCGACATCTTTCCAACGAATGTAAGCCACATAAACTGTATTTTTCCTTAAGTGGACATTTTATACCCCATATATATCTCTTCCACCATTGTGGAGGGGGGTGTTCTTCTCCATCTCTCAGCATATGATATCCATATTTTGGCTTGTAAGATCCTCCTTTTGGATTCTTAGACTAGAAAATGACATCTTCCTCTTCGATCGGTTGAATGTAGAAATCTACAAGTGACTTGTTGTATCTATCCCAAATATGCTTATCCTCATCCATAAATCCATATTAGTCATAAGATAACTAGACTCAAGATAGTTAGCATTAGAAGTATTTTGATCAAATAAATTATGTAGGAAGGTAATATCAAGGTCAATTAGATGATCAACTATGTGTTCTAGAAGCCTACAGACAGACTTGGATCCAATCCAAGTATCGAAACTCACTCTAAATATCTTACCATTACCGATTTTCCAAGTGACCCTGTCCCCAATAATGTCAAATGAAATAATAATATTTTTCCAAAAAAATGGAAACATGTATAATTTGAATTTTCTAATATCTAAGCCAATCCATAGCAGTCATAGGATGAATATACTTCTGATGAGTCACCTTAACCCATAAACCATTGTTTGTAAGTAGTCTCCATATACCTTTCGTTACTAAATATTTAGAAAGATATGTTGGTCTTTGAGGCCCCATCCCCCAAGATGTTTGGGAAGAGATAACGACTACCATGATATCCAATGGAAAGGTATGTTGTCAATATTTCTTCTCCATAAGAAATTAAATCCGAGCTTTCTTATCCGAGTGATAATTCCATATGGGACATATGCAATCCTAGTCTAGTAGACTACCAAACCTTCTAGAATGGACTTCAGCAGGATGCAATGTCTAGCCTTAGGCAACGATAAGTAGCACCATTTATTAATTTTGCTTTCAACACTTCTAATAAGCCAAGCCTAATCTGCTTATGTATAATCATTGGGTTTTAGGATAAAACCGAGTAACTTAGGACCCATGAAGATATCCCAATACTCAAAATGGAATAGATCTATCATCCAATCAACATTTGTTTAATATATAATATAGATATGGAGGATTTGTGGGGATTACAAGACATACCTGTATCAACAGGAAAAAAAACATAGATTTTTTGTAATTATCTTCTAGTTCCATCGTAAAACAAAATAATGACATCAACAAATAACACATGGGTAATATAAATAGCACCCCCGAAGTGATAACCTTTGAGACTCCTAGAGGATTTGGCAGTAGTAATGATATGACTAAGTCCTTCCATGATGAGGAGAAATAAAAGAAGAGCAAGTGGGTAGCCCTGTCTCATCCTACGACCAAGTATAAAGAACATAGAAGCAGACCCATTAATAAAAACAACATAAATCACCAATTGAGCAAAAGAAAAGATCCAATTAACGATAGGAAGATCAACTCCAATCCTTAAGAGAACCAACCCGAGGAACATCTAGTTGACCCTGTCATATGCTTTTGTTATGTCTACTATGATAATAATCGTTGGTGGTTTACCAATTTTAGCTAAATGAAGTACTTATTGCGCAATGGAAATTGCTTTGAATGTACTTAACGTCCCTCTAAGAATGTGAACTGCTCAAGTGTGATGACTTTAAATAAAATAATATTTCACCTTTCAACCAAACATTTTGGAGTCACAGAACACTACATAGAGAAATAGGTCTGAGATCATCCATTCCCTTTACCTTATCAGTCTTGAGATTCAGAGTTAATGTTGTTCCTGCCTAAAGCACATTTTCATATAATTATCCCATGTAAGAATTTTATTTGTTAATGAAAACCTTATAAACAACTTCAAGCTTGAGAACAGTTCCACTTCCACAATGTTATCAACAATATTTGGATTCTTACTTCTCATATTTAGAGTCTTACGAAATAATCATATAAAAAGATAGAGTGGTTGAACCACCCATCTAAGAATAAATAGAATGATTCATATAGAACTCACAGGTCAATGTTTGAATTGCTTATTGACACTCTCTATATTGTGATGAAATATTTGTATTCTTTCTTATTAGTTCATGAGAGGAATAACATGTTAAGCCAATAAATTTATCCATAAATGGATAATGAATTCAAAATGACTCAAAATTATAATTTGCTCTGAGTCAGACAGACACAATGACAAATTTATTAGATAAAGATATATGTATAGAGTCTTATTTTCCAGGACAGAAGGCAAACAAGAGCCTAGTTGAGCTTCCCATATCCTTAGCTACTATATATAATTCAAAATGAGTCAAAATTATAATTTTCTCCGAGTCAGACAGACACAATGACAAATTTAGTAGATAAAGATATATGTACATAGTCTTATTTTTCAGGACAGAAGACGAACAAGAGCCTAGCTGAGCTTCCCTCCTCCTTAGCTACTATATATAATTCAAAATGACTCAAAATTATAATTTGCTTCGAGTCAAAAATACAGAATGAAAAATTTATTAGATAAACATATATGTACAGAGTCTTATTTTCTAGGACAGAACATGAACGAGAACCTAGTTCAGCTTCTCGTCTCAAGAAAGGGGTAGGCATGGTGCATGCTTCAAGGCAATTAGTTCTTCGAGGTAATGTGGGAAAGGGGGTGGTTTTAGAGTTGTGTGATGTGATTCATAATTATCACCATTTAATGTTGTGTGCTTCTTATAGCTCGATGGATTCCACCAACAAAAGTATCTCCACCTCCATTTCGATACCACGCCATTGATGCTTATTCTATGTGAAAGAAGCATCGATGGAGCTGGTAGATTTTGATTGATTTCATTTAATTTCTTTAACTTTGAAAGATTTTGATTGATTTCATTTAATTTGTCTTGCATATCTATATTATTTTTTCTTTGATTTTTTTGTTCAAGTGGGAGGCCTGCCTTTCAATGATGACACACAATTCTTATGCAATCTTTCGAGAAAAATTGTAGTGTCAAGAGATACCCTTTCTATAGTCAATAAATTAGCATTACGGGTAAGATAAATGTATGTATGAGTCTATAAATAGTTTACAACAATTTACGGTATTTTCTTTTTTTGGAAGTTAGCATATACTTGGAGCAATTAGGGTATTTGATTGGGGGGATTTTGCAGAATGGTGCTCGAGGGATGATGTTGGACATGTATGATTTTGAGAGCGATGTTTGGCTCTGTCATTCGTTCTGATGCTCATACTACAATATCACAAATTTTGTAAGTTGAAATTCCAATTCTGGATCAACTTTGTTTTTATGATCCCAGGAAACCCAAGAAAGTTTCTTCGCGAAATCATGAACTTCATTTAGGAGATTTGAACCTAACAAAATATCAAACAATATTGACCACTACTTGTTGAAATAACCCACTCCTTATGCTTGATCAACCCTATTTTTATTTAAATAAATATCTTGTGTATGGTTGTTCTATTACAGATGTCGGTTGTTATGAAGAGAAACTTCATATGGCTTGGGGTATACCACAACAAACAGAATGACACCAGAAATCAATCCATTTCAATATGCAAGAGAAATAAATACATCTAACACTAATGGATATTAAGTGTACCTTATTTTGAACGGTTGATGTACATCCCCGTTGAGATTTTCCAACACGTTTGCATTCACAATTTGCACTCAACAATAACAAACAAGATAAGCATGCTATATATCAAAGTGTTAGTCCTACTCTAGCATATATAAACCATCAAGTATAAGCAAATAACTACATCCATGTATACAATATTCATAGTTATGCACATGTATTGGACAGGAAATGGATATTTCTATTAATAAAAACAGAGATAGAACAATGACAAACTCTGTCGACACTTCTTTGAACCAGAGAAACCAAGTTGTCCACCTGGGCCTCCACCACTTCAATCCTCCATCACAATGGCAAGCTTACAAAGAAAAGGAAAGCTTAGGAAGAGCAGCACTATCTGCTCCAAAGGGACAAAGGGATGCAAAATCGAGCATAAACAAGTGAGGCAACAACGAAATATAGTTTCCTTGCTCTCCAAATTATCCTCCTTCAATGTATCCAAGAGGCTCAATATATAGCACTCCAAATAGGAAATCAAGGGTCAAGTCTGAGTGTTCTCAAGGCATATGGAAGGACAAGAGTCAAGTTATTCAGGACTATATGAGGAAAACTCCAAAATTTTTGTCTTCATGCACATTTCTCGATGTACGTGGGTATTGGCTCAAAATCTGCGTGGATATTGCTTTAAAAGTCATGTATACACATAAACAGGTGTTTTTTGGGGACTTTCTTGGGACATCAAAGTATAATTTGAGCAAAGGGGGTCCAAGGAGTCTACAGAGGGACATGGAAGTCCATAAATATGTGATATACCAAGTGCGGTAAAATCATCTATAATAGATGCCCCCTAATGTGTGAGGTCAAAGGGGTAACATGATGGTCGAAATACATTATATCCATCCCAGAAGTGGAGTAATGAAGATCCAAGTGGAAGAACCAGCCACTCGTCAGTATAATACAATGATAAATCTCTGCATGTGACTGCAAATATACATATAGCAGTCCCGGATACATAAGAGTACAATGGCCATGAATAGGAATGATATACAAATGTCATGTGTGGCCATCGCCATGTACAATATACAATGAACAAGATCTCCATAATGGATGAAGATATCTGGTAACATACTGGTATCTAGTCATGAGAGATGACACCTCATAAATATTGGCACGATTAAGGAGGTAGCATGTGTGGAATGCCACCAATATCGGAGGTCTTCTACGCAAACCGCTACAAGTACATGTCCCATCACGATAATAAAGGTGTCGAGGTCGAACATGATGGTCCATTGTCTAATTACCGACAATTGATGTATACCATTAACAAACGCGAGATATCCCACCAATAATTATAAGGAGAATTAAGGTACATAGTGCAATCTAACAAGTGTGAATAGATGTGTTGAGGTCAAACAATTGAAAGAATCCATTGATCAAAGGACATTGATGTATTCCCAAAATTGTCGGTAGCGAGAGAACCTACCACTGATGAATGTAAGTCTCAAGGCACTCAAACAGACTCTAGACTCCTATTCCAAAATAAATGATCTGAATTCGATGGAATGGAATCCGCTGGAAGGAGGGCATTAGGGAATCCCCCATCAACCAACACAAGGTACTCAGCAACACTGAATAATGTGGAAGAACTCAAATGAACAAGATGTGCACGAACCAGTAATTGTACCGAGAATGGCCAACATGCAAAGTCAAGATAAATGAGGAATGGTTGACTCAGGCTAAACTTCCTTCGAACAAGAGCATAAGGCAAATGGTGACTGAAGATAGGCAGCATATACTCAACATGCAAACTGGGACATCTCTGCGACATAGGAGGCATCAACAGAGGCTCCATAGGGACTGGAAGCATGACCATTCGGTGGAGAAAACTCAAAGTAACGAGTACAATTCCTAAGGTTATACTAACAACCCAACCAATGGAAGTGATATACAATGCTCTGTTTGAAGGCGACATGACTCAACAACTGTCAAAGATAATATCATTTCATGTCCGTATTTTTATGTTTTTTTATTTTTTTGGACTTTTTCAAATTTGAAAATCTTGAAAAGGAATAAAAGTGCTTATAGTATACAACTAGGAGGAGACGAGTGTCACGGGAAAGAAAACTAGTTCCAAGCAGTGGAACACGCATGTGCTTAATGCAAGGAAGCATGTGTAGGATGAGGACACTTGGGGGAAGGTCTCCTCCCAGTAAGGGATGATCAAGCTACAAAGGATATATAAAAGGCTCTGCTTGGCTAGGATTGAGACAAGCTCAGGCTACATGGCTTATAACTCTAAAGTAGGGAGCCGACGTAAAGCTCAATAAGGCAAGCAAAATGATGAAATGCAATTACAACTTGATATACAAGGAAGTCCCTGTGGGAAACGGTCAACATAAATTTCAAGAGGGGTATGAATCTCTTGCTCAAGGACATGGTGGAACTACAAGGGACTCCCAAACCTAAAGGAGAAATCTCAGCATGGTACCAAATTGAAAAATGGGATCTAACTAGGGAACCCATGCATAGGGAATCTCTACCACTTACATAATGTCACTTCTAATAATAGTATGAAAGTTTCTGTGACATCACGAAGTGGTTTCGTACCTAGAGTTAAGGTGAAATTATCATAAGGCAATGCATCATGCAAGCGGATATGGAGTCCTAACCTATATGCCAGTTTGAAATTATACATGTAGTAGATACGAATGAGTCAAAGTATCAGTCAAAGTATGCTCAAATCAGGTCCCTAAACCACAACATTAGGGAAAACAGTCCAAAATAGTCAATAAGGGTCTAAACTATAGAGAGGTGGGTAATAATTTCAAATTTTTTTCTATAAAATAGTAAAAAACTCATTTTTACCATACCGTTTGGAATTTTTACCACACAGTGCTTTTGAAGCACAAACTTGAACGTTGATTCCGGGAGCTACATGCCACGAAACCAAGAACCATCTAGATCAGGTAATTCTTCATCCCATCCTCTTTCATTTTAATGCTTTTACTTTAATTTTCAATGGTTGATTTTTATTTATGGAGCACCCTAAAATTGGCATTTTTGGCCAATGCAGAAAATCACTCGATTATCGTGTATAGGGACTGATATACATAGAAAATCCTTCAATTTCTGTGTATACACACAACTGTTTGTGGAACAGTCGCCTACAAGGCCGCATTTACCAATTTTTAAGGTGAAAACTCATGAAACTCTCTTGTTTTTGTGCAGGATGGTTCTAGAATGGCGTGAACACGAGCATGAAGATGTGGAAATGGTTGTACAAGGTGATCTGATGGCCCAACAAGCTTTGAGGGCATGCGACTTATATAAAGTCAGGCATCTTGGTAGCTTAAGATCCAAGCCAAGACTACTCCAAATGCTGGTGGACTACTGGGATTCGGATACGGAAACATTCCAGATCGATGAGATGCCTCTCAGCCTTGAGGTTGAGGATATTACTTTATTACCGGATTATCCTGCAGAGGGGAGGTAGTTAATCTATGAGCTCGTGGGGTTGGAGGTGGCCTCACAATTGAGGAGTACATTGCAGTTTACTACCTCCCAGACACAGTAAAGGTTGGGAGTTAGATCCCAACAAACTCGATCCATAACCTTATCCTCAAGGCCATACTACTAGCACTAGGCAGGATTGTAGGATTGGCATCCCTCCATCGGGCTTCCAGGCCATTGATGTTCTATGCAATGGAGTGCATGAATCCCACCATCTATGACTGGAGTAACTCATTGCTGGGTAACATGAAACAACAGTTGTCAGACTACAATATGGGCAGAACGTGAAACTTTGGTTTTGCAAGCATATTGAGTACATTCTTCTTTGAGCGTATACCGAGGCTAAGCCCAAGAGTGTAGATCACTTGTCATGGTGCTCGGGATCCATCTCAGTTGCACTGGGAAAATGTGATGTGTAGTCTAGGAGGAGGGAGAGTGGCTACGCCCTACCCATCCGACTTTTTCCACTGGTGGCGCAGGCAGATCATAGCTATAGACTACTACCCCTATGAGAGGATAGACTTCTGTGGCGATTCTGAAATGCCTATTCCAAAGGGATCTTCATACAATGACATAGGTAACAATATTGACTCATAGATTACCTCGACATCGTTGAAGGGGGAGAGTGGGGGGAGAGGTGATGGTATCATGGGTGTGTATGCAGAGCATGCGCTCCAAAACATCCACACAAACTTTGTTCGATTAACACACAAAGTGCCCATGGCACAAGTCTAGGAATTGCCTGAGGCTATGCAGCGACAGGTGGTTGGTGTACCACGCACATGGGTTCAGTTATTCAAACACCTAGCTAGATTTTTCATGTGTTATCATGATCAATATCTTGCTCCATAGGCTTAGAGGCCTAGATGTAATTTTTGTTGTATTGACTGTGTAGTATATTTTGGTGGCTCGAAAGCCCCATTTTTGTATCATGACATTATGTATTTTGACGCCATTTTTTTGGACTATATTTTGAATGAAAAAGACTTATGATGATCGGTTATTTATATTTACATGTGTGACTGCTTCATTGTCTGTGTATCAAATGCCAATCTAGTACGTAATTTGCATATGAATCATCAACATGATTGTAATTTATTTGAATGTGAATGTATGTAATGTTCTCAAATTTTCATTCTAACAACCTTACACGCAAGAATATTCATAATAAGGTTGGATCTCTAATGCGATACACACCATTTAACTGTAATACCACTAACTGCGAGTCAAGACATACCTCAAGAGATCGAATACCATGAGAGAGGGAATCACATAATAACTCAATTACGACACTATATTTAGCAATATTGTTCAATGAATGCTGGAGACATACACCTCTTGAAGACAAAACCTGACCCGTAGGAGTATAAATCACCCAAGCAGCCGAAGCTGAGTTTTGGGTGTGGCGACTGGCATCGTCAGTGTATCCTACATATACCAAAGACTCTATTGACATCTAACACAACAAATGGAAGCAAGTCAACAAACTCGATCACCACAAGAAGGCCAAAACTAAACTATGCAACTATAAAATAATATACAAAGTATCATCCCTGGCTGAGAATTACGCATAGTATTTTTTTAGATAGAGCCCATTTCGTGAAATAATCAACAGCCACTATGATATGATGATTCCCCCCAGCCGAAGCTGGGTTGCAATCCATAAAATCACCCCCCCACTTAGTGAAGGGACAAACGGTGATAATCATATGTAATGGGGCGGGATGTAAGCGCATGTTCCGTGCAAACACCTGGCAAGGGTGGCACCACTTAACCGCATTAACACAATCCTTGAAGATCGATGGCAAAAACCTGCTCTCAAAATATTTTGAGTTATAGAAATCCCAGATAAATGACCACCACATGCCCCTTCATGGCAATCATTCAGCACAGATTCAGCCTCTTCATGATTCAAACACCGACACAAAATGGAATCAACCCCATGGCGATACAAAGTGTCACCAACAATGAGGTAATTCTTAGCTACATGACGTAAACATCGACGCTCATCTCGTGAGAGGTGAGAAGGAACCTTCAAAGTTTGCAAATAGATGATAATATCCTGTACCATCGATCCATAGTTGAAATGAGAAAAATATGCTCATCAACAAAAGAGTCTTCATGAATCTCCCCTTCATCAAACTAGGAAAGTCTAATATGAGCTCCGCAAAAATCAAATATTTCTTCAACTTTGCCGAAACAAACTCGAGATCGAATTCTTGCAAAATCACAATCCTTTTATTGTATTTCCCCCTATCATCCTTCTGGTGAGGAGGAATTGAAATGGATTCATGTGAGCCACAACCAAAGTTTGGCGAAGGAGTATGTAATGCCTCAAACATTGGAACGCATGGATGGTAGCTAGGGCTAGATTCTCGACATGAGTATAATGAAGTTCCGCATCAATGAGGTTTCGACTAAGATAATAGATGATATGCTCTTGAAGCTCCTCATCCTATTGAACCAAGACCATACTAGTCATCTCCTGAATGCGGCCACATATAATAAGAAATCACGGCTGTAGTTGGGTGGACTAGGAACAAGGGTCTATGCCAAGCCTTTCTTTAAAGCGTCGAAAGACTCTTGGGCTCGCTCATCCCAAATAAAATGTGTGTCTTTATTCAATAAGTGCATGAAACCCTCAGTCAAATTGGCAAAATTTACAATGAATCTCCGCAATAAGTTCACCATCCCTTGCAAACTCTGAAGATGTCTAATATTGTGCGGGGGAGAAAATTGAAGCATTACCTCAATATTTAAAGGGTCGAACCTAATGCCCTCCTTGGAAATTATAAACCCTAGTAAGCGACCTACTCTCACGCAAAATAGGCACTTTTGAGGATTTAACTGGATTTGATATCGGCGACATCTTTTGAAAACCAAGCGTAAATGGTCAGGATGAATCTGATCATACCCTGAAAATCCATCCATAAATGAGAACACCTCACTTCCCACACACTCATCCAAAATCTGATCGATAAATGGTGTGGGGAAGTTATCCTTAGGATAAGCTTGGTTCAGGTCTTTGAAATAAGTGCATGCACGGATAGTTCCCTATTTCTTATCAATAGGAATGGGATTGGAAACCCATTCAGTCAGGGGAATGGGATAGATGAATCCAACCTTAAGCAACTTCTCTATCTCTGAATTAATAGCGGGCTCTTTGCTAGGATTCACCGCACGTAAACGTTTTCAAACAGGTCTA
This sequence comes from Pseudotsuga menziesii, assembly GCA_001517045.1. Taxonomy (NCBI): domain Eukaryota; kingdom Viridiplantae; phylum Streptophyta; class Pinopsida; order Pinales; family Pinaceae; genus Pseudotsuga; species Pseudotsuga menziesii. The sequence continues at coordinate 139,992 of LPNX010160294.1, read as the reverse complement.
GCATCCGGATAGGTTTTAATCTCATGTTTAACAATACGAGGGTCTATCCCTAGAATTTCCTCATATGACCAAGCAAAAACAACTCAAAATTATTTAAAGAGATTGGTGTATGCTTCAATCTCATCGGGGGAACAATCCGTGCCAATGTACACATTTTCTATCTTGCTAGGAGTACAAGAAATGTTGATAGGTATGGTTGGTGACAAATTGGCCATCTTCCCTTCAGCAGACTTACTAGGAGTTCCTAGTGGGATCACAGGCCTACCAACTTTCTCGCTAAGGATCACCCTACAGTCATCACACTCCATACATTCAAGCTCAGGAAGAAAGTAAGATCTATGATGTAACTCTCCCGAAGGTTGTTCTATACCATACATAGCTTCGATAATAGCTTCATCCTTTGGAAAAATGTCATCGAAGCAGTCATGCGAGTGAGATGACGCAATTGCCCAAGCAGGTAGTGCATAAGGGTCCTCCTCCTCCGTCTTCAAAGAGGAAGGAATACGATCTACAACAAGACCAAGATTAGCTTGATAAGCTACCAATGTTGTAGATAAAGGTATGTCCATATTGGCAGGTCTAAGGTCTTCATTCAAAGTACTCGAAGAAGGGAGAGTCCAAGGATCTTCCAAATGCGAAATGTGAAATGGAACCGAACTCGATGATGATGAATCTCTACCAAGTTTGGAACCTATAGTAAGAATTGGTGTAGAAAAGTTAAAAATTCCCATCAACAACGGATACATTCCCACCCCAACATTCTCAGTTGTCTGCTGAGAATTATCAATGATCGGGATAGTATCTCCTGACGATGCGTTCATACCGAAATTATCAAAATATTTCTGATCGATTGTAACAATCCTCCCTTCAAACAAAAAAACAAACAACTCAAAAGAGGGATGATGTGACCGCTTTCATATTATAAATCCAGTTATGGCCCAGTAAAATATTATAGTCGAGGGGTGCATCCACCACCTCAACCTTGATCATCACGATCTTCCCTCCTAATTGGACCTCAAGAGAAGGAAGTATACCATGCGGCCAAAAAGATCTCCCATCAAAAGCAGTCAACATGGTTCCAGATTTTGACAACGTAGGAGAACCTAAGCCCTTCCAATAGGATAAAGACATCACATAAGCCACAGCACCTTCATCAATCATTGTGCATTTAATGGTGTTGTCCATACACTCTACGTGCACTAAAAGAGACACATAGAAAGGCAAGCGAGAATGGACTTCATGAGTTTCGAATTTAATCACTGTGGAAGGGTTTGAATCAATCACCCCTAGAGATGACAGCAAGGCTTTCTTTTGAGAAGGGAAATTCTGAAGAACTTCTAAGGCGTACATTGCACAAGGAGTCTGGCCCAAATCCTCGACAATGGAATAATTCTGGGTGGCTTGGGAATTAGGATTGTGCCCCGAACTCTTTAAGACTCCCTTAGGAATGCGAGGTGGAACTTCAAGCTTGTCACTAGGTTTATCAATACACAAAGGGGTCTCGAGTGGAGAAGGTTCTTTCCCTAAGCCAGGTTGCGATGAACCATAATCTTTATCTCGCGTCACAAAATTCTCGGCCGACATCATGTTGATGTGACCATGGCCACTTACGGTGTTTGACAGGTTTTGATTCCCACTAGAAGCACTTCCAGAGTCCATGGTCCTCGAATTCATATTTTGGTTTTACGGTAAAGGATTCATCAATATAATTGGGCTCTGTGCGATGAATTTCGAGGCATCTTGCATACAAGGGCACAAGTGAGTGAGGTGATCTGCCCCGCAAAGCTTGCAAGGGAACTTGACCTTATGTTTATACTTCTTGTGCCCCCAGCATTGGTATTGTTCTTGTCATCGTTAGCATTTCCCTTCATATTCCCACCCTTACGATTATTTCTTCATTTTTTCTTATTCCTTTCTAGCAGCTAGTTTCCCTTTTGGTTCGACAATTGCACAAAATGTACATCCACCGTTTGACTGGGATGAGACGAAGTCGTAGCTTGTCCCAACGGAGGCTGGGTAATAGACAAACTTTTCATTTTATTTGTAACTGAGTCTGCAGGTTTAGCACTTGCAGAGCCAACAATGTCGTCAGCATGTGGCTCAAGTTTGAACTTAGGATCAAAATTGGACCGCGGTGCGTTTGGAATAATCTCATATAAAAACCCATACTGAGCGTAAATCAAGTCTAGTTGCTAAACTCAAAAGACAGCTTGTTCCTCATTCATCACTCCAGATGTGGAAACATCCTTCACTATATATGTAATGATTTGAGGAACAACTCCAAAAGAAACTATGGTGGAATGGAGCCTTAATCAACCTCTTTCGTTGATGCCACTCTTGAATATGATCATAAATATGGGTGGCTTTATCTTGTCGAAATGTTGACAAGAGCACAATACTGACATCGTAATGCACAGGTAGCTGAAAATGGTTGAGAAAGGTCATGGCTAAGTCATTCAACGTCCGATATGTGCCCCCAGGAAACTCTAAATACCACTTCACCACAGGACCCATGAGGGTGCGTTGAAATAGTCATAAACGAACGGAACCATGGTTCAATGAATTCAAAGAGCACCATAGGTGGAAATTCATAACGTGCTCACCAATTTCCTCACCAGTATTACCTTCAAATTTTGGAATGTCCGAAGGAATCTCGGCAGGAACAACCAACCATGTCCATTCATGAGATATTGAATCATTGGTCAATCTTGATAAGTCAAGCAAGTTTAGCATCACTAAGAAAGGGACCCTAGGTTGTGCCATCTAGTCCCATGCCCCCTAATAAGGATGATTCATGTAAGTTTGGTTGTTGTAAACACCAAGGCCTTGGCCAGTGGGATAATAGCCTCCTCCTGCTTGACCCATAAAAGGGTACATGGGAATGTTGTAATTCGGAATACCTTGAGACTGGGGTGCTACAAAGCCATAGTTGTAATACTAATAAGCAGATTGAGTCCCAAACCCATAAGGTGGTATATAAGGTGGAACTCACCCTGCCGACATGTAAGGAGGAACATAGCCTTGTGACACTACAATGTGGGAAAATGTGGGAGCAACATGGTTAGCGATAGTACTCCGACCCAAAGGACCATGTGAGCTATGGGGAGGATGAATCATTAGAAACACATTTGAAGGAACAGGTACCGAGGACGATGGAGCATAAGATGGGATATAACTTGTACTTCTAATGTTCACATGTCTAGGTCCATTTCCACAAATGAGGACTGTAGTGTTAGGACTAGGTAACCGGTATGAAGATCCCCACACGTCATGAGTGGAAGGTGCAATATGACCACTACCAAACATATCCGCATGGAAAGGAATGGAAGTGCCCCCAAGCGTAGCACCAGGGTCAACACCAGATCTGAAATTGGATGATGGACCGGTCTCCGGAAGGTTTGGCATTCCATACTTAAATGGGCCAGTGCTATAGGGTACAAAATGAGTCTCACCACTCGACCTATGTGAATAATATCGACGATCTATGTTTACATACTCTGGAAATTGTGATAGTACATATGACATCCCAACCTCAAAGTGATCGGGTTCTTCTGGAGTCCCATATAAACTATCAGGTATGTTCTTCGCCCCAGGGGTTGGAGAAGCGAGATGCTCTGGAATCTCAAATGTATGACTCGTGGTGAGATCAGTGTGTGATTCAAAGTGAGTATCATTCCACCCAGACTGTCTGATTCTCTTCTGTGAAGGAGGAGGAGACGTAGAAGGCGGAAGACCTGCTAAACATCGAGAACGGAGGAATTCGACTCCTAGATCCATGATGACTCAACCAAAATAAAGAGACTCAAACTAATTACGAACCCTAGATCAATCTAGTGTACACAGAGCACACTCCTAAGAAAATCTACATCCAAAATGCAAGAAAACCAAGCGGACGATAAGTGAGCTCCCGAATGCAGCAGGTATGTCTCGCCTAGGAGAGGCTTGAGACTCCCATACACTACAAGCGAAGGTATGTAACCAATTATAGTGGCCCTTAGCTTCAATGCGTAAGCGACTGTGTTGTCTAACCCCTACCTAGCCAGGACACTCACAGAATAACCTCTGCAAGTACCCCCTGCGATACCTAGGTAAGGCAACTAAGGTCACCCTAATATATCCAATGCTCAAGAGAAAAGTTACAGGCGGGATCTACCGTATGGGTAGGGTAACAAAGCCTGAATCTCGAAAGTACCAACTAGTACCTCAAAAGCCCCCATATACAAATAAGATCCGGGAAATATCTTCGGCGCTCACAGAAATTGGCCAGGGGATATCCCAACCACGATCTTGTACATTGCCTTGTGCTTAACTCCTATGTAAGAGGAGCCTCCTAAGAATACTAATTATACCAAATATTTCACTCTCTCACCTAGACAGACACCTACTTGTTTTGTTTAGTAGTCTTGGAGAATTTACTCACAATGAACTATTCCAAGACTCTAAAACCTAATCTTGTTGATGTACCCTATCAAATAAAAATGTGTAATTCATTTTAAATTAAGCATTGATTTTAGTGGTTGTGATTACTCAAAGGAAATGATCATGCAACCAATGATGTTATGACTCAACAGTGAAAGTAAATGTGCACACCTAACAAGTCTGGTTGTTGTAAACACCAAGGCCTTGGCCAGTGGGATAATAGCCTCCTCCCGCTTGACCCATAAAAGGGTACATGGGAATGTTGTAATTTAGAATACCTTGAGACTGGGGTGCTACAAAGCCATAGTTGTAATACTAATAAGTAGATTGAGTCCCAGACCCATAAGGTGGTATATAAGGTGGAACTCACCCTGCTGACATGTAAGGAGGAACATAGCCTTGTGACACTATAGTGTGGGAAAACGTGGGAGCAACATGGTTAGTGATAGTACTCCGACCCGAAGGACCATGTGAGCTATGGGGAGGATGAATCATTAGAAACACATTTGAAGGAACAAGTACTGAGGACGATGGAGCATAGGATGGGATATAACTTGTACTTCTGATGTTCACATGTCTAGGTCCATTTCCGCAAATGAGGACTGTAGTGTTAGGACTAGGTAACGGGTATGAAGATCCCCCCACCGCATGAGTGGAAGGTGCAATATGACCACTACCAAACATATCCGCATGGAAAGGAATGCAAGTGCCCCCAAGCATAGCACCAGGGTCAACACCAGATCCGACATTGGATGATGGACCGGTCTCCGGAAGGTTTGGCATTCCATACTTAAATGGGCCAGTGCTATAGGGTACAAAATGAGTCTCACCGCTCGACCTATGTGAATAATATCGATGATCTATGTTTACATACTCTAGAAATTGTGATAGTACATATGACATCCCAACCTCAAAGTGATCAGGTTCTTCTAGAGTCCCATATAAACTATCAGGTTTGTTCTTCGCCCTAGGGGTTGGAGAAGCGGGATGCTCCGGGATCTCAAATGTATGACTCATGGTGAGATCGGTGTGTGAATCAAAGTGAGTATCATTCCACCCAGACTGTCTGATTCTCTTCTGTGAAGGAGGAGGAGACGTAGAAGGCAGAAGACCTGCTAAACATCGAGAACGAAGGAATTCCACTCCTAGATCCATGATGACTCAACAAAAATAAAGAGACTCAAACTAATTACGAACCCTAAATCAATCTAGTGTACACAGAGCACACTCCTACGAAATTCTACATCCAAAATGCAAGAAAACCAAGCAGAGGATAAGTGAGCTCCTGAATGCAACATGTATGTCTCGCCTAGGAGAGGCTTGAGACTCCCATACACTACAAGCGGAGGTATGTAACCAATTATAGTGGCCCTCAGCTTCAATGCATAAGCGACTGTGTTGTCTAACCCCTACCTAGCCAGGACACTCATAGAATAAACTCTGCAAGTACCCCCTGCGACACCTAGGTAAGGCAACTAAGGTCACCCTAATATAACCAATGCTCAAGAGAAAAGTTGCAGGCGGGATCTACCGTATGGGTAGGGTAAAAATCCTGAATCTCGAAAGTACCAACCAGTACCTCAAAAACCGCCATATACAAATAAGATCCTGGAAATATCTCTGGTGCTCATAGAAAGTGGCCAGGGGATATCCCAACCATGATCTTATACACTGCCTCGTGCTTAACTCCTATGTAAGAGGAGCCTCCTAAGAATACTAATTATACCAAATATTTCAGTCTCTCACCTGGACAGACACCTACTTGTTTTGTTTAGTAGTCTTGGAGAATTTACTCATAATGAACTATTCCAAGACTCTAAAACCTAATCTTGTTGATGTACCCTATCAAATAAAAATGTGTAATTCATTTTAAATTAAGCATTGATTTTAGTGGTTTTGATTACTCAAAGGAAATGATCATGCAACCAATGATGTTATGACTCAGTAGTGAAAGTAAATGTGCACACATAACAAACAACGTCAAGTGCAATTTTGTCTAAATGAGAAAATGGGGTATGCCACTACATGAGATGCATATTTTTCCTTCAAATGACAATGGAACCATTCCTATATGAAATCCTTCCTATAACTTCAGTAAGAAAACCTAATGCAAGTACCATGCAAGTGCAAAATGCATAAATATGCCAAAAATAAAATATTTTTGTATTTTTGAAGTAAATGATATGTGAAAGCAACAAAAGACTCACCCTGCAACCACTCACAGACAACAACCAAGGAAGGCACTAAGATAAAATAAATCTAATGCACTGATACCAAAACAAAAAGGAAACAAGATGACAAGAACAACATCTAATCAAAAAGCAAATGAAAAAGGTCATTAGTCAGAAACATAGGCAGTATACAGACACCAACAGTACCCATAAAGACTTAGCAGCATTCAAACTTCACCCAGAAACACTCAATCATCCAAATAAAACTCAAACTAGAGGCATACATGACTGTTCGCAAAAAACATGTGTGTATACATGGTTATTCAGAAGAAACCCATGTGTATACGCAACTATGAAGCAAAAACTCATGTACATGAAGAAAGAGGGGGGGGGGATGATAAGCCAAGATCAAAATTACTTCGACATGACACTAACGGGAAAACATACTTCTAAACCTGACACATAAACAAATAAATAAAGAGAAATTCAAGCACATTGTGCACCCAATCCCCAAATAAAAAAACAAGGAACCTCCCAGTGGAGTCGTCAATTCTGTTACGGAGATAAACTTCCTATGGCTTGGGGTATACCACAATAGACTGAATGACACTAGAAATCAATCCATTTCAATATGCAAGAGAAATAAATACATCTAACACCAAGGGATGTGAAGTGTACCTTATTTCGGATGGTTGATGTAGAACCCTGTTGATCTTTTCCAACACGCTTGCATTCACAATTCACTCTCAACAACAGCAAACAAGACAAGCATGATATATATCAAAGTGTTAGGCCTAATCTAGTATATATAAACCATCATGTATAAGAAAATAACTACATCCATGGATACAATATTCATATTTATGCACATGTATTGGACAGGAAATGGATATTTCTATTAATAAAAACAGAGATAGAACAGTGACAAACTCTGTCGGAACATATTTGAACCAAAGAAACCAAGTCCTACACCTTGGCCTCCACCACTTCAATCCTCCATCACATTTGCAAGGTTACAAATAAAAGGCAAGATTGGGAAGAGAAGCACTATGTGCTCCAAAGGGACAAAGGGATGCAGACTCAAGCATAAACAAGTGAGGAAACAATGAACTGTAGTTTTCTTGCTCTCCAAATTCTCCTCCTTCAATGTATCCAAGAGGCTCAATATATAGCACTCCAAATAGGCAATGGAGGGTCGAGTTTGAGTGTTCTCAAGAAATATGGAAGGCCAAGAGTCAAGTTATTCGGGACTCTATGAGGAAAACTCCAAAATTTTTTGTCTTCATGCACATTTCCCAATGTACACGAGCATTGGCTCAAAATTTGAGTGTACACGTGGATATTCCTTTAAAAGTCATGTATATACATAAACAGGTGCTTTTTGGGGACTTTATTGGGACATCAAAGTATAATTTGAGCAAAGGGGGTCCAAGGAATCTATAGAGGGACATGGTAGGCCATAAACATGTGAGCTAGGAAGTGTAGTAAAATCGGCTATAACACCGATTGTAAATACATTGAAGGACATTCAAGAATTTATGGTGTCCAATCCTTCTGAAATAATCATCATATTCATTGAGGACTATGTCAAAGCTACCAAAGGCTTGACCAAAGTCTTCACTGTAGCCAATTTTATGAAGTGTTGGTACCTAGTATTTGCAATGCCCAAAATGGTGAGGATTGGTCATCTATGAGTGACATGGTGGCTAACAACTATCACCTCATTATATTCACCTCCATATCGTCCAAAGAGGCCTAGGAGGAAATCGCTTACCAATGCAACTATGTGGTGGAGAATCAATGTAAGTTGGTTTAGAAAGCTTGTCCAATGCATAAGGAGGAAATGATTAGTCATTATTTTGTCATATAGGGACAATGATTTTGTATCAGGATCTTGCCATAATTGCACTGAATTGAAGAACTTAAGCTTAAAATCCCAGTCGTTGGTCCTCAAGAATTTCTTCTTTGATAATCCAAGTGTACCCAAATACTGTGTAGAAAATTTTGATTCACTCTTAACATTTTGATTGCGTGTCATCAGGCCGTAGGAAACCGGTCTTTCTAAATTTTTAACCTTTCCTCCTCTCCCCACTTCTTTTGTTCCTTAAATTTCCTTTCATGTTGTCTCTTAAATTTCTTCTTTCTCATTTGCAAACTATTTATGTTGATTTGTTGCAGGAGGAAGAGAAGCGCACTAGATGGTTGGCCTATAACATTGCAAAATATGTCAAGAAGTTATGGATGAATATTGAAAAATTGGTAATTAAATTTTTAGTGTATCCATTTGTTTGTAATCTATTATTTCCATTGTGTCTTATTATGTTAAGGAATCTAATTTACATTCTTTCAATAAAACTGTTTTTATAGTTTGGCATAACCTAACTGCTCATAAGTTGGTTGTTACTATCTACAAAGATTTGGTGGTATTCACTATGTTGGGCAAGGTAAGGTCGGTCAGGTCATGTCATATTCTTGGTGTAGTGGGGATGTTTGTGTTGTCTTTGAATTCGAGAAAATGGAATGAATTGCAGTCAAATTTTGGGTTTTGTCGTGTCTTCCTTCTAATGGCAGTATTGGAGTAATATGTTATGAGGGTTTCTATAGTTTTGCATTGAAATTGCATGGTGGTATTTCATGTTGGAGAGGTTTTTTAAGGAAGCTTTGGGAATGTAAATTCATCCACCACAACAAATTATTTTGGTAAATGAACGCTATACATAATTTCCCATGTTACTTGGTATGCTGACATCCACAAACATGGCTAAACATTTTGTGCACAGACTGATCATCTTTCATGGCATGGTACTATATATAGACTAATTAACTTGTTAATTCAACTTTCAAGTAACAACTAACAATGAAATTGTTATGGAAATTTTTTTTTGTCACCGACAACTCTTCCTCTATTAGTGGTTAATACTAGAGTCTATTTTTATTGTTGGATAATATTGAAGTGTACTAATTTACTGTGACAGTTTAAGTATCACATGTTCTAGTTGGTTTGACTGGCTTATATAATTTAAAAAAAAATAGGCATTACGAAACAAAGTTGTATCAATTTTGGGTGCCTACCCAATTATTCCTGCCAAATGATACTCACTTCCCCTTGCACAGGTTCTAAATGGAATTTACTTCAATCCATGCAAAGATATAGGTATGCTCAATCTAGATTGTGTTCAATGCAATAGGCTTAATACACATTAGGATAGTATTTCCAATTCCTTTTAAAAAACATTAATATATGTCCCAATTTAAACTCTCCATTTTGTTGTCGCTCCCATCTATGTTTGTGAATGCAGTACAGGTTACTCCACCTTTACATTTTGTTATTTTGGTGGAGCTTTGACATTAGACATATTGATGTCCAAAATTTGTCACAAACAGGCTATGTAGTAAATCTCAGGCCAATATTTAGAATATGAATGTATTAGACTTATTGCATCTCTCTCATAATTTCATAATTTGTTTTTTTTTACTTCTACAACACCTGTGTAAAAATACTTGTTTTAAATTGGATTTTAAATTTATTTTATAATAATAAAAATAATTAATATACACTTGAATAAAAATACTTATTTTTAAATTGGATTTTAATTTTAAATTGATAATAATGAAAATATTTAATATATTTCAATTAATATTAGTTATTTTTAATCTATTTTCATAATAATAAAAATAATTAAAATCTACTTAATTAATATGATAATATGTAGTTACACTTTTTCCCTTTTAGACAATTATATAAGTAGTAAAGCTTTTGACATAAACCATTGAATGGTCTACTCATAAACCATATACTAATATGCTCATGGGCATATATTTAAAATATCTAGGCAAAGAAAATGCCAATGTATTTGAAGCAAAAACTCACTACCAAAAGCATTTTTATCAAAATTTGAAACATTGCGATACACTTCGTTCAAACTTTTCCTTTTTAGCTAAAGAGTCAAGTTGAATGGATTCTCCATCCAAACCGTGTGATAAATTTTCTTACATAATAAAATCATGGTGCTAAACACTTTCCTTTCAACAAATAGACATCACTTGTATGGTAGGAAACAAATGGATTTTTGGCACCAATTTTTTTTTTTTTTTAAACCATTTTCTTACCTACACTTTGAAGCCATCCTACTTTCATATTAACATGTTAAAAAGAGAAAAATAAAGTAAAAAAGAATTCTACATTCAGAGGAAATGCGAAATTTAAAAAAAGATAAAAGCAAATTACAATCTTTCGTTGTTTTTCACACTTCATTTTGAAACCATCCTAGTTTCATTAACCAGTCTATCAAATAAAGGAAAAAAACCAACTTATTAATTATTTTTCTTCATTCACTTGAAGTGCTAAATGCAAAAAGGACACAACCATAGTCTACAGAAATACGCACAAGTATATACACATGCACACACACACATGCTCTTATAATAGAAAATGTAAATTGTATAGAAATAGGTGTGGTTTAAAACCGCGGGTAATTTATGTGTAATCACATACATACAAGTAAAAAAACTAAAAAGCTGGGATTTGACTATTTGAAGGAAAGATGAAGATTTTTTTATTATCTCAGCAACCAGTCTTGAAACAATACACACACAGATATGCACATGCACACACATGCTGTTAGAATATAGAAATTGTATATTGTATAGAAATAGGTGTCGTTTAAAACTCTAGGTGATTTATGTGCAAACACATAANCACACACACACACACACACACACACACACACACACACGTGCGCACACGCACACGCACACGCACACACACACACACATATATATGAGAGATTCTTCTTTCTATCATTTATGTGTATAATAGTATTAAGGTTCTATAAGGCCAACTTGGTCTCTCAAACACTTGTTAATCCTCCTTGTAACCAAGGGAAAACAACTCCCAGTGGTTGAATACCTTTCCACACACATACACACAATATCAGAGCCATCATTTAATCTGTCCCTGCTAGCCCATAAGGAAGTTAGTTTTCAAGACAAGTACAGGAAACAAGTTGGAGAGCACGACAGCGTTGATATATATTTGAAATCAGAAAAAACAATGTCACCTACAATAGTTATTGTGTGTGCTCATGGTAGTGGTCTTGTCTTTCCCTCTTTTATTATGCCCTTTGGATCAATATACATTCTAGTTTGGGGAAAGAGAACTTGTAACACCATACAGGTATGGTAGATTCTTTAATAAAGCGCAAAATTTAACCAAAAAAATGAAAACCTATACATTGTGTATATTTTTTATGTATATAATAATTTTCTTCTTATACTTATGCTATATTTTATATCATAATTTTTATATACAACTAAAATTTCCTAAATATACATCAACACATATATATACATCATAAAATGCCAATCAAGACCATCTATTTAAATAATATTTGAACATAAAAAATAACTAAATGTTAGATAAGAGTTCTTTTTTTTAAGCTAATAGCTTATTGTTGTTCTCCCAACAACAGGTGGCAATGTCGGGGACATTGTCACTTGGTGGCTCTTGTTCTTATTTTAAATATTATGAAAGTGTCCATGTTAATATTTCAATGTTCATTAATGGAGGAAGTCTCTCATCACACTTTCAATCTCTAAGGTGCTAGAGGCAACTAATCTCAACGATATTTCAAAATAGCATCTTGTCAATTGTTATCGTAACATGGTGTGAATGATTTAATACATTATGATAATAACGTGTTGTGAACTAAGAAAGACACCTATGCAAATTTTATTTATGATAATAGAAATATAGAGAAAGTGACTTCTTACAAGTATCTCAGAATTGATATTCATCACAACCTCAATTGAAACTATACCATTGAGAAAAGGATTAATGGAGGGTGGAAAGCTTATTTTGGTCCTAAAAATAACTATAAATCATCCAATCTGGTCAAGTGGGATAAAAATAAGTTCCTCTTTGAAACTCTTGTCATCCTTGTTATCTTGTATGGTTGTGAAGTATGGGGGTGCAACATTTCTAGAGAATCTTGGAGGAAGATTGAGAAAATCTAGAAGCGGTTTATAACTTATAACCTCAAAATTAAAAGAAATACACCTTTGTCATATTGTCCTAATAGAAGTGGGTCTTTCCCTCATCGAGAGCATGGCTATGACTAGGTACCTGATGTATAAGCATAAGATAAATAACATGAGAAACGAGAGACTTCCTAAAATTGCTTTAAAATCAAGTCAAAACCACTTACGCCTCAAGCGGTGTTGGCGTAAAGATGCCATGGCTTGGTTAAACCATTGGGGCATTGATGAAAACAACATTTTGCAGAACATTGATAATGTCAAAAATATTATTACTTCTAAGTTTAAAAAGAAACTGTGTGGAAAATTTAGCGGTTAAAAGAAAATTAAGATACTATAAGGAGGACATTAATCATAATTTGGAAGATCATATGTACCTCTCAGTAGTAACTAGCTCACAGAAGAAAATTAATAGAGCCAAGATTAGAACGAACTTTCATGAACTCCATAACGAAACAGAGCATTGGTTTATTCCTAAAACTCCATGGGCGGTGTTAGTGCTAGAAATTTTTCCTAGACTACCACAAGAACAAGCTAACACAATCTCAAAAAGAAAATAAAATGAAATTGGTTTTTTAATGGTTTTGATTTAAAAATTTATCAACAAGGAGGTAAAAACATAAACAAGCTAACACAAAACTAGATCATGAACAAGTTTGAAGAACTGGGGATCAAACACATATGAATAAACCATAAACATTACACAAATAATACTAATTTCATCCACAAGATACAAGCATTGCATGAATAAAAACCTTAAACAAGAAATGAAGTTGTATGTTGAGTAATCAAACAGATTATAAACAAAACCAGCATAGCATGTAAAATGGCTTATTAGTATGTATATAATCAATAAAAATATTCAAACGTACATAAGAGTTATAAGTCTTACCTTCTAATACATCAGCTCTAAAGCCTCTCCTTGAGTCAAAATTCGAACCCTACCTCTAACGCATTTCCTAATTTTATCCTTTTCCATAAAAAAATGGTTACATAACTGACTAAACTAACTTTTTAGGTCAGGATTTGAAACAGTTACAAAAATAATTGTCTTTTCAAAAATAAACTATTAACTATTTCAAAAATAAACTACTTGACACCTGTCACTAGCAATCTTCATAGATTCTTGGCTACCTCAGCCAACAATGCAATTACTTCTAAGGCATGTGACTGCCTTTTACTTCTCTACTGCTCTGCTTCTAAATCTTCGATCTTCTTTAATAACATCTCATTCTGTTGGGTCAAACTTTGAACCTTTTGGTCCAATTATTCAAACTAGCTTTGAGTCTGTCTTTTTCTCTTCAAGGCCTCTTTTGAAACAACAATCAATTCTTGGTAATGAGTATTGATATCATCAAGGTCCTCTCTCAGTATTGTATTAGTCATAACCAACCCATCATTGGTATCACTAAGAAAACCAATTTGATATTTGTATTACTTCACAGTCTTCTTTAGGTTCTCAATTTATGAATCTATGCACATTCCTCCCTGTAATGTAGAAGTTTTATCTGACAGTCATGGGATATCATTTTTTCTAAAAAATAGGTCATCATCTTTGTCAAAATCCCAAAATTTCCGAAAAATTTAAAAATTTGAAAATACAGATAATCTTCATTAATGCAGTCAACTAATTGTTTTAATTAGTTATATGTTAATGATTTTAAAATCTGAATTATCTATTTGATTATGTTTATCTTATAGAATAATTCTTTTTCAGTTTAATGACTTGTTTTTCTTTGCGACCACAAGGTGGAACTGTCTAGGTATTATGGTCTTACTTAGCTTTTCAGCTAACGCAGAAAGTTTACATGCTCTTACAGATTTTACAGGTAAGAAAGATCCGGTGCTGCTTTTCAATAATCATTACGCATACAGATATATGTCCGTTGCAAAAATATTAGCTCAGTAAAAGAGTATAAATGCTATTCAATTTCAAATGCTTTTATGAGGTAAAACCTTTAAATCGTTATTCTTTTTAAAAACGCCATGGAAACTAGATTCAGTCCTATCAGTATTGGTGACAGTTGCTTTCTTTCTCTAGTTTTAATTTATAGTTTTTATTGCGTACTAAACTTCTCGAAGTTTATCAGTGTTTACCATAGTCATTGTGTGTAAACGCCTTAAATCTTTCCTTACACATAAACTAAAGATGGCAGGGTTATTACGTTTAAGGGTCTGTCTTAAATTGTGAACATAAATACTTTGTCTTAATAAAATTATGTTACTCCTTGCGATGTGAACATAATATGCAATAGTTAATAAGTTTCTATACTATTAGTCCATCTTCCAAAGCTTGAAGTTTTAAAGGAATTATATCCTCATTACATACTACTTTCAATTAGACTACAATAGTGTTGATGGATTAAGTTCCTCTGCACATAATTTACTTGGAAAATATTATCCAGTTATGGTTAATAAATCATTAAAATTCCAATGTCAAGCCCCTTAACATTTTGGGACTTAACATGCTCAATTGCAAACCTTATTAGTTTAATAATTAAATATTTAAAGGCAAATGAGGCTAACACTAGCAAGAAGGATATTTACCATAAATTGATTTTATGAATTTCCTTTATAAACATCAAATAATATAACTTGGGATAGAGTTATAGTTGTTTGTTGAGCGAATACTTTGCAATGTATAAATGAAAGGGGCCATAAAATAGACCGTGCCCATGATGAGTTTATGGTTAAACATTGATCTAAAGTTTTATAACCATTTATTATATGTGTCCCTTGCTTGCATAATCATGCTAGGTCATGTAAAAGTTTATAACCTTGCTATGTTATAACCCTAATCTTCGATAGATTTATAATTGTTGGAATGAGTGATCATTGTGATTGTATAATAGATGGGTTGTAGTGTTGACTATACCCTTAATAAGTTTAAGACTTAACAATATATTAATGTGTTGTTGTTTACATTCCAGCCTGCAAGCTAGGTTGACTTCGGGGGTAGAGATTATGGTGGAACTTCGAAATTCCACAAATGATTGGAATGATAGTCTTCTCGTGATTGCTCGCTGGGACTATAGGGATTACCCAATGCATGCAAAGTAATTTTTTTGGTGAACATGGCATCATCACAGCCAAGTGTTGTGTAGATAAAAGGGTATTGGAAAACTCTAGACTTGTCATTCCTTCCGTTGTTTTCAGCCTCCGGCCGCTCTGCTACTGAGTTTGTTTGACTGCATTATCGTTCTGCAAGTCGTCGCTGGTAGTCTCCCGAGTTGCTTCCTTTTTTCTTGCAAGTTGTGGGCTCCCCCTGCACGTTCAAAAGAGAAGAGTTATAAACATTTTGATTGATGTTGGAACTAGGTTAGTTGTTTTCCTCCGGGGTTTATCCCTTCCCTGCTTGCTCAGTTCGGAATCTAACAGTCTGTAAGGTCCCTTTCTTCTTTGGCTCGGTAGTGGGATTCGTGGCTTCATATCTTGAGATTTGCTGGGTCATAGGGTTTCGCAGTACACTGTGTTTTTGGTTGAAAAACCATTGTGGCACAAACGTTTATACTTGCTGGGCCGGTGACTACAACTCTGTGTCGTCGTTGGTCGAGATTGTGTTAGTAATCCCTTCTTTCTTGCAGCTGATGAAGGGTTTGTTCCTCTTCACGCTGGTGGCAGCGCTTCTGCTCGTGGGTGGTTATGTTACCTTGAAGTTTTAGGTAAGATTTTATTACTGATATCTTGTAATTCTTTATTCTTCTATTTCGTTACAACTCTGCTTTCATAAATGCAAGATACTGATAAAATCGTGGGTGTTGTTGATACAGGTGACGGCTCGTCCTTCTGCGTAGTTGGTGCAAGGCTGGGACAACCGCTAGCTCACGGGTAAGCCTTGGACACTCCATGGCAGTTCGTCCTTGTTCAGTCCCTTATGGGACATTTAATGGTTGGTCGTTGTGGCCTGCAAAACCCTCGTGGTTTTGGTTTACTTGGGTTAACTGGTTCGTTGTTTTTTTTTGTTAATGGTAACCCTTGCTTTATGCGGGGCTTCCGGCTTAGGCCGTGACTGTAAAATTTTGATTTCTGCTACTAGATTTTGTGTATAAAAAGAAATGTATAGGTGAGAGAAGGTCGGTAAAGCCTTGCTCTGTTAATTTTTGAAGCCGAGGGGCATTAGAAGGAGCTTAAACTCTTTCAGTTTATTACCTCTGCTGTAAATTTTGATATACTAGGGTTTTACCCTAACTTGGTGATATGAAAATGTATTTACTGTTTCTTTAAATTATCTTTTATTTACAATATAATACTGTAAATTATTCGTTTTACTTATATTGTATAAATGGTTATTTAAGCTCGGTGAATCGAGCATGTCTATGTTCTGTTAATTTGATTCCTCCAAGTTATTATATTAAATTTTTACCCTGTAAATTATTTAGTATAACTGTATATTGTTTTAGATTATCTTGCTTTAATTTACTCCATTCTAATGAAGTTTTGAAATATTGTTTTATTAACCTTCAGAATATAAGTAATTTCATATTCTTAGAGTTGTACTTATGTAACTGATAGTTACATCTTTTAAGTATAGAAGTTATATTTACTTGATATTTATTATAAAGAAATAAGAATGTTATTTTATTTACATACAATTATTGTTCCTATAATTATATACATTATCTTTGTACTTAGTCTATTTATAGGTGTATAATGAAAGAGTATTTTATTGTTGTATTTTTATGCTCTCTATATTAAATACTTCATAAGAAGACCCTGTTGTATTCTGTGTTACCCTATTTATGTTACAATATTAGTATTTATAAAATAAAATAAATAACAAACTATCTATGTTCTTTCTTATGAAATATATCGTAGTGTTTGTTTAAATTCTATAAAAGTCAGGTTAGTAGTTGTAGATCTTACTTAAGTTCAGCTAGATAGAATGAATGAAACATTTACATTACCAACCTTAAATAAAATCTTAGTCCACTAGTTTTATCATTAAAATTAAATCAAGTTTTTCTATCCTTACTTGCAGTTTGATTGCTATAAAATACAGTAGTTATTTATTCTACAATAGGAAGAGAAATAAACTGTAGAGCTGAAAAGCAACTTATTTAACCTAACACTACACATTTTAACTATTATTTCTTTTCCTTTGGTTTCAAAATAGATATAAAGATTATTGTAATGAATGTTGTATAGAGAACTGTTTTTATCTACCAAAACATACTACTGTTAGTATAATGATATAGCTTCCTTTCCTTTTCTAATAACCTGACATTCATAGTCTAGGTCTAAGACTACTCTATGTACAGGTTAGTAATTCTTCTGATAACAATAAAAGAAATCATTATAATAATCAAGCTAACATCTTATTTTATATTTACATCATACTTTATACATTTAAATACACCACCTGTGCTACAGTACGATCTGGATCACTCCAGATGGGGAAAAACAAAGGTAGGATTAATTTTTCCTCAAGAATAAATTCATTATGAAACAAGCTAAGATATTCTACCCTCTAAGTTTTACATCATAACTGAAAATGCAACATTCAATCACACACAGATAATAACACAGAAATTAATAAATAGCAGAACATGTTCTTAAAGCTTGGTTGACAATAGCAATGGGAGCCCGTTCCTTCCTACCAACTGCTGGAGAGCGCTCAAACAACGACTCCTCAGGACCCTCGAGCCTGCTCTGGTCTCCCTGGCTGGAACTAGGTGCATCAAATAATCAAGTACTAGTCCTGAGACTCAATACCAGTCCTGAAATTGTCAGTCAAATCTCTCAGCTAGAAAGTTGTATCAGATCAAGTTACTGCAGTTTATCTCTCAAACACCTTCCTTACAGTTTCCCTTTTTTCCCAATGAATTCCTTGAAGTGCATTCCTCCTGAATGATTCTTCTCCTGGAAAAATATCTGAGCCGCCTCAGCTCTCTACATTGGGCATTTTTAAAAGATTGCCTAGGTCTTTTTGGGTTAGTTGTCATTAATTGAGCCACCTGCTCTGATCCCACTTTCTTGGGGGATCATGACCCCAAATGTAGGGAAGTTTCCACATGCAACATAGGAAGTGTTTGAGGATGCTACCACTTGTCTTTTTCTCTTCACCTAGTTCCTTCCACCAGTTTGACCAGTAACACTCTTATTAATAGCTCTCCCAAGCTGTTGTCTCCACTTTCTATTTATTAAAAATAAAATATTCAGAATTACATTCCACATCTTTTGACTCTGTTGAGTCATCAGTTTCAACTTAGCATTAAATTTAACATAATGTCTTAGAAATCAAATTAAAACAAATAACATTGTTTTACAAAATTGAGGTATGTGACATACACACCCCTTTAAAATATAACATCGTCCTCAATGTTATTTATTCTTCCTTATCCGAAGTCCCTTGGAACAGAATTGGGTATGATTCTCGCATCTTAATTTCCAATTCCCAGGTGGCTTCTTCAGGACTAAGGTGCTTCCATTGCACCTTCACCTGTCCAATGGTGCGGTTTCGAAGTGTAATTTCCCTCCTCCCGAGGATACATTCCAGTTCCACCAGAATTTCTCCTTTTGGTTCCACCTGTATAACATTTCAATCAACCACATGAATAGCATCATGAACATATTTATTTAAAACAGAAATGTGAAAAACATTATGTACTCTCAATTTAGGTGGTAATGCTAGTTGGTAGGCTACTTGACCAATCCTAGATAAAATTTCAAATGGACCACAGTAACATGGTGCCAACTTTGCACAACTCCCCAGTCTTAGAGAGATTTTCTTGGGCCTTACCTTGATGAACACATGGTCACCTACCTGGAACTCTTTTGGAGTTCTTTTCAAGTCTGCTTGAATTTTTTGCCGATCCTGTGCCACCTTCAAATTTTCCTGCACTTGCTTCACAATTTCCTCCATTTCTTTCAACAATTCTGGACCTAACACCAATATATCTACTGGATTATTCCAAGAGATAGGAGTGTTGCATTTGCGTCCATATAAAATTTCAAATGGACTAAATTTAGCTGATGACTGATAGTTATTAATATATGCAAACTCTACTACATGTAAATAGTCCTCCCACTTACCTGGTTGATCTTTCACATACATTCTCAATAAATCCTCCAGTACCTGGTTTACTCTTTCAGTTTGTCCATCTGTTTGAGGATGGAAGGAAGTACTGAAATTCAATGTTGTATTTAATCCTTTAAACAAGGACTTCCAAAAATTTCCTGTAAACTTAGGATCTCTATCTGAGATTATAACTTTCGGTCCTCCATGTAATCAAAAAATCTGCTTTAGGAAGATATCAGCTATATTGGCAGCCTTGTAAGTAGTTTTACAGGTATAAAATGTGTTGCCTTGTTTAACTTATCAACCACTACCATAATAGAGTCATTTTGATTCTGATTTCTAGGCAGCCCAGTAATAAAATCTAAGTTAATCACTTCCCATTTCCAGCTAGGAATAGGTAAAGGTTGTAGCAAACCAGCTGGCTGTTGGTGTTCGGTTTTCACCTGTTGAAACTCTAAACACCTTGCAATGTATTCAGCTACTTCAGTTTTCATATTTGGCCAAAAATATTATTTTCTTAGCATGGTTATAGTCTTTTGATAATCTGGGTGTCCTGAATATGGTGTTTTATGGACTTCATCCAGAATTAACAACTTAACCTTAGGTACATTACGTACATACAGTTTATCTTTAAATAATAAAAATTCATTTTCATTTAAACTATAACCTTTTATTAAGCTTTCTGTAGGTTCTTCCTTAGCTGTAATTTGCAATTTTTGATAAATTTCATCTTGGTTTACCCCTTCTTTAAGTTGTTCATTTAAATCTGAAATGTAAGTGTTGATTGCTGTTGTGAAGTTCAGCTTTGCGTTTCTACTTAATGCATCAGCCACCTTATTTTCCTTACCCTTTATATGCTGGATTTCAAAATCATATTCGCTTAAGAAAGATAACCACCTAGCTTGTCTAGCATTTAAATTAGGCTGATCTAAAAGATATTTCAGTCCTTTATCATTAGTCATTAGAATAAATTTTCTGCCAATTAAATGATGTCGCCACATTTTTAAGACGTGTATTACAGCTGCTAGTTCCAGATCATAGGTTGCATAATTCTTTTCGTGAATTTTTAACTTTCTAGACTCATAGGCAATGACATGCCCTTCTTGAGTTAGAACACCGCCTAATCCATCATTACAAGCATCAGTGCATACTACGAAGTCTTTATTATGATCTGCTATTCTTAGAATAGGTGCACTAGTCAATAGAGTTTTTAACTTCTTAAAGCTTTCTTCACATTTCAGGTTCCAGTCAAATTTCTTTCCTTTCTTTTGCAGAGAAGTTATCGGATTTGCTATCCTTGAAAAGCCTTCAATGAATCTCTGGTAATAACTGGTAATTCCCATGAACGACCTAACATCCGTTACATCTTTAGGTACCCGCCAATCTTCAATTACCCGTATCTTTTTAGGATCTGCAGAAATTCCTTCCTTAGTCACCACGTGATCTAGATACTGAATTTTATCCTTAAAGAAGTCACACTTACTAAACTTTGCAAAGAGTTGATGTTCTCGCAACTCTTGCAAAACAATTTTCAGGTGTTCTTTATGTTCTTCTTCTGTTTTTGAGTAAATTAGGATGTCGTCGATAAACACGACTACAAACTTATCTAAATACTTATGCATTATATTATTCATTAAGCACATAAAGATAGCCAAGGCGTTAGTAAGCCCGAATGGCATTACGACAAATTCGTAGTGTCAATATCTTGTTCTAAAGGCTATCTTGAAGATATCTTCATCTTTAATTCTTACTTGATGATATCCTGACCTCAAATCTATCTTCGAAAACACTATGGCTCCACGTAGTTGATCAAACAGATCATCTATGCGGGGCAACATATATCTATTTTTAATAGTCATCTTGTTTAGCTGACGGTAGTCTATGCATAATCGCATAGTTCCGTCTTTCTTTTTAACAAAGATGACCGGTGCCCCCTAGGGAGACACACTAGGTCGAATGTACTTTTTATCAATTAACTCTTTTAATTGTGATTTTAGCTCATTAAGTTCCAAAATGTTCATTTGATAAGGGGCCTTTGAACTAGGTACTGCACCTGGTACCAATTCAATGGTGAAATCCAAGTCCCTCTTTGGAGGTAATCCTGGAATTTCTTTTGGGAATACTACAGTATATTCTTTTAAAACAGGAATATTTTCTATTTTTAACATATCTATTTTAGTTTTACCTTCCTCATTTGTAATAGTTACTGCATAGGATTTACATCCTTTTCTAACAGCTCTTTTAAGTTGTAAAGCAGAAATCTGCCTTACTATAGTTTTTCTAGGAATACCCTTAACCTTTTCTGGTTGTTCATCACTATTTAAGCATGTAAATTTTTTATCGTAACAGTTTAAAATTACTTTATGCTGTTCTAACCAATCCATACCAATCAGCAAATCATATGAGCCAAGTGGCAAAACATTAAGCTTAACTACAGTTTCAAATTCATCCATAAGTAAAGCACATTCTTTCACGAAACAAGTTACTTTTCTTTTTGCCCCAGTGGCTAATTGAACTAACCATGAATTCTCAAACTTATCGACAGACAACTTACATTTTTCCACTATTCGAGGTGCAATATAACTGAGACTAGCTCCTGGATCGATTAAAATGGTTACAGGGATTTGATTAATCATACCTTCTACTTCTACCATAGAAGTCTGATATTCAGCTTGGCGGTTCTCCAAAGCAGCATTAATTCTAGGCATGCTCCTTGCTAGTTCCCCAACGGTCATCTCCTCCTGTACAGTATGAATATTGCTAGCAGTCTTTTTCCGGTTTGGACAAACAGAGGCATAGTGCGGGCCATTACATTCCCAGCACTTAATAGGCTCTTTACGTTCAAAACTCTTGGTAAAATTTCCATGGTTATTTGCAGCTTCCTTGCTCTTAAAATTATTTGAATTGTTGGAAGTACCATTCCCATTTCCTTGGAAATTCTTGTTGTTAGAATAATTTTTGGTCTTATTATTCTTGAAATTTCTATGAGGTACAAATTCCTTCTTCTTAAATTCAGGTTGATTGTTATTTTTCTTAGCCTTTCAATTGGCCAAGCCTTCTTTCTTTCGGTTCCGCTCAAAACAAAAATTAGCCTTCCTCATAGCTTCCTCCAAAGTCTTCGGGTTATCATACTCAATTCTGTCTTTGATATGATATGGTAAACAGCTAAGAAATCGTTGTACTTTAGGTTTCTCGTCTACTATGTAGGGTACATACCTAAGTAAACTTAAGAATTTGATGTTCAAATCCTTCATTGTCATTGAACCTAACTTCAATTCATAAAACTCTTTAGTTCTTTCCTCGTAATACTGCTCAGACAGAAATTTCTTTTTGAAATACCTTTTAAAGGTACTCCAATTAACTTCATTCTCTCTTATACCCTTGACTCTCTTCAAATATTGCCACCATATGTCAGCCTTTCCTGAGAGGTTATATATGGCCATCCTTGCCTTTAACTGATTAGAGTAATTATATATATGAAAGTACTTCTTCGTCCTGGACAACCAGGACTCTGCTTCCTCTCCCTTCTCAGTCTCTCCATTAAAAGTTAGGGGCTTTATCTTTTTGAACTCCCCTGAAATTTCCTCATATGGTTTGTATTTCTTCTTCTTGTCATACAAATCATCTTCACTACTGTCACTAGTAGTATGGTAACTTTGTCATTCACCAAACCCTTCAGATGATGAACTACTTTCAGTTTTTGCAAGCTTCATCCTTTTGGATTTTCTTTGATGACTGACATTTTCAGATTCTGATCTTCTACTCCTTCCTTCAGTTTGGAACTTTTCTATTAAAATTTGGTTCAATTATTCCTGAGCCTTTAGGATCCTTTCATTGTCCTTCTTTACAAACTCTATTTCAATTTTTAAATCTTTTACAGTCTGCAACAACTCTAAGGAGTTGGCAGTCACCTCTTCTAGTTTAGGTTCTCTGGGCAAATTTCTTGTTTCTATATCTGGAGACTCCTCCTGTGCATACTCTCCCAGCTTTTCCATACCTGCCTGTTAAACTTCAGAAAAAGGAAATTCTATGTTCTTAACATAAAACAAAATATATGTTAGCATATTATTTTAATTTACTGTTCTATGAAAGCTAGTTGGGCTGCATCAAGGCCTAGTGTTTGAACCTTGTGCTCTGATACCACATGTCAAAATCCCAAAAAATTTTGAAAAATTTAAAATTTTAAAAATACAGATAATCTTCATTAATGCAGTCAACTAATTGTTTTAATTAGTTATATGTTAATGATTTTAAAATCTGAATTATCTACTTGATTATGTTTATCTTATAGAATAATTCTTTTTCAGTTTAATGACTTGTTTTTGTTTGCGACCACAAGGTGGAACTGTCTTGGTATTCTGGGCTTACTTAGCGTTTGAGCTAATGCAGAAAGTTTACCTGCTCTTACAGATTTTATAGGTAAGAAAGATCCGGTGCTGCTTGTCAATAATCATTACGCATACAGATATATGTTCGTTGCAAAAATATTAGCTCAGTAAAAGAGTATAAATGCTATTCAATTTCAAATGCTTTTATGAGGTAAAACCTTTAAATCGTTATTCTTTTTAAAGACGCCATGGAAACTAGATTAAGTCCTATTAGTATTGGTGACAGTTTCTTTCTTTCTCTAGTTTTAGTTTATATTTTTTATTGCGTACTAAAATTCTCGAAGTTTATCAGTGTTTACCATAGTCGTCGTGTGTAAACGCCTTAAATCTTTCCTTACACATAAACTAAAGATGGCAGGGTTATTACGTTTAAGGGTCTGTCTTAAATTGTGAACATAAATCCTTTATGTCATAATAAAATTTGGTTACTCCTTGCGATGTGAACGTAATATCCAATAGTTAATAAGTTTCTATACTATTAGTCCATCTTCCAAAGCTTGAAGTTTTAAAGGAATTATATCCTCATTACATACTACTTTCAATTAGACTACAATAGTGTTGATGAATTAAGTTCCTCTGCACATAATTTACTTGGAAAATATTATCCAGTTATGGTTAATAAATCATTAAAATTCCAATGTCAAGCCCCTTAACATTTTGAGACTTAACATGCTCAATTGCAAACCTTATTAGTTTAATAATTAAATATTTAAAGGCAAATGAGGCTAACACTAGCAAGAAGGATATTTACCATAAATTGATTTTATGAATTTCCTTTATAAACATCAAATAGTATAACTTGGGATAGAGTTATAATTGTTTGTTGAGCGAATACTTTGCAATGTTTAAATGAAAGGGGCCATAAAATAGACCATGCCCATGATGAGTTTATGGTTAAACATTGATCTAAAGTTTTATAATTGTTTATTATATGTGTCCCTTGCTTGCATAATGTGCTAGGTCATGTAAAAGTTTATAACCTTGCTATGTTATAACCCTAATCTTCGTTAGATTTATAATTGTTGGAATGAATGATCATCGTGATTGTATAATAGATGGGTCGTAGTGTTGACTATACCCTTAATAAGTTTAAGACTTAACAATATATTAATGTGCTGTTGTTTACATTCTAGCGTGCAAGCTAGGTTGACTTCGGGGGTAGAGATTATGGTGGAACTTTGAAATCCCACAAATGATTGGAATGATAGTCTTCTCATGATTGCTCACTGGGACTATAGGGATTACCCACTGCATGCAAAATAATTTGTTTGGTGAACATGCAATCATCACAGCCAAGTGTTGTGTAGATAAAAGGGTATTGGAAAACCCTAGACTTGTCATTCCTTTCGTTGTTTTCAGCCTCCGGCCACTCTGCTACTGAGTTTGTTTGACTGCATTATCGTTCTGCAAGTCGTTGCTAGTAGTCTCCCGAGTTGCTTCCTTGTTTCCTGCAAGTTGTGGGCTCGCCCTGCATGTTCAAAAGAGAAGAGTTATAAACATTTGGATTGCTGTTGGAACTGGGTTAGTTGTTTTCCTCCGAGGTTTATCCCTTCCCTGCTTGCTCAGTTCGAAATCTGACAGTCTGTAAGGTCCCTTTCTTCTTTGGCTCGGTAGTGGGAGTCGTGGCTTCATATCTTGAGATTTGCTGGGTCATAGGGTTTCGCAGTATACTGTGTTTTTGGTTGAAGAACCATTGCGGCACAAGTGTTTATACTTGCTGGGTCGGTGACTGCAATTCTCTGTCACCGTTGGTCGAGATTGTGTTAGTAATCCCTTCGTTCTTGCAGCTGATGAAAGGTTTGTTCCTCTTCACGCTGGTGGTAGCGCTTCTGCTCGTGGGTGGTTATGTTACCTTGAAGTTTTAGGTAAGATTTTATTACTGATATCTTGTAATTCTTTATTCTTCTATTTAGTTGCAACTCTGCTTTCATAAATGCAAGATACTGATAAAATCGTGGGTGTTGTTGATACAGGTGACGGCTCATCCTTCTGCATAGTTTGTGCAAGGCTGGGACAACCGCTAGCTCACGGGTAAGCCTTGGACACTCCATGGTAGTTCTTCCTTGTTCAGTCCCTTATGGGACATTTAATGGTTGGTCGTTGTGGCCTACAAAACCCTCGTGGTTTTGGTTTACTTGGGTTAACTGGTTCGCTGTTTTTTTTTTGTTAATGGTAACCCTTTCTTTATGCGGGGCTTCCGGCTTAGGCCGTGACTGTAAAATTTTGATTTCTGCTACTAGATTTTGTGTATAAAAAGAAATATATATGTGAGATAAGGCCAGTAAAGCCTTGCTCTGTTAATTTTTGAAGCCAAGGGGCATTAGAAGGAGCTTAAACTCTTTCAGTTTATTACCTCTGCTGTAAATTTTGATATACTAGGGTTTTACCCTAACTTGGCGATATGAAAATGTATTTATTGTTTCTTTAAATTATCTTTTATTTACAATATAATACTGTAAATTATTTGTTTTACTTATATTGTATAAATGGTTATTTAAGCTCGGTGAATCGAGCATGTCTATGTTCTGTTAATTTGATTCCTGCAAGTTATTATATTAAATTTTTACCCTGTAAATTATTTAGTATAACTATATATTGTTTTAGATTATCTTGCTTTAATTTACTCCATTCTAATGAAGTTTTGAAATATTGTTTTATTAACCTTCAGAATATAAGTAATTTCATATTCTTAGAGTTGTACTTATGTAACTGATAGTTACATCTTTTAAGTATAGAAATTATATTTACTTGATATTTATTATAAAGGAATAAGAATGTTATTTTATTTACATACAATTACTATTCCTATAATTATATACATTATCTTTGTACTTAGTCTATTTATAGGTGTATAATGAAATAGTATTTTATTGTTGTATTTTTATGCTCTCTATATTAAATACTTCATAAGAAGACCGTGTTGTATTCTGTATTACCCTATTTATGTTACAATATTAGTATTTATAAAATAAAATCAATAACAAACTATCTTTGTTCTTTCTTATGAAATATATCGTAGTGTTTGTTTAAATTCTATAAAAGTTAGGTTAGTAGCTGTAGATCTTACTTAAGTTCAGCTAGATAGAATGAATGAAACATTTACATTACCAGCCTTAAATAAAATCTTAGTCCGCTAGTTTTATCTTTAAAATTAAATCAAGTTTTTCTATCCTTACTTGAATTTTGATTGCTATAAAATACAGTAGTTATTTATTCCGCAATAGGAAGAGAAATAAACTGTAGAGCTGAAAAGCAACTTATTTAACCTAACACTACACATTTTAACTATTATTTCTTTTCCTTTGGTTTCAAAATAGATATAAAGATTACTGAAATGAATGTTGTATAGAGAACTGTTTTTATATACCAAAACATACTACTGTTAGTATAATGATATAGCTTCCTTTCCTTTTCTAATAACTTGACATTCACAGTCTAGGTCTAACACTACTCTATGTACAGGTTAGTAATTCTTCTGATAACAATAAAAGAAATCATTCTAATAATCAAGCTAACATCTTATTTTATATTTACATCATACTTTCTACATTTAAATACACCACCTGTGCTAGAGTATGATCTGGATCACTCCATATGGGGAAAAAACGCAGGTAGGATTTATTTTTCCTCAAGAATAAATTCATTATGAAATAGGCTAAGATATTATATCCTCTAAGTTTTACATTATAACTGCAAATGCATCATTCAATCACACACATATAATAACACATAAATTAATAAATAACAGAACCTGTTCTTAAAGCTTGGTTGACAACATCAATGGGAGGTTGTTCCTCCCGACCAACTCCTGGAGAGCGCTCAAACAACGACTCCTCAGGACCCCTGAGCCTGCTCTGGTCTCCCTGGATGGAACTAGGTGCAACAAATAATCAAGTACTAGTCCTGAGACTCAATACCAGTCCTGAACTTGTCAGTCAAATCTCTCAGCTAGAAAGCTGTATCAGATCAAGTTACTACAGTTTATCTCTCAAACACCTTCCTTACAGTTTCCCTTTTTTCCCAATGAATTCCATGAAGTGTATTCCTCCTGAATGATTCTTCTCCTAGAAAAATATATGAGCCACCTCAACTCTCTACATTGGGCATTTTTAAAATATTGCCTAGGTCTTTTTGGGTTAGTTGTCATTAATTGAGCCACCTGCTCTGATCCCACTTTCTTGGGGGATCATGACCCCAAATGTAGGGAAGTTGCCACCTGCAACATAGGAAGTGTTTGAGGATGCTGCCACTTGTCTTTTGCTCTCCACCTAGTTCCTTCCACCAGTTTGACTAGTAACACTCTTATTAACAGCTCTCTCAAGCTGTTGTCTCCACTTTCTATTTATTAAAAATAAAATATTCAGAATTACATTCCACATCTTTTGACTCTGCTGAGTCATCAGTTTCAACTTAGCATTAAATTTAACTTAATGTCTTAGAAATCAAATTAAAACAAATAACATTATTTTACAAAATTGGGGTATGTGACAATCTTCTTCATCTTTGACTGCTTCTTCTTCAACAAGAACTTCTAAAAACCTACCTCTTTCAATGCTGAAATCTATTGGTTGTTCTGCAACCTTATTTCTTCCTAGAGATGACTCTAAAATCATTGAATGTTCTTTCTTAATATGAACTTGCTGAGAACTTAGGATTTCTTCTTCTTCCATGTCTTCCTGAGATGAAGAATCTTCAATCACAGTGATCTTCTCCTTCATTAAATTAGGGTTTAAAAACTTTTTCATGTTAAGTCTCAGATTGCTTTTGGCTCTTGTTTTTGGTCTCCAGCTCGATTCTCCTAGCATTACAAAAGATTTCCCTTGAAACTTTTCACTTGAGATTTGTACAGTTTCATCTTTCAATTCAGCTACCACAGATTTTCCTTTAATATTTTTATTTGGAATTTGCAAATTATCATCCTTCAGTTTAACTGGAATAGGAACCTCTGTTATGTTTTCTTGTACACCTGTGAAACTTTGATTTCGTTCCAATGAACTCCTCCCTTCTTCCTGATTTATAATAGTTGTCGGTCCTCTTCTGCATTCTCTGAAACCTGTTCTTGATTACCATCAAATACTTCTTTTACCTATTCACACGCAGGCTCTTCAAATTTCTGAGTTGAACATTCCTCTTGAACATTATCCTTTACCAACTCATCAGTTCTTTCTTTCTTTAACATTTTTACAATGCTATATTGCTTGGTCATCTGCCTCTTTTTGGGTTGGTCTTCTTGCTCATTATGGAAGCCTGACCAAAACAAAAATGACCCAAAGTTATGATCTTCTTCTAAAGGACTGTGCAAACAATCAGCTTTATTAGTCCATGACGAAAAATAGATTGATGAGTATGATCCCTATGCCCTTTTATCCTGTTTGACATCTTTTGCAGGATTTTCAAAAAGAAAAAGGGTAAGTTCATCCTAGACTGTTGATTCAAATGTTGCAAGAATCTGACATGATATTTGAAAACCAGAGAAAACCTCCCCTCACATGTGATATAGCTTTGTAGAATTTTAATGGCTTCTCTCCACTTAGGCTTATATTTTCTAACTGCACACCTTTCCCCCAATCTAAGGTTTCAACTTCAGGTAATAGGAAACTTTTTGGGTTGAATGTGAAAGGTATCTTCTTAAACCACATCTCTCCATCATTTGCTATTCTTGTAGCTTCTGATATCAATTATTTTGTCAGTTCAAATTTTAGGGTACCAAATGTAACTGTGTCTTTATCAAAACCCTAAGCAAAACGATAGGACACTTCTAGGTTAAAACCTTTAATTCTCTCAAAGAAATCAAACCATCCAGCTCTTTGAAACATCGTTGCACAATCAGGAAAACTACTCGTCCAACTTATATCAGTGGGTTCAACTCTGTTAGTCTTTCCACCTTTCCCCATTTCTGCTCTGTAACCCTAGCCTGTGTATTTATTTAAACAATCTTCAAAATTACTCAGACTTTTCCTCTGCAACAATAGATTTAGCAACCAAACAAAAATCATGACAGGTAGGTTTATGATTTTCTAATAATACCTTACAAAATTGCAATTGTTTCACTGCAGACCACGATTCTCTCCATGATTTACATACCTGTTTATATACATGTCATGTTGACGGACTGGCTTCATGAAAACTCATTATTATGTCTTCGACTGATGTCTGAAAGCTTCCAGTATTTTACTCTGCAGTAGCCACGATTATCCACTACCTCTTTTAATGATTTTTTACCAAATGAAAACGTGTCCGGTAAAACCATGATCCTCACAATAATATTGGCACATTCTCATACACTTGTCATGATCATCATTAGGTTCTGAATATGCATCATATGTCCTCACAGGTGTCAAAAACTTCCACTATTTACAATTTCAAAGAACCATGATCATCTGCCATAATTTTCGGTGTTTCGAGATTCTTGTAGCGCCAATTCACTGACTTTCCACTCTGCGCTACAGGGATCTCCCTTGTGCATATTTTTTTTTAAATGACTCCAAAACAAAGGTTAGGTTATAAAGCTAAACTTGGAATAAAATTTATCATAATATTTTCAGACTCTAAAGATATATTTTAACTAATAAGCCCAAAGAAAAACTTTAAAACCAGCAAAAATGAAATAACCGAATCATTAAAAGCATAAAATCAAACAAAATGTACTTATTACTAAAAAACCTCAAAACCAACTCAAAATTGAAAGGTAATAGGAAAACAATCTTTGAAAAATAAGACACATAACTTAAGAACAAAATATAGTTATAACATCTAGCTCCTGGTGTGGGATGAAATCCTCCTTGTGATGTTTCAAGAACCTGTAGATCAGTGCCTTCTTCCATCTCAACTAAACTTGTCTATTACTTTGAAAAATTTCCATTGGGTTATGGATTCTTTATTCAATCTCTTGATACCAGTATATACAATGAATGACAAGTCTCTTACCTTCAATAAATATAAAATTGCTTAAGGAATCGTCCATTCACTGTGGACAATTCTTCACCTTCCATAGTATGCAGTATGAAGGTATTGTTCTCCAAAAATTATGAAATTATGAAAGGACCAAACCAAAAATTGTCAAATTTGCCATGTTTACTTTTTTGCTCTTTTCTGGCATCCCACCTTAAAACCATGTCTCCACAAAAAAGGTATTTTCCTTAATCTTCCTGTCAAACCTTTCCTTGACTTTAAGTCTATTGGAAGCTAAGATATTGGATTCTACCTCTGGTGGAGCTTCGTACATGTTTAACAAAGTGATTGGTATACTCTCTCTAATATGTAAGGAGAATTCATGATCAAAAGCATTTGGCATATTTTAGCTTTGCTGAGATTTCAGAGGGTTTAATTTCAATTGGGATCCTTCCATACATCTTATTGAAACGTTTAGAAAAATCTGATATAGTTTCATCCTTTTTTCTCCTTAAAGCTCCAAATTCTGTAATATAATAAGTGTGATATTTTGTATCTCCCCACTGCCTCATAAATACATCTTGTAGCTACTCTATCAAGGTGATTGAATTTTCTGGTAGTTCCCTGAACCACTTCCTAACCTCTCCATCCAGACTCTGCACAAACATCCTCATCCATACATCTTTTGCTTCAATTTTTTGGTTGTCTGCATAACTAAGGAAGGCATCCCAATGCTCTTCGGTAGTTGTTTCACCCTGACCATTGAACCTAGGTAAATATTTCTGATAATCCCCTCCAGGGAGGGAATTTAATGGCTGAGGAAGGACTAAGGGAGCATATCTAGCAGTCACCATTATGTCCATCATGTCTAGAGGTTGTTGAGCTGCCATTTTGAAACTACCAGGGTTTGGTGAAGGAAAAGGTTTATTTACTTTACTTGAACTGGGTCGAAAAGGGCTTTTACTGGCTTTAAATTGGAACAAGGAAATTTTTCCAAGAGTCTCAACTTTTGCTTTTTTATATGACTGTGGATTGGTAAAGATTTAAAAGTTGTCAACTGGTATTGAAGGAATTGACCAAAACAAGCTTTTTTTTTCTCCTCTGAATGTACAAAAGGTAAAACTAAATCAAACTGTTCAGGATTAGACAGAGAATGTAATACTCCAAAAATTCGTAAAAATTTAAATTTTTTCCTATGACATTAAATGTTTGCAATCATCACTACTGAGGAACATTTAACTGTTAACAGTTATCATAATCAGGATTAAACTAGCACTTATTCTTTTCTTAATTTCTAGATCTGCATACTTAATTATTTGCTTTCATAAATCATTGTTAAGGATTTGATTTAGCATGTTATGATTTGGAACAACGTGAATTGAAACATTTGTTTAATTACTCAGGTGCTAAAGTTTGTTTTACTGTTTGTGAAAATATGAAGGAACTTCAGCTAAGTCCGAGGCTTACTTAGATTTTTACCTAATGCAGTGAAGTGATGCTTCTTTTACAGGTCTTTTACAGGTAAGATGTTTTGTAACCAGTTTCTGGATTGAGATTATTATCTCAACTAGCATAAAATATAATGCTAGTAAATTTGTTTATTTTACAGCTTTGATCAAAATAAACGAGGTATCGTTGATATGTTTTAATTAATTTTCTGGTAAACATAAGTGTTTGGAAAACTGAACATAATCGAGTTGTTCTTCCACTTCGCTTCAACTATAACGTGTTCATCTAAATTTTATCTATCCATTATCAGTTTAGGTCCTGTATGTAATTCTAGTGAAAGGTAATTTGTATAGCAGGTCCTTTAATACCTTATTACTTGATACCATGGTAATTCAAGGGTATTTGTTTCAACAATATTCAAGTTAAGTAAACTTAGGAAAACCTAAATCTAGGTATATTCATAAGGTATAATGATTGACATTCACACATGGAACTAAAAACTTAGTGCAGAAGACAGTCTACTAATTGTTTTAGTACTTACCAGCTAGAGAAGCAATAATACGAATTTTATATCGTTAAACTATAGTATTACTGCTTTTTGTGTAAAGAATGAAAAGATTATTTTCTACAAAATCTATTCAACCTAACCTTCATATGATCTTCATCTCACAAGGGGATATGAAAAACATTAATATCTTATAACTAAACTAAGTTTAATACCTAGACTAAGAATCAAGCCATGCATCTTTCTATGCTTGCAAGCACACATACATAAGTGTTTTTAACCGATGTATCTTCATAAGTTTCTTAAAAGGTATTTTTACAATTCTATGGTTTCTCACAAGGTGTTGTTTATTATGCTAATCAAGGTTAAATAATTATTTGTACAAGTTTTTACCCATTTCCAAAGATTATAGAACATAAATATAAACCTTAGTTTATGTAAATACTACCTCCCTACATTCTTCTTTAGGGTTATAATATGCATATTCAAATGAAAAGATATTGAATGATATGATAAGGTTTTAACCATATTTTTTATTATAAAACACATTGTGTGCAAGCTGCCCCAAAGGGGTCTCGAACTAAAGTTAAAAACCCACAACTCGCAAATATATCTAACGCCACGTGGTAGAGGATTGTTGGTTAGGGTTTTGACTTTGGGACCTCACCATATAAATTTCCTCAAAACCCTAAAAAATCACATTTTACCTATATTTCTTATCTCTGCTATGGAGTGGGAGAGCCGCAGGCTCATGGCCGCAAGGCCTTGATGTTATTCCTTTAACTCTTTAAGTACATTCTTCCTTTTTCCATTTCGATTTCTTCTGTGTATGAGGTTTACGCGGCCACTGCTTTACTCTACGTATAAGGCCTATGTCGTCGTTACCTTACCTCTGCAAGTGCTACCCTTCGTCGTTACCTTGCCTCTGTAAGTGCTACCCTTCATGCACTAGTGCAGTGGTGAACTTAGTATTGTGAGCACGGTTCTTAGTTCATCGTATTGTAGTATTTATTGTTTATTTGAATGTTCTTATTGAGTGTAGGATTATCTGCCTTCACTGCCCGATTTCTAGTGTGGTTTGATTCTAGTTCATCGTGGTTTTGGCTTTGGGCTTGCACATTGCTCGTTTTGGGTTTTATTGACAGTAGCTCTCCTTGTGGCTCGACATACCCTTTCTCGTGGATAGGTTTTATTCATGTCACCATTACAGGACCAAGAATCAACTATTTAGGTAAGAAATTTGGTTTTTAAAAAATATTATAACTCTTCTGCACTATTAACAGATTTATTACCTTGGTTACTTGTATAAGTTTTAACATTTAGTGGTTTCACTTGTGCAGGTTCTTGAATTGGATGTTCTGTGCTGGAAAATGCCATAAAAACTCCAAGGATTCCACGCTTCGTGTCCATCCTGGTAAGCCTCGGTCTTACCTGAGGTTTCTCCTGCAATGGTTGTATGGGGTTTTTGGTTGTTGTTGTTTCGCTTGGTTTGGTTTCTACTCGGTCGTGGCTATGGCATAAACTATTGTAATTGGGAAGGCCATAAGGTCGTGACTTGATAAAATACTTATGTTGTTTTCTCGGTCGTAGCTTGATTTACAGAGTATGTTATTTTTTAGCAAGCTTTTAAGCCATGACTTTTGTTGTAAAAAGGTCATTAGGCCGTAACTTGTATGGATACAGTAGTGGTTTTGATAAATGAAGTTAGGGTTTATATGTTTTTTATATTTTGAATAAGCTTTAAATCTTAATGTTTTATAACTTATATAATCGGTAATATATATACATACTGTTTTTTAAATAAAAATGATGGCAGGCTGTGAGATTTATTTGTTCTGGTTTATTTCTCAATTTCTTCTTTAAATTTTAATTTAAAAGAAATTCCTTTGTTAAATCTATGATTTTTCAATTTTGATTAGCAGAGGGAAAAGTTCAAAATGTTGGTTTTAGAACAACATTTAAATTTTGGTCTATGTCTGTAAAAACAATTATTCAGAGAATAGTTAAAAATAGATTTAATTAATTTAACATGAGTTTTACTGTGTTCTTGGGTTGAAATGTTTAAAGGGTCTTTACTTAACTTTTCTTAGTTTATAATTGTTAAAATAGATTTAATACTGTTCCTGTGAAGAGTTTATCTAAAATTGTATGTTTATAAAGATAGATGAATGTGTTTGTATAAATGAAGAATTTATGTGTTAAGTAATTAGAAGTAAAATTGTATTAACCTTCTTCTAGAAAAAGTAGGGAGAATGGAAGCCATATTCAACAGTTTCTCCAATTAGGGTTTTTGTAAGATTTTGGTTAATTTTAAATCTTTACAGAGTTTAATATTTAGATGTATTTAAAGTTGAGTATTACTTAGATTAGTAATGAAATTATTTTAAGTAATTACTAGCCCTCCTTTTACTATTCCTTTAAGTTATTCCTGCTATTTTACTTGTTGTTTTTGTGTGCTGGTTTTAAAAGACCTTTCTTATATCATATCTATATTCTTTGAAGAGGTGCATTTTAACTAAGGCACTCCTGCACATTTTTACAAGGAATCTGTAAAAAGTAATAAACCTAATCCTGCCTTTTTCATTTGATTTAAGCATCAGAACTCTAATCTAACCTATTGTACTAGAGTACTACCTTCATAAAGGTGTGGAAAAATACAGTTAGGTATTTTTTTATCCATCAGTAAAATTGAAATTTCTCTAATAATTTATCCTAATCCATATCCAATCCAGAATTTGACTATCTTTTCATAGTAAAAGATTTCATTCAATAATTCTAATAACAGAAGAACATAAGCATAACATATTAATCCCTAAGTTCAATCCTTCTTGATCCTAAATATGCAAATAGAAATTAGAAAGAACATGTAGAACCTAGAAATATAGAAGAGGTGACAATAGCGTAAGGAACCTGTTCCTCCCAACCAACTCCTGGAGATAGCTAAACTACAAATCTTAGGACCCCAGAGCTTGTCTTCTGGTCCACCTTGTAGAAGTACTGGGTGAGAGATCTAGTTTAGTAATCCTCTGCAACTCTACTAATTATTCAGCAGTAAATATGTTCTGCTTGCAACAGTATGAACTCAGCTAAAATAGCTGCACTAGTTCAGAACTTCAACACTTTTCACTCAAGACAAACTTCTTCTAGTCCCCTCCGTCGAATTTTTCTTGTGCACTAAATTCACTCAGAATTTTCACAAGTGAAAAATGAGTAGCCCCAACTGAATTCAATGGGAATTTTTATTAGCATGCCTAAGTCTTTTGGGTCAATTTTCACTTAATGAGCCACATGCTCTTGTTCCACTTTATTGGGGAACATGACCACAAAAATAGGGAAGTTGCCTCCTGCAACAGCTAGAAGTAGTTTGAGGATGCTGCCAAGTGTCAATCTGCTCTCAACCCAGCCTATTCCACCCAGTGACCAGTAAAACACTCATTTAACAGCCTCCTTAAGCTGTTGTCTCATCTTTCATTTATTAATTAATAAAATATTCAGCAATTACATTCAATTATCCTTGACCCCACTTGGTCATTAATTACAAACTTTATAATAAAAATATAACATAATGTTTCTTAAAACATAAAATGTTTTTGCAATTTGGGGCATGTGACAAAGAAGGAGAAGATTGCGATTTTCTAATCTTTCTAGCTTCCTTCACAAATTGTTATGGATTAGAGACACCTTGATGCAAAGGTGAAGTAGGATTTCTTCTGGTTCCAATCCTCCTGGTAGCCACTGTGGACACTACTTGGTGAAAACGTAGTCTAAATATTTGCTTATTTTTCTCACCTCTCAAAATCAGTTGAAATATAAAAACCCAGGGAAGATATGCTTCAGTTTAGTCCCGACAACAACGCTAAAGATGTTAGTGCTAGAAATTGTTCCTAGACTACCACAAGAACAAGCTAACACAATCTCAAAAAGAAAATAAAATGAAATTGGTTTTTTAATGGTTTTGATTTAAAACTTTATCAACAAGGAGGTAAAAACATAAACAAGCTAACACAGAACTAGATTATGAACAAGTTTGAAGAACTGGGGATCAAACACATATGAATAAACCATAAACATTACACAAATAATACTGATTTCATCCACACGATACAAGCATTGCATGAATAAAAACCTTAAACAAGAAATGAAGTTGTATGTTGAGTAATCAAACAGATTATAAACAAAACCAGCATAGTAGGTAAAATGGCTTATCAGTATGTATATAATCAATAACAGTCTTCAAACTTACATAAGAGTTATAAGTCTTATCTTCTGATACATCAGCTCTAAAGCCTCTGCTTGAGTCAAAGTTCGAACCCTACCTCTAACTCATTTCCTACTTTTATCCTTTTTCCATAAAAAATGGTTACATAACTGACTAAACTAACTTTTTAGGTCAGGATTCGAAATAGTTACAAAAATAATTGTCTTTTGAAAAATAAACTATTAACTATTTCAAAAATAAACTACTTGACACCTGTCACTAGCAATCTTCATATATTCTTGGCTACCTCAGCCAACAATGCAATTCCTTCTAAGGCATGTGACTGCCTTTTACTTCTATGCTTCTCTGCTTCTAAATATTCGATCTTCTTTAATAACATCTCATTCTGCTAGGTCAGACTTTGGACCTTTTGGTTCAATTCTTCAAACTAGCTCTATGTCTGTCTTTTTCTCTTCAAGGCTTGTTTTGAAACAGTAATCAATTCCTGGTAATGAGTATTGATATCATCAAGGTCCTCTCTCAGTCTTCTATTAGACATAACCAATCCATCATTGGTCTCACTAAGAAAACCAAACTGATATTTGTATTGCTTCACAAACTTCTTTAGGTTCTCAGTTTTTGAATCTATGCACATTCCTCCCTATAATGTAGAAGTTTTATCTGACATCCATGGGATATCAGGTTTTCTAAAAATTAGGTCATCGTCTTCTTCATCTTTGATTGCTTCTTCTTCAACAAGAACTTCTGAAAACCTACCTCTTTCAATGTTGAAATCTATTGGTTGTTCTGCAACCTTATTTCTTCCTAGAGATGACTCTAAAATCACTGAATGTTATTTCTTAATATGAACCTGTTGAGAACTTAGGCTTTCTTCTTCTTCCATGTCTTCCTGAGATGAAGAATCTTCAATCACAGTGATCTTCTCCTTCATTAAATTAGGGTTTAAAATCTTTTTCATGTTAAGTCTCAGTTTGTTTTTGGCTCTCGTTTTTGGTCTCCAGTTCAATTCTCCTAACATTACAAAAGATTTCCCTTGAAACTTTACACTTGATATTTGTACAGTTTCATCTTTCAATTTAGCTACAACAGATTTTCCTTTAATATTTTTATTTGGAATTTGCAAATTATCAACCTTCAATTTAAGTGGAACAGGAACCTCTGTTATGTTTTCTTGTACACCTGTGAAACTCTGATTTCGTTCTAATGAACTCCTCCCTTCTTCTTGATTTATAATAGCTATCTGGTCCTCTTCTGCATTCTCTGAAACATGTTCTTGATGACCATCATATACTTCTTTTACCTCTTCACACACAAGATCTTCGAATTTTTGAGTTGAACATTCCTCTTGAACATTATCCTTTACCAACTCATCAGTTATTTCTTTCTTTAACCTTTTTACAAGGCTATACTACTTGTTCATCTGCCTTTTTTGGGTTGGTCTTCTTGCTCATTATGGAAGCCTAACCAAAACAAAAAATGGTTATGTTCTTCTTCTAAAGGACTGTGCAAACAATCAGCTTTATTAGTCCATGATGAAAAATAGATTGATGAGTATGATCCCTATGCCCTTTTATCATGTTTGACATCTTTTGCAGGCTTTTCAAAAAGAAAAAGGGTAAGTTCATCCTAGACTGTTGATTCAAATGTTGCAAGAATCTGACATGATATTTGAAAACCAGATCAAATCTCCCCTCACCTGTGATATAGCTTTTGTAAAATTTTCATGGCTTCTCTCCACTTAGGCTTAAATTTGTCTAATTGTACACCTTTCCCCCAATCTAGGGTTTCGACTTCAGGTAATAGAAATATTTTGGGCTGAAGGTGAAAGGTATCTTCTTAAACCACATCTCTCCATCATTTGCTATGCATGTAGCTTCTGATATCAATTCTTTTGTCAGTTCAAATTTTAGGGTATCAAATGTAATTATGTCTTTATCAAAACCCTAAGCAAAACAATATGACACTTCTAGGTTAAAACCTTTAATTCTCTCAAAGAAATCAAACCATCCAGCTCTTTGAAGCATCCCTGCACAATCAGGAAAACTACTCGTCCAGCTTGTATCAGTGGCTTCGACTCTGTTAGTCTTTCCACCTTTCCCCATTTCTGCTTTGTAACCCTAGCCTGTGCATTTCTTTAAACAATTTTCAAAATTACTCAGACTCTTCCTCTGCAACAATAGAATTAGCAACCAAACAAAAATCATGACAAGTAGGTTTACGATTTTCTAGTAATGCCTTGCAAAATCGGAATCGTCTCACTGCAGACCACGATTCTCTCCATGATTTACATACCTGCTTATATACCTATCATGTTGATGGACTGGCTTAATGAAAACTCAGTATTATGTCTTCGACTAATGTCTAAAAGCTTCCAGTATTTTACTCGGTAGCAGCCACGATTATCCACTACCTCTTTTAATGATTTTTTACCAAATGAAAACGTGTCAGGTAAAACCACGATCCTCACAATAATCTTGGCACCTTCTCATACACTTGTCATGATCATCATTAGGTTCTGAATATGCATCATATGTCCTCATAGGTGTTAAAAACTTCCACTATTTTTTATTTCAAAGAACCCTGATCGTCTGCCATAATTTTCAGTGTTTCGAGATTCTTATAGCGCCTCAGTTCACTGACTTTCCACTCTGCGCTACAGGAATCTCCCTTGTGCATATTTTTTTTTAAATGGCTCCAAAACAAAGGTTAGGTTATAAAGTTAAACTTGGAATAAAATTTATCTTAAGCTTTTCAGACTTTAAAGATATATATTAACTAATAAGCCCAAAGAAAAACTTTAAAACCAACAAAAATGAAATAACTAAATCATTAAAAGCATAAAATCAAACAAAAATGTACTTATTACTAAAAAATCTCAAAATTGAAAGGTAATAGGAAAATATTTTTTGAAAAATAAGACACATAACTTAAGAACAAAATCTAGTTATAACAGGCGGAAAGGGTTTGTCATATGTGTGAGTCTATGAGCGTTGAGGATGAAAATCTCTTTCTCTTAGAGTGCCCTGCTTACACCCACATTAGATATGAGTTTCATAGTATTTGTTACAATACAAACCCTTGTAACCTTCTAACTTGCCAAAACTATAGTGAGGTTGGAAAGCTTCTTGGCAAGTTTTTTTAGCACATGAACAAAATTTTAAAGTAAACCAAGTATTATCCTTCTTAAAGTCCAATAAATCAAAGTTGGTCTCGGTGGACGTTAATCATCATCATCAACAACAACAACAACATTATATATAACTCAATTTTATATTTCCTAAAAAATAAAAAAGATTATAATTAATTTATTAAGTATCTTATCAAATCTATTAAAATAATTTTTTTTATCATTTAATATAAATATATAACATGAAAATAAATTATCTTTTTTAATATTTTTAATTTTTTAATTTTTTTATATATTTTATTTAATTTGATGCTAAAAAAATTTAGACTTAAAATAAATATATATTAATTAATAAAACAATACAACTAACTTATAATTAAATTATAAAAACATAAACTATTATTAAATATTTATATTAAAAACTATTGACACACCTTCTTCTATTTTTTATAAGTTATAACACCTAAATTTAATAAGAAAAATGCTTCATTTTGTTTAATAAATTTAAATTTAAAATAAATATATATTAATTAACAAAATAAATCTATATTAATTAACAAAATAGCATAATTAACTAATAATTACAAAATTATAAAATATAGAATTTTATTGTAATTATTTAAATTATTATTTTATTTAAATTACGCTAGCATAAGGTCTCGGGGTCAAATCCTTGGGTCATTATGCAGGGGCCTCATTTGATGTCTCCGCCCAATTAGGCCCCGTAATCAGGACTGACGATTTACCTCGAATACCATTCTTTAAAAAAAGGGAAGTACCTAAAAGTTTCCCAAACAATGTTCCATCTTTTGGGAAAAATAAAAAATCTCCATCTTTTATAACACCAAACAAAAATGTTGATAATTTTACCATCTTTTATAATACCAAGGAAAAATGCCAAATAATTTTACCATGCGTTTGCAAGAAAATGAGGAAGCTTTGATTTTTTAATTCGTGTAAGGATAATGTTTTGAAGATACCACCTAACATAGGTAGATGCAATTCCAACCAGCAAGATAATTCTTTAAGATTGACCTATTTGCTTGACCATTTGCACCGATCAGACGACCGGCAACGTCGGATGTGACCGCTCACGCGAACCAGGTCGTCCGATCGATGCAAATGGCCGGTTAAGTAGTTTACTCCTAATTCTTTATAGTTTAAAAAGATAATTTGTTTGAAAGCATATTATCTACAATGTGAAGATAAATCAAGATGCTTGTACTTATATAAAATACATAACTAATATACTTTTTCAATGTTGATAAAAAAAATTGGAATTTCAAGTTCACCTTTATGTGATACATGGAATTTTTTATGATAACTAAAATTTTAAAATATTTTTAATATTAAAATAGTCAATATTTTTTAATTTAAAAAAATAATTAAAAATACATTTAATAATCTAATACTATAGTATTTGAACAACTTTGAAAGACTAAACCTACTACAATCCAAGCCAAACATCTGGTCAAATTCAAACATTTACCCACAAATCAAAACATTAAGAACTCAAAACAAAAGAACCTAACATTCTATGCACAAACTCTACTTTAGCCCAAACACACCCATCGTGAGATAGAGAAAAACAACTCCACCACTAGTTAAAGATTTGTTTTCGATGGAGACATGTGACCTACTCTCCCACCACTTCTATTATCTTAAACAACCCATACTAAGACTCCATTACTATCTTTGCATAGTTGCCTACTTCATGATTGTTTTCTCTTTGCATATGAGTAAATGGCATCTCTTATTTATTTATTTATTTATGTGTCAACTTAACTTGATTGCATCTTATAGTGGAAAATTTTAATTGATGTATTTTTATTAATTAATTATATTATTAGTTTTGAATCTTCAAAGATTTGAAGATTTTATGATTTTTTTGGTAATTGTCAATAGATTTTACACAACCTTAATATCTATCTAGTTGTTTGTACCCTAAGCAATATATATATATATATATATATATATATATATATATATATATATATATATCCTCTTCAAGGTAGAGAACACCCCCTTAGACCACAAAGACTAAGATTTCCTTCGGAAGCCCCATTAAAGTGCCCCTATCGAAGAGATTTGTCAATACTTATTACCCCTTCCCGGTCCACACATATTTCCCTTACCCTTTTTATATGCCTTTTGATGCAAACTTTTGGGTAGCCATCATATATGTACTCATCATGTAAAAATATTGAAAATGGGTGAACTAATAATATATTAAAGTAGCTTTGTCTGTGGCCAACCATATGGTCTAAATGACTATTTATCAAAGTGTTGGATGCTATGCCACCTTTATATTCCCCTTACAACTACCTAATTCATTTTCCACTATGTTTCCCTACCATCTCCCTTCATCTTGAGTAGTAATATTGTAATACCCCTGGTTTTGACCCCGTTTGCATTAGAAGATACATGATGTATATATTGTAATTAATCGTGGTGTGGAGCTAAAGGCAAAAGCCCCACCATCGATTTGGTTGTGTTATGTTTCGGCAATTGGGATCATTGTCGATGGTATATCGTGCTATCCGGCACATAATAGTTTTGGCATCATGTAAATATGCACATTAATTAAAATGAACCTACAGCCAACTACGATGGTGCAACGTTAATGAAAATGACATGATTTCCTCAGGTTAAGGGGGGGGATTGTCTAACCTGTGGGAGCCATTGGGAGATTGCCATGTGTCGACCACCCATTTAAAACTCCTGTTGTTAGTTGGGAGCAGTTATGGCTGGGAAGTGGTGGGTGGCAGGACTGCCAGTCTTTGCCCCACGTACACTCCACTAGCAGGCTCGCTCTTCTCACGCGGAGGGCAGGGGGACGGTCACCATTCCCTCCACTCTTCCACTCGCGGTTTCTTCTTGTTCATATCACGCAAGCAGTCGGAGGGTCTGCTCTCGACCTTTGGTTGATTGTGGTATGTGCAAGTTTTTCCCTTCAGGCAGGGAGTATTGTTTTACCTCACGCGTAGGTCGGGGGTGTGTTCTCCGGCGGTGAGCTTGAAGAGCAGCCTGAGAGGCACAATTTCAGCTGTGTAAGTTTTCCCCTGCTGATTTGTGGTCTGCGTATGTGTTTTCCCCTGTCAATGCTAGGAGTTTGGCTTCTCTCCCATTTGCAGACTCTATAATGCTGCATTGGTTTCACTGTGAGATTGGGGCTGTTGTTCTTCCTCTGGTTTGGGTTTCCGTGTGTGTGCAGTTACCTTTTGGGGTTGCTGCTGAGTTGTTTTAGCCATGCTAGGGCCAAGAACAACTCTAAGTTGCCTTGCTTGGCTTGAGCTGCACTCACCATTTTGGGTTGTCACCCTGTTTCCTTTGGTTTTCTTCACAGAGCTGTGAACTGATTGTTTTACTGCGGGTATGCAGTGGTTGATCTTCGGACTGTGTGGAGTGGGGTTGAAGGCTAGGTATGCTTGAGAAACCTGGGTTTGGGAGCCACACAGAGAGAGTTAGATGGATGGCTTTCTTCTCCACAACCCCGGAAGAGCACTGACAAGGGAAGTCAGGGCCTGAGGGACTGTGAAGCAGAGAAGGGACTGATTCCTGGTGTCAAGTGTGTGTGGATGTCTTAGAAGTCGGGCTAGCTACGGTGTAGGAATCCTTAGCTCTTCCATGAGTGCACTAGTTTAGCATTTAGCCTTTCCTAGCTCCTTGACAGCCTAATAAAACCAGTTGTGTTGACTTGGCTGTATTGTGTATCCTTGGTTATGTGTAAGCCTACTTAGTCCCTTATTCCTTGGGGAATCATGCCTAGCTCGGGGGTGGCAGTGTTGCTGAGAGATTGATGAGCACGTTGGGCTATGGTTGGGTGGAATGTTGCAGCAACGTAGCTGGTTGCGGGATGAGTTCTTACAAGATGAGTATTCTTGTCCATTTTGCTTCTGCAATTACATTTACTGTTTCATGAATCATGATGAACATGTTGATGCTTGAATGTATATGTTTGCTTCCGATGTATGTTGAGTAATTATGCATCCTTGCATGTTTTCTATTTTAAGCATTTTATTTCAGCATTATATGCATGTTCATGTTCATGGGGCTAGTTTCCCAGAAATAAGTGGTTCGGTAGCGTCCTCTTCACCGATAAGAGGGTCGGGGACGTTATAGTGTGGTATCAGAGATATAGGTTGCAGCATGGGCCTGAATGGGTCGTGAAGAAGCAGGGACAGAGCCATCATTGTAGCATTGGGCCTCAGAGGGCCATGAAAAACCAGTTAACAGAGGCAGGGTGCCCTCTGCCCAGAAGAAAATGAATGATAGAAAAAAAAAAATCTTGAAAAATTTTGTTGAAAATTTCCTAAGTGCCGAACTCATCGAATCGTCGGAGGACTAAGTGAGAAGATCCTCCGATACATCGGAAAGTATAGGATGAAGGCCACCTGATGAAGGGCAGGCAGAAAGGATTTCAGAAATTTTTCTAAGTGTTAGGCCATCGGCCCATCGGAAAACTTAGATGGATAGACCTCCGATGCAGGCCCCTGCAGTGGTGGAGGATAAGAGAATTTCGATGAAAATTAGCTAACGG
The DNA here is from genome assembly GCA_001517045.1 of Pseudotsuga menziesii. Lineage (NCBI taxonomy): Eukaryota > Viridiplantae > Streptophyta > Pinopsida > Pinales > Pinaceae > Pseudotsuga > Pseudotsuga menziesii. The sequence continues at coordinate 95,229 of LPNX010160294.1, read as the reverse complement.
ATATGCGGAATTTAGTGGATCGACCAGCCGAAACGTCAGCAAATATCCCCTGAAGGCCGCCGAAACATCAGGGAGGAATAGTGGACGGGATCGCCGACATGGAAAAAAAGGAATCAATTTTCCCGAAATTTCGCTTAAGGGTTGATACCATCGGCGATCGGCACAGATTAGCTGACGGGATCGCCGATGATTAGACGATTGAAGCGCCGATGAAGAAGAAAGAACCGAAGGATACGACGAAAAATAGTTGAAGGCTAAGCCACAGTTTCGGCAGAGATCTCACGAAGACCGCCGAAATGTCGGCGAAACTTAGTTCTTTGAGGAACCGATGCAAAGAAGAAATTTTTTGAAATTTCTAAGTGATGGAATCGTCGGCGAAATTTAGACGATGGAAGTGCCAAAACAACGCCCTATATGGATAGGGATCGTCGAAACGTTGGCGGAAATTAGATGAACGGATCGACGAAATTTAGATGACGGGGTCGCTGAAACATCACCGCCGTCGGAGAAGGATAGAGGATGAAGGCGTCAACACGGACGGGAAAGAAGAAAATTTTCAAAAATTGTCTAAGTGTTGATCCCATTAGCGATTGGCGAAAGTTAGATGATTGGAGCGTCGATCGGTGGAAGTTAGTTGACGGAACCGCCGAAACTTCGGCTCACTTAGTCGAAACCATCGACGAAATTTAGAGGATGGAGTCGTCGATGCGGCAGCTTACATCGGAAGAAATTAGTTGTTTTGGTCATTGATGAACGACATTGGAAAAAATTAGTTGTTCGTGCGTCCACCGTTGTGGCTGTCTAGTGGACTGTCCTTCCGACGAATAGAGGCCCCGACCGTCGATGCCGCAGTGGTTAGTTGTTCCAACAGCTGATGAGTTTATAGTCCGCGGAACCCACAGTGGGATTGCTACCCCCTATTGCGGCTGCCATGTGGACTAGCACTCCGACATTTAGAAGTTAGACCGTCGATGCTTTGATCGTCGACACAGCGGAGGAAATTTGTTATTGGATCACCAAAATGTCGGAAAGTTTTAGTGGTCTGAGTCGTCAATGCAGCAGGCACGTTCAGTTCTAAATCATCGACACTTAATGTTTAGAGCTTCGACCCGTCGATGGGTTTGTGGACCACGAACACCACAGTGGATCTGTTGACCCTCGTTGCGGAAGACTATGGGACTAACCGTCCGATGAGCGAGTGGTTAGTTGCTCCGACCGTCGATGCCGCCATGGATAGAACTTTCGACCACCGATAGGGTTATGGCCACGAAAACCATAAAGAGTTCGTTGGCCGCCGTTGCTGCCTAGAGAACTAGCTGCCTGATGTATACTGGATCTGATCATCGATACAGCGATGCGGTAGTGCTTATCGGTCCCGATCACTGATAATCATCTTTGGTAGTGCCGATACAGTTCAAAATCCTAGACAACTATGGACCCAACACGTCTGAGAAAATAGACGAGTAGACCAACGATGAGCAGTGGAGAAAACTAGTTGTTCTAATCGTTGAAACGTCGGAATTTTAGGTGGGATGAGACCCAATCTGAAAAAGAAATTTGGGTTTTTCAAAGTGGATTTTTCTGCGATTTTAGTGGTTTCAGTGAAATTTTTAGCATGATTTCAGGGCTGAAAGGGAGAAGAAATTCTAGGAGGCTGAAGTTACCATTTCAGACCAAAATATAGTTGTGTGTTTTGCCTAAATTTGGTGAAAATCATCATTTTAGAAGTGGTGTGGTTTTCACACCCGAGGTCAAAATGAAGCATGAGAATAGGCATTGGAAAGCTTATCTAGCAGGGAACAAGGAGGAATCACCTGAGTTTGAATGCAAAGCTGAAAAGTACTAGTGATTGTTTGAAAAGGAATGTGTTGTTGTCAATATGGCCAAATCCGGGAATTGCATGCCTAGAGGTAGCAAGACCATGAAGTCAAACCAATTGTTGTGTGGAAGAGGAGTCCCATGCAAAGATGAGGGACTTGAAAAGGGAAATTTCCTTAAACCCTATCTTGCTAATTATAATTGCATTTTATAAGTTTCGTACGTGAAATGTATAAGGATATGCCTTGCATGCATAGGATATTACATGTTGGTAAGAGTAGTGAGAATTATACATTTATAATGAACCACTAATGGTAATTATTGCATTGGTGTTGGAATTAGTGGGAAAACCAATGACAACATGGACATGGCTGAATATGTTGCTGATGCTGACGAATGTGACCAGCAACCCTATGGAGAAAGGGATAAGGCAACAAGTCCGGAATCAAAAGTTGGTGAGAGAATTCTACAATCTCCTGCAAGAGACCAACCAAACTGGTAATGTCAAGGGTGTAAATAGGATCCATGCAGGTAATGGTTTAATTATAACAATTGCATGGAGTGGTAAAAGCAAGAGGTCTCATACCATGTGGGTATCTGAAACTTATACTACATTCATACAGAAATGTATCATGCCTGTATATGTTGTTATGAGCTTAGTAGCCCAAAGAAAGTAAGTACTTATGGTCTTGATTATAGTAATGCATCCTATATGAAGTAGTCATGGTTAGGCCATGCATGGTATGTTTGAATGCATAGTATTCATGAATCAATGCAAGGTAGCATTGAGTGGATATGCATTAAAAGATTTCATAAATCTTGTGGTTATGCATTGAATAGATGCATATGAAAAGTATGAGTAAATGTTGTAGATATGCATACATAAGTATGGATGCAAATGTTGTGAAGCATTGCATGAATGCATCGAGATAGTGCATGTGTCATTATGAATAACTAATGGCTGAAATGATGAATTGATGATAATTCTAGAACCATTTCAAGAGCTGTTATGAATGTAGGATAGTAATTGCATGAAGAGGGTAGTCATGATCGGTTGGCTGCAGAAAATGCTCTATGGAAGGGCAAGGTGGTACAAATGATACGCTTGTGAAGTAAGGAGTATCTAAACATTTCATTTTGGCATAAATGATGTGACTATACCTTGAAATTTTAGTATGATAATGATTGCGTGAAGTAAATGAGTTTTGGTAATATTGATGTGCTAACAGCTGGAAGTATTTGAATTCTATAATTCTGGAAATGCTTCAGTGATTGTTGCAACAATGGAAAAAGTTATATGCATCAAGACTTACCAAGTGTGTGGCTGATTGAAGTTTAGATTTCAGGTAGATTGTTTGGGGCATGGCAAAGTGGGTAAGACCATGACAAAGACCGGAATCTACCATGTGAAAGAGCCAAACCTCATGAGAAGAGTCTCATGGTTGTGAAAATAGTTTGTATGCTGAATGAATTGTCAATTTAAATTTGTAAATTTCATATTTGAGAAATTGCTGACAACTACTAATCACTATTGGCTTGCATAGAATTGTGTCAGAAGGACGCATTGTAAGTGGGTGTTCATGTTATGCTAGTAAGCATAAAATCATAATGGGCATAGTGGTGCTGCTTACAAGAGACCCACAAATGAGGATCACCTCATTGCCAAGCAAATCAATTTTTGTAGTAGACAGAGTTGCAAATTCCTTTTGAATTTAATTACTAATGCCATTGCTTGGTTATGGAACAATCAATTTGGATTGTATTATCAGATAATGATTGACTCTTTGGCTACTTTATGAATGTTCCAAGGGTACACATTGCAGGAAGACCATGTGTGATGGCCTGAAGGAGCCAAATATTATGGGGGGGTTCTCCCCTATCTTGGAAATGGGTTTCGAGTGAAACTCCATTGGACATTTTGGAAATGTCTCATCTGCACTACATGTTTGGTAAGCAACATGAGTGAGATGGTGTAGATTATGTCAGTAATACATGTGTGGATATGAAATGTAAAAAGGAGTTGGGATGGAAAACTGAGGGACTGTCAACTTAGAGAAGGGAGCCCCCATTCCTCCTTAACGAAGGAATATTGCCTCGGCAAATGGATAAGTGTTTTGTGACCCTAGCTAAGAATATGCATGTCAAATTGTTAAATTCAATATCAAAGCATGTTTTAATTTTATTTCCATTATGACAGATTGCTTGAGTATGAATAGGGCCTACATGACACACATCAGAAAGGGGTGCACACTTTCCCGATGTCAGATCATGCAAGGGTTTTCAATATTGATTACACCCTAGGGAGTGGACGCACTCCTGGTGTCTCAATACTTGATAGTGAATGATGTGAAATATGATTACAGTTTTAGAGCAATAACACTGATGAGTTTGCTTATATTGCTTTTGTTGTCAGGCTAAACAGATGCAGTCTGGTGTTGCACACTAAATGGACAATGGATTGGGCTCATCCTCCCTTCTACTGAAGAGCACAGAGAAGGAGACATTCCTGAGGGACTGAAGAGCAGAGAAGGGAGTGGTTTCTTGTGTTGTATGGGGTAGTGGAATTAGAGCTCACTGCTGGAAATGAAACCTAGAAATGGTAATGGTAAAGTTCCAAGCCCAGTCAGCGTGAAGGTGTACTGGCTAGACGGTTTGATAAACCCAACTGTAGGTTGGCTTGACTGTCTAATTATTTGATGTTGTGAAAATTGTGGAAATTGTGGTTGGTTGGACATTAATTAATTAATGCTGTGGAAATTATGGGAATGTTACAGTGTTAGATTGACAACCTGTAGTCTGATAAACCCAACTGTTAACTGGCTTGGCTGAGTAGCCTGATAAACCCAGTAGTGTATTGGCTTGATTACCTACAGCCTGATAAACCCAATTGTGTATTGGCTTGGCTGGACGGTCTGATAAACCCAACTGTAGGTTGGCTTGACTGTGCTTGATATATATAAAAGGATGTTGTGAAGCAGCCTACGTGCTGACCTAACATCCAAGTCCATAGGCAATCCCAAGGCTTGCAAAGCGAAGCAGGATCCTGTGGACCAAAGAGGAAACGCACAATACAGATAAGTATTGGATTATTTTGCAATTTCTTGCTTATGAATATACATGTGTATATGATTTGGTTATGATGTTTTAAGCTCTTGTTTAAGAGAAAAAAACCATTCAGAATAAACTAAACATATGAATCTATTCAATGTTTGAATATAGGTATCGCTGGGAGAGAGGACCATGAAGGCATCCTAGGGGTGCATGTGGACATCTGACTGTCCTGAAGAGCTCAGAATGAGCAGTAATGAAAAAAGTGCTAGTGAGACTGTGAAGGTCCTAGCAGCCGAGACAAACCATGTGGGGAGGCTCCATGGTTGAGAGGTCTGAAATAGACCGGAGACACTAAGTGTCATGACCAAGAGGGATTGGTCCAGCATTCACGGTGAAGTGAAAGACGATAAGAGCATGAAAACCACAGTGGTGGTGTGGGTTCCAGGATGGAACAAGACAAAGAGGGGAAAAAATCTTGCTGCTCTCTCTTTCCTTTTTTATTATATATATATACTTATGCATTGTGAAAACAAAAGGTTGTTGAATGCATGTATGACTGAAAATAGAATGTGTGTATTTGCTTAAAGTAAATTGTGAATGCTGGAATAGTTAATTCCCTGCCCAAGAATGGACATGAATGAGCTCATGTGCCTGTTGGGAAGGCATGAAGAGTATGAAATTCTCCTTGAAAAGACTTGGACTGTCATGCCAACTGGGCAATTAATTGACTGATTTTAATGCCTATATTATGCTTGGTCTAACAGAATTTCAATGATGCATTCACAGGTGAGAAAAGTGAAATCAAGTAGTGCACATTGATCATGGCAGCAGACCAAAAGCTGTTGGACTTGGCTGGAAGTTTTCTTCAAACAATTGCCAAGACCCAAGAAAATCTTGGAGAGATGCTCAAGATACAGAAAAGGTAGAATGAGATGAACCACCAGATTTTGCAAGACTCTATTTGTTTGCAAAAGGAGGTAAAAAGCCTTCTGGAAGCAATCTGTAAAGGACAGGAAAGTGGATCAATGATGGGGCATTCATCCAAGCGATCCATTAAGAAACGTTCCAGGCATGAAGACTCAAAGTAAATTGAGCAGATAAAGATGAAGCAGCCAACGAAATATTGGAAATGCAGAGGACATCATTACCGTCGGGACTGCCCAACGAGGGAACATAAAGAGGGTAGCAAACACAAAGTTCCTAGACTTGGGGATGAGCCAAAAGCTGAGAACCAGCAAGAGAAGCCTATGGAATCCAAGGGGCTTGGTCCTGAAAGTTCAAGTAAATAATTGAACATGGGCTAGATCTGCAAAATTTTGAAATTTTGGATGTGCAAATTGTATATGTATTCCTATGTATTGGAACACCAAGGATGGTGTTATTCCAAGGGGGAGGGGATTGTAATACCCCCGATTTTGACCCCATTTGCATTAGAAGATACATGATGTATATATTGTAATTAATCGTGGTGTGGAGCTAAAGGCAAAATCCCCACCATCGATTTGGTTGTGTTATGTTTCGGCAATTGGGATCATTGGCAATGTTATATCGTGCTATCGGCACATAATAGTTTTGACATCATGTAAATATGCACATTAATTAAAACGAACCTACAGCCAGCTACGACAATGCAACGTTAATGAAAAGGGCATGATTTCCTAAGGTTAAGGGGGGGAGATTGTCTAACCCATGGGAGCCATTGGGAGATTGCCATGTGTCGACCACCCATTTAAAACTCCTATTGTTAGTTGGGAGTAGTTATGGCTGGGAAGTGGTGGGTGGAAATACTGTCAGTCTTTGCCACACGTACACTCCACCAACAGGCTCGCTCTTCTCATGCAGAGGGCAAGGGGATGGTGACCATTCCGTCCACTCTTCCACTCGCGGTTTCATCTTGTTCATCTCATGCAGGCAGTCGGAGGGTCTGCTCTTGACCTTTGGCTGATTGTGGTATGTGCAAGTTTTTCCCTTCAGGCAGGGAGTATTATTTTACCTCACGCGCAGATCAGGGGTGTGTTCTCTGGCGACGAGCTTGAAGAGCGGCTTGAGAGGGACAATTTCGGCTGTGTAATTTTTTCCCTGCTGATTTGTGGTCTGCGTATGTGTTTTCCCCTGTCAATGCTGGGATTTTGGCTTCTCTCCCATTTGCGGACTGTGTAATGCTATCGTGGTTTCATTGTGAGATTGGGGTTGTTGTTCTTCCCCTAGTTTGGTTTGTTGTGTGTGTGCAATTACCTTTTGGGGTTGCTGCTAAGTTGTTTTGGCCATGCTAGGGCCAAGAACAACTCTGAGTCGCCTTGCTTGGCTTGAGTTGCGTTCACCATTTTAGGTTGTCACCCTGTTTCCTTTGGTTTTCTTCACAGAGCTGTGAACTTATTGTTTTACTGCGGGTATGCAGTGGTTGGTCTTCGGACTGTGTGGAGTGGGGTTGAAGGCTAGGTATGCTTGAGAAATCTAGGTTTGGGAGCCACACATAGAGATTTAGATGGTTGGCTTTCTTCTCCACAACCCCGGAAGAGCACTGGCAAGGGAAGTCAGGGCCTGAGGGACTGTGAAGCAGAGAAGGGACTGATTCCCGATGTCGGGTGTGTGTGGATGTCTTATAAGTCAGGCTAGCTCCGGTGTAGGTGTCCTTAGCTCTTCCATGAGCGCACCAGTTTAGCATTCAGCCTTTCCTAGCTCCTTGACGGCCTGAGAAAACCAACTGTGTTGACTTGGCTGTATTATGTATCCTTGGCTATGTGTAAGCTTGCTTAGTCCCTTATTCCTTGGGGAATCATGCCCAGCTCGGGGGTGGTAGTGTTGCTGAGAGATTGATGAGCACGTTGGCCTATGGTTGGGTGGAACGTTGCAGCGACGTAGCTGGTTGTGGGATGAGTTCTTACAAGATGAGTATTCTTGTCCATTTTGCTTCTGCAATTACATTTATTGTTTCATGAATCATGATGAACATGTTGATGCTTGAATGTATATGTTTGCTTCTGCTGTATGTTGAGTAATTATGCATCCTTGCATGTTTTCTGTTTTAAGCATTTTATTTCAGCATTATATGCATGTTCATGTTCATGAGGCTAGTTGCCTGGAAATAAGTGGTTTGGTAGCGTCCTCTTCGCCGGTAAGAGGGTCGAGGATGTTACAAGTATTTATTGCATACCACATAATTTTTTAGAATCATAGGTGTTAAACATTCTCTCCATTCTTCTTGCATAACAATTTATTTTATATAGTTTCTCCCAGGTCAATACTTTATTGGAAAGTACACGACACATATTTGTTTTTGCTTATGGTGGGGTTTCGATCTTGCATACATACTCCCACCACCATATTCTTTCCTCATATGGTCCAGGGACAATGGCCATTATGTTTGCCAACTTTGTTGTGTAGTAATCTCTGACAAGGTTGGTTGTCCAAACTAGCTTATCTTGATCCTCCACTAATCTTGAGAAAGCCTTTACAAGAGCTTATATAAAGGTATTCCATTCTTCACCCAATTTCCCCCCCAATTCTAATCTTGGGAACTCTTCCATCATGATAACTGCATATTTTATTCCTCTTTATGCTGCATATTTTAAGCCAGACATGAATGATGTAATTTTGCATATTTTTACTTTTTATATAAAACCATGACTATTGTAGACCAGAGAACGAAAAAAGAGATGGGGGATTAAGAGTCCACAATAAGAGAAAAAAGGTGTCCCAATGCATGTGTGGTACATGGCTAGCTCTCACCACCATTGATGCCACTTGGTTATCATCAATATGCCTATAAATATGAGAACTAAGTCCACTCAAAGGATTCACTCCCCCTAGATGGAATCAGTCTCTGTGATCATAACTAAACTAGCCTTTGTTAAGAATGGAACCAACATTGGATGTTAGAGGGGAATCACGTAAGTGATACCACCCTCACCATACCACAATGAATCATACTGTAAAATGGATTTATATAGAGAACAAAAAAATACCTAGGGTCTGGCAATAGAGAGTTCCTAGCCACTTGTGTGAGAGACCTCAAAGAGAATTGGGGTATACCAAGGGACTGTTAGATCAAAGAAGGGAGCCCCATTCCTTGGGTTAGTAGGACGAAGGGAAAGGGATGCTAGACTATTGGGATAGTTGTAGGAAATGAATTGGTACCTTCTTATGGATGAATAACCCCAACTCGGGGGTGGCCCTATCAAAGAAAGATATGGCTTGACAAAGTCTATGACTGGGTGGAATGTTACTGGTCTGCAAGCAATCGATTACATTTTCAGATAAGTCCTCCTTTTGTGTATGAACGTGTTGTATTTAAATCTGATATGTGTTTAATAGAGTATGTCACATTTATGTGTTGAATATTTTTCTTGAAATAATTGAATTTATGGGACTGCATTCACAAAGGTTTGTCTACAATATTTTTATATATACTTATTTGAATTAAGTAATCAATGCATCTGTCTAGATTTCATTATAATTACTACATTTAAAAAATGGGAAAACAAAATGAGATATATGAAGTATCTTTGATGGTAAATTTGAGTGTTTCATGGGCCCAATGGTTCAATTAAGGTATTGGGGTCATGACAAATTGGTATCAGAGCATAGGCTACAACTTTGGGACGGTATGGGTCGAATTTGAATTTTATAGGGTGAATTACAAGTTGCACTGAAAGGGTATGACGAGAATTATATGAACGAAAGATTGGAGAAGAGTGTATAATCACTCCATCTATGAAATCAACTTATTGAATGAAGGTTTGAATGATTGGGTTAAATTTAGAGAGCAAAGGAAAAGAATTTGTGATTTTTTGTCAAATTTTGGTGAAGTTACAAGTTACAAACAAATTGAAGAAAATGCATGTGTTGAGGAGCTCAATTTTGTTTATAGAACAAGCATGGAAGTTGATGATAAACAAAATCAAGAGTGAAAGGTTAAAATTTATTCAAATGCAGAGATATTGGCTAAGAAGATGAAAGATCATAATTCAATTTGCTTATTTATAATTTTTCTGAAGTGGCTACTTGTAATTTTGAGCTGCCCATTTGGCTGTAATTTAGTTCATAGAGCCACTTGTCAAAAATTTGAAATTTTGAATTTGTTGGAAATTAATATGTGGGCCCACCCGTGCCATGTGGACGAGTGACATGGAAGTGCCACATGGTAAAGAGGTATGACATGGAAGATCCACGTGAGCATAGGGTGTGATGTGGACCAACCACAGCATATCTATGTGCATGATTTTTCACGTGATATGGGGTCCAACGTTAGAAGAAATATGATCATTAGATAGTGGTGGAGATCAACAACTCATATCCTTTCAGGCTTATGAAAGTGCTCAAGATTTATTTTAATAGGCACAAGCCTGGAAGAAAACCACTCAGGACATGTGTCACCATCGAAATCACTCGGGATCTCAAAAGCAGTTTATCAAAACCACTTTCCCAATGATTCTAAAACAGGTTTCGGTCCACCAAGCAGTGACAAGATGTGGGGAGATGTGATGTGATGGGACAAGAAGAGGTGGCATGCCCCTGCCAAATTTGCATGATGATTCAACGTGAGAAATTTAATGAGAATGATCATGAAAGGAAACCACTATGAACATGTGGCACCACTGCAGCAGTTCATAATCACAAAAGCTGTTTTCCAAAACCGCTTCTTCATTGATCCTAAAACGACTTTAAAACATGAGAGTGACATGGAAATGTCATGGGGTGACATCGAGGATTGTCTGACGCCTCAAGGGACAACCACCTTGCAAAATCAGCACCCTGCAGCATCAACACCTTTCCACGTTAACATAAAAATTAGAAAAGTAAAAAAAACAGAAGTTTGGAGCCAAAATTTTATTTTGGGCATAACAGGAGCATACCAACTTAGAATTTGATGAGACTTACACCCATTTTTTATGATAATTACAAATCCTACATAATTTCCAATGAGGGGCATAGGCCTATTCTGCATAATTTTTACATAATTTTGGATTTAGTGAGTTTTAAAGGTGCATAGCCCGAGTATGGACAAGGGCCTAATTAAGCCCCAAACTGTTATGGGGCAGTTGTGATCCAGGAAAATATATAAATATGGATCCTTGAGGCCAAATTCAAAAAGATGTGAATCTAGGAGTTGAAACAAGGCCAAAATCCACTATTTGGGCACATGAAAGGTCAATTTTTGGAAACTAGAAGGGAGCAAAAGTGTCCCAAGAACTCAGAACTAGAAAATTTATTGATTTCAACATTTTCTCTGCTCATTAAGGCATACAACTTTTCTTAGAGGCAGTTTTTCTATAAATGCTTAATTTGTGAGATAGCAGTTTTCAATAAAAAATTATGAGTTTGGAATAAAGGCAAAAATAAATTGGTGATTTCATAATTTTATAAAAATTGTTGGGAGCATCAGATTTAAATGATGATGGTGTCTATGTTCTCACCATTATTCAAGTGATTAAGAGTTAATAACCAATGCAAATGAGTATTATACCCATGCTTGGAAAATAGATGTTGTGTGAGATAACCAGGTAAGATTTCAGGTGTTGTTGGAAATTGGGAAGGGAAGGCTATAGTGCTACACAAGTATCCAATAATTTTCGTGGTTATGATTGATGTCTTGTATTGCAACCTCGTTTCCAACACTAAATAACACAAAAGAAGTATATTCTTGTTGTTGTGCTTGGGTTGAAGAGGAGGGTATCTTGATGATCAAACACGTACTTGTGAGGTAGATAGATGATGTGTCAAGGTGTTGTTTGAGTCCTTCAACTGATTGTGGAATATCACATGAGTTGAAATTATGGCATTCTTTAATTGCATTGTGTAAATATGCATAAGTAGATTATGTGAATGTGCATGTTGGCACAAATGTTGATTGCATTATGAGAATGTTTGATGTGTTGGTAAAGCATGTATAGTGAATGGTGTTTCATTGCATATAAATGTTGGCAACTAAAAATGATTAAATTATTGATGCCATAACTCTGAAATCAGTTCATGAATGTTGTGAGTAATGTAATGAAATTTAAATGATGAAGGAACTAATGGTTGTTTCGTTGTTTAAAAATCATGTTAGGAGTACATGTTGTAGGTGGATTTCCAAGTTATGGTAGTGAGTATACGATCATAAATAAGGACAACATGATACCACTTACAAGATCCAAATAGTAAGAGAATGACCTCATAGTTAACTAAAAGTATGATGTCCAAGGACATATTGCAAGGAAACCATGAGTTATGCCCTACAAAAGATAAAACAACAATGCCTTGAATTGGAGTTGTTGTGGATTCATTGAAAGAAATTCATGAAAAATAATCACATTTGATGGACTACAAGAATTCTCTGTCGAAAGAACATAGTTGTGCAAAAGAAGAAGATTACTTAGGTCTGGTGGTAAAAGTGAGCCATAAAGAAGACATGGATTATTTCTCTTGCCAGTTGAAATCTAAGTATTATGTGTGGAACTCAATATTCTTATTGGAAATTTAATTGTGAAGATAATAATTTCTAATATTTCTTGATATATTAAAGTATAATTCTTAATACATGTATGTTTATGACACAGGTGGATGGTAAATCTACTTATTATGATCCCATGATGGAAATTTTCAAGAAGGGAAGATGATATGCTAAAGTTAGAAAACTAAGAAGAAGGAAAACCCTGTAAATTGTGCTCTACTCATGCAAGAAAACCTTGGAAAATAATGGATCACACAAGGGACTGTTAACTCAGAGAAGGGGATGCCTAAGACAAAAGGGTGCTTGTCTACAAAAGAGAGACAATTGTTATGATTTAACTATGAGAAACCCACGTGAAAAGGAATTGGGGTAACAAACCCGAGGTACTGTTAAGTCAGTGAAGGGAGCTCGAGGGATTGCTAACTCAAATAAGGGATTCCCATTCCTTATTTTGTGAAAGAGAATTGTCATAACAAACCCGAGGTACTATTAACTCAATAAAGGGAGCCCAAGGAAATGTTAAATCAAAGAAGGGAGCCCCAATCCTCATATGGTGTAGGCTGATGAAAAGAAATACACATGCACATAAGTATTGGATATCGAATACCTACTTATTTAATGAAATTGATATGTGTTTTCACATTTTGAAATTGGAAAAATGTTATAGACATTATGAATATTTCATGAGAATGATTATAACATGCATTCCTATTCTTAACAATTGACATAGTTACATGTAGAGGTGTTCAGGATAGAAGGAAAACTAAGGAAACAAATCATAAATGTTGGTACATTTGGGACAGGATGATCGGAAAATATACCAGATTGCAAGGACCAAAAACATTGATTAAGTAAGAAGCTTGCAAACTAACAAAAGTTGTGGAATAATATACTGTTCGCTAAAGAGATTTTTCCGAGAAGGACAAGTAATGGCCGCTAGCTAAAAAGCATAGGGAGGATTACCACTGCCATTGAATTTCTTGAATGTTTGATAAACCCAATTTTTTTGTTGGGATGACATTGTGATTTGTGAGTATCCTGATAAACCCACCCGTGGGATAGATTGGCTATGGATTCAATGGAAATATGGATAGCAATTGAACCTTTTTTGTGGGAGCCATGTGAAGCTGGAACATATTCATGAAGATAACTATTTGGTTGATATGCATTCTCGTCTTTTGCCTTTTTTCTATGGTTATACATTTAAATTCTTGTTACATAATGCTTTGCTTGTGATGACTATGATATGAAAGATTCCATTGTTTATTGTTGTAGGTAACAACTGTGTATAAGATGGTAGTAGAAATTGTGGATATTGTTACTCAAAGATAGGCATCAAATGCAAGTTGGAAACAAAAAAGACAACATACTACATGTTGCTCGAAGTGAGAGATACGGTCACTTGAAGATGAACAAGAATGTCGAAAAAGCATTGCTTCCTAAAAGGAACATGAAATGTAATTTTGGAACATGTGTTTTGAATAGTGAAAGACCAAGGATGGTGTTTGTATTAAGGGGGATGAGAATGTAACACATTGTTTTTACTCCATAATATAATAATGTAAATATGGATGATATGGCTAGAATCCAGACATGAATGATGTAATTTTTTATATTTTTACTTTTTATATAAAACCATGACTATTGTAGACCAGAGAACGGAAAAAAAAGACAGGGTCTAAGAGTCCATAAGAAGGGGAAAAAGGTGTCCCAATGCATGCGTTCCACATGGCTATATCTCACCACCATTGGTGCTACTTTGTTAGTCATCAATATGGCTAGATCTCACCACCGTAATAGCAGTGGATCAATCTCCATTCCAGCATTCGAGAGTAATGTTGAGCGAATAATGTTTTCCCTTGATCTCTCTTATTTTCACACTCGATGGTCACTTGCATGGTTTTGGAAATATATGGCTGCTTCCTTTTATGTTTTTTGCAGCCATGTTGGCATGTTGTTTGTCGAAAGTGAGTCCAAGTTTCAATTCCTCTTGGGAATGGGAATGCCTTTGGTTTCTTTATGTATGTTGTTGATTGTTGATGTAAAAAGCATATAAGGGACATTACTCTCTATTACTTTGAGTAAGACAAATGGTTAGTGCTAGTTGTATTTGAGTAAGACAAATTGTTAGTCCTAGTTGTATTTGAGAAAGACAAATAGTTATAGTTACTAGTTGTAGCAGTTTCATTTTTTCCTTTGGGTTCTTGAGATTTTCCTTTTCATAGATTAGGTTCGAAGGATTATTTTGTTGCATAATTTTGTTGAAGCTTTGAAAGGTATCACCACAAATTAAGTGGTTGTGCTAGTTATTAATCTCTTTGATATTTTTTGTAACAACATTCATGTTAGTTTATTAAGATTGTTATGGATGTAAGTAGAGTTTCTTTATTGATATTTTTACAAAAAAACTCCTTTTTTTGGAATATGTGATAGTGCAATTTGCATTTACATAATGTATGTCTTTTTCATATATAGAGTGCACCAACTATATATATATATATATATATATATATATAAAGAGAACACATATAATAGTATAATATAATTCAATATCTAATCATATAATATTTTACTTCTACTTTCAAAAAGAAAATGTGGTGCAAAGAAGAATTAGAGTTTAAAAAAAGCTTTGATATTATAAAGACATCATTAACCCTAATTTGGAGGATCAAAATTATCTTTCTATCTTAACAAGCTCAAATAAATAAATAAATATTGCCAAGATTAGAATGAACTCGCATGAGCTTCATAGTGAAACTTGGCATTAGCAACCCCTAAAACGCCTTGGGATGAAATGATTTTCCATCTATGCAAGTCAATGAGCATGGAAGTTGAAAAACACTTTCTCCTAAAATGATTGAATTTCACCCACATTAGATCTCAGTTCCAAAAACTTTGCCTCGACACTATACTTTCTAACTTTCTAGATCCCCAAAACTATAGCGAGCTAGGGACACTCCTCTCTAAGCTTTTTGAGCATAGAAATAATATTTTAAAGAAAAACAAATAATCTCTATCTTATTCATGTGTGATAGACCAAGTTTAGTCTCGTTGGATGTTAAACACCATCATCATCATCATCATCAACATCATCATCATCATCAATAATAAAATAATAACATATAATGTAAACTTATTAATAATATAAAATATTTTATGTTTCATATTTTAAAGATATTTATCATACCTAGAGATGATCTTGCGAAGATCTAAAATAAGGTGAAGTATATATAAGGATGATATGAAGTTAACTATTGGTAAACAAAAAACATGATACATATTATATTTTACTTTTATATAATAATTATCATTAACTCAATTGTGTAAAATTTTGTCGGTTATTGAATTTTCAATTCAATAAGTATGATTTTTCTTACAAAAGTGATTTTAACCTCAATTTTTTTTATTTGAGCAATTATCACTCCCTTTGTTTTCATATGGTTACTTTCAATTTATTTCATGTAAAAACATAGTAATGCCTAGTGTATTACCTTCACAACAAAAGTTTATCTAGTTCTTACTTCTCCTAATAAGATTAAATAAATTGAAATGCTTTCTAATACTTAAGTATTCTATATTTCTTATTATGATGAGTTATTTCATTATTTCTGCCCAAGATTTTGATTGTACTCCAAATTATTTCAAGAATTTAGTATGCTCAAGCCTCTACTACATGGGTTTATTTATTATGAAATGTTGTCCCATGTGGTTCATGTTCATTTTTGGGATTTAAAATTTAAACAATGAAAGAAATATATTTCTAATTTCCAAAAATGGGAAAATGATATTTTTATTATAATATTTATATGCTTTGTTCTTCTATTTTTCAAGTGTTTTATTTGGTTATTTCCCTAAGCCTTATATGAATCCACGACATGCTTTTCACATGAAACCGAAGAACTTTTCATAGTTGATCGAGTCAAAGAATGTATCAAATAAAAGGGATTTTAGGTTTCCAATATTTCTCTTCTTTTTTTTTAATATGTTATTGCTTCCCGTGGTTGCTTTGTGAAAATAAAGAAATTTTACATATCTGAGTTATCTATAATTAATTTGTTGTTGTGCATGCATGCAGGTAGCTCCTGCTAGATTGAGGGCATTTAATGAGCCATTTAGTTATAGTTGATGCCATGGTAACCAATGGGTGCGTTGTTTTCTAATCTCTTGAGAGCTTTATTTATTTCATTTGGAGAAATTCAATTAATACTCTGTATGAAATATTCAATCGTTGTTCGAAGGAGGAACACGTTGTTGTACGGGAGATACAAGTTGATTTTTGCTTTTGTGGTGAAAGATAATAGAATTGAAATCAACAAGCAAGAAATAAAAATATATGTGGGTGAAACGGTGGTGAAAGATAATAGAATTGAAATCAACAAGCAAGAAATAAAAATATATGTGGGTGAAACGGTGGTGAAAGATAATAGAATTGAAATCAACAAGCAAGAAATAAAAATATATGTGGGTGAAACGGTGGTGTTTTACAAGAAGGTAGATTTATTTTGTGGATGTTATGTTGAGGTTTTTTTTGGGATATTTTACTTAAAAAATTGAAGATTAGATTTTAGAATTTAATTGTACATTTTACAGTTTAGTAGGGGATGTGTAACTCTTTTCGTGCTTATCTTAAAGTTGACACGTGTCTTTTAAAAAATCTATAATAAAATATTAAAAAAATAGTATATTTACTCAAATTAGCTTTAAAACATTTACAACTACATATATATAAATAAAACTACACAAATTAGATAAACTAAAAGGCTTTCTCAACAATTACACTCTAAAAAGAGGTTTGCACCTTGAGAGATTTGATTATTGTCTACACTTGGTAGATCCCCTTTTAAGATGGATATGTATACAACACAATTATCAATAAACAGTTTGCTACTATCACTTTTTGTATAGTTTCTTATTATAATAGCAATACAAAATTATATTTTAATTATAATTATTAAGTATTTAATGAAAATTGTATGTAAATTTTTTGAACACAATTATAACTCACTATACAATGTTTCATACTCAAAGACAATGTAGTTATTATTACTCGAAACTCGGTATACAATGTTTCATCCTCAAAGACAATGTAGTTATTGTTAGTCCAAAGACAATGTTTCATGCTCAAAGACAATTTAGAATGTTTCATTTTCAAAGACAACTTAGTTTTTGTTAGTCCAAACAATGTTAAAGTAGAACTAAAATTAATTGACAAAAAATTTAAAATCACATAACAACTTCAATATTTTTTATTTGGACATTATGCAATTTTAATTCTATGTTTGACCTTTTTTAATTGAGAACGTGCCTTTTACTATTTTGCATCCCCTTTTACTATCACCATCTTCTTGGAGATGGTGATTATAACTCATTCCATTTCTTTTGGGGGAATTAGGGACTTACATTTTGTATTTGCCCAATTTTAATTTTTAGGTGAGGAATACAAAAGGGAGAAGGGGTGATAAGTGAATTTGCATCTCCAAATTCCATCTTATAAAAGGATGAAACATAGAGAGGTGAAGGCATACAAAAGGATGAAGGACAATGGTGAATATGTATATAGAATGTGGGAGGAAAAATCCTTGCACTAGAGGTTATGCATCTCTGTGAATTTTCGTGTGGGATGTAGAAAGCAAAGAAAAAGGGATAGTAATCAATCAAAATAACCTTTGAATCCCCGTGGACAAATCTTCCTCATCAAGGACTTAGAACCTTCCTTTCAATATATTTATCTCTTAACATGGTTGATATATATAATATGGCCCACAATGCATCTTTGGGCAATGGTCCTTTTTAGGTGAAAACAATGCAGCTCTAATTGAGTTGAAAAGAACCCTTGATCCCCTTTTTAGTGACTCTCCTTAGCTTATATTAGGATGCACACCTCTCTCATTAAGGTGTGAACCCTACTTTTCACTCTTCTTTTAATTTAATCTTATGACCAAAGACCATATGCATATTTCCTTCCCTCCCACTTCTTGCATTGTGAACATACATGACACTTGGACATTCACTTAACTAGTTCCATGAGTCCCTAATCTAAATGGATGTGATACCCAAACTCAACCAACATAGATTTTATGACTGGAAAGTGTGGTAGCCCATTAAACTTTTCCATGGAGAACTTGCATAGAAATTCAAGTTTCAAGGATGTCCATGGAAGTATATGTTCTTTTGGAATGAACTATTCCTTTTTGTCCATTATTTGAATCATGCACTCTAGTGCAGATTTGAATAAAGGATGGAATATTTTGGGTTCATTTTCTAATTTTATTTGGTCTTTATAACAAATTTTCAACCTCAAGCAATTTTTTGAGTTCACTTTTATAACTAGGAATGCACACACTTTTGTTTTTTGTAACTAATGTATGGAAATTTCTTGTTTGGTGTTGGTGAATGTTTATATTTAGTGATATGACACTAAAAATGGGGAGAAGGTCAAAGATTTTTTTTTTAATCCAATCACACCTTTGATGATACATCTCCTAGTATTGGTGTGCAATATGAGAAAAAAATGGCAATTTGTTTAAAATGTACCAAACAACTTCCCCAACAGTAGAACTGATTCCTAACATCAAAAGCAAAGAAACAAAGGAGACAAAGGACATAGATCCTATTAATATGATCTATATGGTACAATTGTCTCAACTACACAAAATTGCAACAAGACAATAATTCTTCCCCTACCCAAACATTATTCAATGGTTAACAAAAAGAGGAAACATTAAATAACATTGCATCTTTTTTAATATCTATTCTAGTAGTCTATTTGATGGTTCTAAATCCATTTCTACATTAAAAACAACAATTCTATCAATCCAAAATTTCAATTTTAGCAAATATTACTTAACCAAATAAATGGATCATGTGGATCTAGTCTCAATAACTATGTAAAATTTTTAGAATTACTGGTAATAAAATATTTCTAATAGTTATGTATGTTTTTGTTTTGTCTGGGAGAGATCGAAACGTCGAGCCTTAAAAGTCACCAATGCAGTTTCCTCCTCATCTCAAACTAATCACTGCATATGACTATATTTTCATAGTGTCAATATTACCGAAAGGACTTAAACTCTAGGATATAATTTTGTCCCCTTCCCTACAAAGATAAAATAGATGGATGCAAACTTTTGAAGAAGGAAGGATGCTTCACTCAGTGGCCATTGAAATATTTGGAAAAGTTACCAATGTAGAATATTTTCAAGTACTTGTCGGAAAGCTTTATGTTGTTGAGAGTGTGATTGAGACCATTTTTGTCATGGGCTAATGGATCAATGGTCATGTAATATTAATGGACGTTTAGTTGGAAAATTGAATATATTGTACTATTTGACTTTTATTATATTTTTATATATAATATTTATGTGGTTCTAAAAAGCATATATGTTTATACTTGATCTTATTTATAGTGTTTTCAACTAATCCAAGTTTACATGTTTACATAAATGTAATCTCTTTATATTAGATTTGCACCAATATTGCACACTGACACAACTATACAAATTCATGACATTTTAAAAATTATTCACATCATATAGTTATATTGAATAATATGGAAAAACAAAAATTAAATGAATATAAACTAAATACAAATACACAACTATAAAACTAGAGATAAATATGACTAGAAATATTATTATATTATCTGCATAGTGCTTTATAACATGACTAAATATACGAGTAAAAATGATATAAAAATGACTAAATATATTACAAAATGACAACAATTAATGACTAATTAAACTAGCAAATGTACTACTAAAATGGTGGAACTAATGACCAAATAATGACTAAATGTACTGCCAAATAGCGACAATTAATGACCAAATGAACAACTAAATATATTATCAGATGATGAAGCAATTCAAGCAATTTATTTATAAGTGATAAACAACTAGAGTGATAAGAGACTGCCAATTATTACCAGTGATTGTCGCCTCAAAATTAGTCATTTAGCTACAAATTAAGTCGTTATTTAGTCACTAATTACCCATTTTGTACTAGTCTCTCAGTGATAGCATTCAATCTATTAGGAAACCTTGGAGGTGGAAGGTGCACAAGAACATTTATGTCAGGCTTCAACAACTCACTATATTCAAAATTGTCTCTATATTTTGGGATATACAAATCACATCCAAGTCTATTTTCTATGACTAATTTCTCAAATTAGATACATTTTGATTCAATCCATGTTCACTATAGTCATTAACATCATGTTTTTCATTGGGAGGATTCAATAATCAATAGTATAAATTATTGCATCTATGTGATAATCATATGAAACAACTTCAAAAGAAATACTTACTAAGACATTGACTAGGAAGAAATAATGTTATTTCAAATAGAAACCTTTTAAAGTTGTATTGTCATCCGGGCATGCTATTCATAATATATTAGTTTTCTACAAGTAAGTATTGATCCGACAACTATTTCTACAGTTGTTGATTTAATATTTAAATTTACCACCTTTGTTGTTGTACTTAGAACACATATCCCAACTCTCAATGGAAAGTTAGAACTGACATCATATGCTTCATATCTACAGATGAAAATAACAAAATCTGAACTCACTTGCCAAACAATACAAAGCATTACCACTTGATCTATTTTATTTGAGTATCATATCTTGAATGTAGGACTACAAAGCATTTGACTGTGTATAACATATTAAATAGTCAACAATAAACTACATAAGATATCAAGATATAAATGGATGATATTTTCCATAATACAAACAAATTATCTTAGTTACTTGAAAATTATGTCAAAAGGTTCAATTAGTGGCTCCCA
Organism: Pseudotsuga menziesii; assembly: GCA_001517045.1. Taxonomy (NCBI): domain Eukaryota; kingdom Viridiplantae; phylum Streptophyta; class Pinopsida; order Pinales; family Pinaceae; genus Pseudotsuga; species Pseudotsuga menziesii. The sequence continues at coordinate 74,138 of LPNX010160294.1, read as the reverse complement.
TGCTTCCAACTGAGGAGGATTGAAAGTGGAAGCAACTACTGATGAGAGAACTACCACATTCAATTCCTCTTATCGACCATGTGCAGCGAGATTTATATTCATTATCGAAGTTGTTGGAGAAGTAATGGTGATATGGATTCAATGGGGCTCTACCTAATGCGTTTCGAGGCCGGACCCACCGAGGAATCCACTACACATTCATCTCATAACCTCGTTCTTCCATTTATAGAGACCTCATTCACCTGCTCAAGATCATAAGGTGATCATCGAGTGTTGGTGTCCTCCTTTAGGTTATTCAACTGCCATTCTATAAGTTTTACCACTTCCATACTACTTACAAATAGGGGACAACCAACATCCATTTCACATTCAACAAATAGCCACGTCACTCTCTTTATTTCTAGACAACTCTAAAACCAAATGAGTTTTATGTGGATGAGATCAAGGGGATTTTCATTAGGATCAAACGATGTTGACTTGCGGCCCTATTTAGTGGAGTATGAGAAGGAACATGTCCCATCAATCGATCCCATGATAGTTAGGATCTTGGTTGATCCATATATAGATGTTCAATGGTGGGTGCAGTGGGCCTCTTAGGGATAACAATTAAAAGGATACATTGCTATGAAGGTGGGGATTGGTGGGGAGACGATTGATTGATAAGCTAGGTGGTTAGCTTTCTTAAGCGAGTATGATTTTGAAATCCAGCATATAAAGGGTAAGGAAAATAAGGTGGCCGATGCACTAAGTAGAAACGCAAAATTGAACTTTACAACAGCAATCAGCACTTACGTTTCATATTGTTATTCTTTAATTTTAATTTCCAATTCATTGCTTGCTGCTATTGGATCTAATTCCGAGATGGATAGAAATTTGTATGTTACTAGTGGGTGATTAAAAAAATTGTAGGATGGAAAAATTATTTCAAGGTAGATAGTATTCACATTGCACACAATTGTTTTGTTGACATCTTATCTGGCCAAGTAAAATCCAAAGGAGCAAGTGTAAGAGACCTGGGCATGGGATAAGAGGTTAGTACTCACAATCTCCTCTTTCTCTACCATAAATGACTCTGGATATAGTATTTATGTTGCCAAAGCATTTCAGATGCTCAAATACTTTAAGTCTGATTTGAAATTTGGGAAAATGTTTTAGAATATTTCTTGCTTAAACCATACACATTTGTTGATCTTAGTTATTTTCTCCCAATTTGATACGATCTAATTGTTGTTATCCTTGAAAAACAACCTTCCTACTGTCTTTTTGTTGTTTTTGTTTAACATAAACCCCCTCCCTCAGTTTTTTCTTTATGGTGGTTAGCTTTCTTAAGCGAGTATGATTTTGAAATCCAGCATATAAAGGGTAAGGAAAATAAGGTGGCTGATGCACTAAGTAGAAATGCAAAGCTGAACTTTACAACAGCAATCAGCACTTACGTTTCAGATTTAAATGAACAGCTTAAAGAAGGGGTAAAACAAGATGAAATTTATCAGAAATTGCAAATTACAGCTAAGGAAGAACCTAAAGAAAGCTTAATAAAAGGTTATAGTTTAAATGAAAATGAATTCTTACTATATAAAGATAAACTGTATGTACCTAATGTACCTAAGGTTAAGCTGTTAATTCTGGATGAAATCCATAACACACCATATTCAGGTCACCCAGGTTATCAAAAGACTATAACCATGCTAAGAAAAGAGTATTTTTGGCCAAATATGAAAACTGAAGTAGCTGAATATATTGCAAGGTGTTTAGAATGTCAACAGGTAAAAATCGAACACCAACACCCAGCTGGTTTGCTACAACCTTTACCTATTCCTAGCTGGAAATGGGAAGTGATTAGTCTAGATTTTATTACTGGACTGCCTAGAAATCAAAATCAAAATGACTCGATTATGGTGGTGGTTGATAAGTTAAGCAAGGCAGCTCATTTTATACCTATTAAAACTACTTATAAGGCTGCCAATATAGCTGATATTTTTCTAAAGCTGATTTTTCGATTACATGGAGTACCAAAAGTTATAATCTCAGACAGAGATCCTAATTTTACAAGAAACTTTTGGAAGTCCTTGTTTAAAGGATTAAATACAACATTGAATTTCAGTACTTCCTTCCATCCTCAAACAGATGGACAAACTGAAAGAGTAAACCAGGTACTGGAAGATTTATTGAGAATGTATGTGAAAGATCAGCCAGGTAAGTGGGAGGACTATTTACATCTAGTAGAGTTTGCGTATAATAATAATTATCAGACATCAGCTAGATTTAGTCCATTTGAAATTTTATATGGACAAAAATGTAACACTCCTATCTCTTGGAATAATCCAGTAGATAGATTGGTGTTAGGTCCAGAATTGTTGAAAGAAATGGAGGAAATTGTGAAGCAAGTGCAGGTAAATCTGAGGTGGCACAGGATCGGCAGAAAAGTCAAGCAGACTTGAAAAGAACTCCAAAGGAGTTCTAGGTAGGTGAACATGTGTTCATCAAGGTAAGGCCCAAGAAAATCTCTCTAAGACTGGGGAGTTGTGCAAAGTTGGCACCTCGTTACTGTGGTCCATTTGAAATTTTGTCTAGGATTGGTCAAGTAGCTTATCAACTAGCATTACCACCTAACTTAAGAGCACATAATGCTTTTCACATTTCTATTTTAAATAAATATGTTCACGATGCTACTCATGTGATTAATTGGAATGTTGTACAGGTGGAACCAGAAGGAGAATTTCTGGTGGAACTGGACTGTATCCTCGGGAGGAGGGAAATTAAACTTCGGAACTGCACCATTGGATAGGTGAAGGTGCAATGGAAGCACCTTAGTCTTGAAGAAGGCACCTGGGAATTGGAAAGTAAGATGCGAGAAGCATATCCAATTCTGTTCCAGGGGACTTCGGAGGATGAAGAATAAATAACATCAAGGACGATGTTATATTTTAAGGGGGTGTGTATGTCACATGCCCCAATTTTGTAAAATAATGTTATTTGTTTTAAAATGATTCCCAAGACATTATGTTAAATTTAATGCTAAGTTGGAACTGATGACTCAGCAAAGTCAAAAGATGTGGAATGTAATTCTGAATATTTTATTTTTAAATAAATAAAAGTGGAGACAACAGCTTGGGAGAGCTGTTAATAAGAGTGTTACTGGTCAAACTGGTGGAAGGAACTAGGTGGAGAGAAAAAAGACAAGTGGCAGCATCCTCAAACACTTCCTATGTTTCAGGTGGCAACTTCCCTACATTTGGGGTCATGATCCCCCAAGAAAGTGGGATCAAAGCAGGTGGCTCAATTAATGAGAACTAACCCAAAAAGACCTAGGCAATCTTATAAAAATGCCCAATGTAGAGAGCTGAGGCTGCTCATATATTTTCTAGGAGAAAAATCATTCAGGGGGAATGCACTTCAAGGAATTCATTGGGAAAAGGGAAACTGTAAGGAAGGTGTTTTGAGGGATAAACTGCATGAACTTTATCTAATATAGCTTTTTAGCTGAGAGATCTGACTGATGGGTTCAGGATTAGTATTGAGTCTTAGGACTAGTACTTGGTTATTTGCTTCACCTAGTTCCAGCCAGGGAGACCAAAGCAGACTTGGGGGTCCTGACGAGTCGTTGTTTGAACGCTCTCCAGGAGTTGGTAGGGAGGAACGGCCTCCCATTGCTGTTGTCGACCAGCTTTAAGAACAGGTTCTGCTATCTTTTATTTTATGTATTAAAGTTATATCTGTGTGTGACTAAATGATGCATGTTCAGGTTATGATGTAAACTTAGAGGGTAGAATATCTTAGTTTGTAATGAATCTATTCTTAGTGAAAATAAATCCTACCTGTGTTTTTCCCCATCTGGAGTAATCCAGATCGTACTCTAGCACAAGTGGTGTATTTAAATGAAGAAAGTATGATGTAAATTTAAAAAAAGATGTTAGCTTGAATACTAAAATGTTTTCTTTTATTAAGATATTTGTTATCAAAAGAAATATTATTATGTACATAGAATAGTGTTAGATCTAGACTATGAATGTCAGAATATTAGAAAAGGAAAGGAAGTTATATTATTATACTAACAGTAGTATGTTTTGGTAGACGAAACAGTCTTCTTCACAATATTCACTTTCGTAATCCTTATATCTAATTTGAAACAAAAGGAAAAGAAGATAATAGTTTAAAGGTGTAGTATTGGATTAAATAAAATGCCTTTTCAACTCTGTAGTTTAATTCTTTTCCTATTTAGGATAAATAACTACTGTAATTATAGCAACCAAACTGTGAGTAAGGATAGAAAAACCTTGATTTAATTCTAAAGATAAAACTAGTTCGTTTAAGATTGTTAGCTAGGTGATTTCATTTATGACTGATAATGTAAATAATTCATTCATCTTATCTAGTTGAACTTACGCAAGTTCTACAGCTACTAACCTGTCTCTTAAAGAATTTAAACAAACACTACTATTTATTTAGAGAAAGGAACACAGTTAATTTGTTATTTCCCTTATTTTTATAAATTCTAATGTTATAATTTAAATAGTAATAATGATACAGAAGGAATTTTTATCAATTATTTAGCATAGAAAACATAAGAGTATAACAATAAAATACTTTCTCATTTATATACTTTATAAATAGACTAAGTATAAGGATAATGTATATAATTATAGGAACAATATTTACTTATAAGTAAAATAACATTCTTATAACATTATAATAAATATCAAGTAAATATAAACTTTGTACTTTAAAGATGTAACTATAAAGTTACATAAGTACAACTCTAAGAACATTAAATTACTTATTTTTCTAAAAGTTAACAAATATAAAATAATATTTAAAACTTTATTAGAATAGAGTGAACTAAAGTAAGATAATATAAAAATAATATACAATCATCCTAAACAGGTAACATTAAAATAATTTACAGAGTAAATTCAAATGTAATTGCTTGCAAGAAAATAAATTAACAGTACATAAACATGCTCGAATAACCGAGCTTAATAACCCATTATACAATATAAGAAATAACAGATAAATTACAGTATTATATTGTCAACAAAAGATAATTAAAAAAAAACAGTAAATATATCTTTATATCGTTGAGTTAGGGTAAAACCCTAATGTATCAAAATTTACAACAGAAGTATCAAACAAGTGAGTCTAAGCTCCTTTCTGATGCCTCTATACTTCTAAGAGTTAACAGAGTATGGCTTAACAGGCCTTCCATCATTTATACATTTTATACACAAAAAACTAGAAGCAAAATCAAAATTTACAGGTCACGGCCTAAGCCGAAAGCCCGCATAAAGCAAGGGTTTGTCATCAACAAAAAGAGCGAATCAAGTTAACCCAGATAAACCAAGACCAAAAGGGTCTTTACAGGCCATGGCGACCAACCATCAAATGTCCCATAAGGAACTGAACAAGGACAAACTACCATGGGATATCCAAGGCTTACCCGTGAGCAAGTGGTTGTCCCAGCTTTGCACCAACTACGCAGAAGGACGAGGTCATCACCTGTGTAAAAATAACCACGATATCGTTAATATTTTATACTTACATTAACAGAGATGTAAAGAAACAGAGATGAGGATATTAGTTCTTACCTAAGCTTCAAGGAAACGTAACCACCCACAAACAGAAGTGCCGCCACCAACGCAAGGAGAAACAAACCCTTCATCTGATACAAGAAAGAGGGAGGTTACCAACGCAGTAACAACCAGTGACAGCCAAGAGTTGGAGCGACAAGCCAAGCAAGTGTAAATGCATGGGCCGCCACTACTTCCCAACCAAAATTCCACTCTGCTGTAAAACCCTAAGACCAAACAAATCCTAAGATGCGAAACCACGGCTCTCACTACTAGGTCAAGAAAAGAGACCTTTACAGTCTCTCAACCCTTAAATGAGCAAGCCGCGAAGGTGAAACCCTGGAGGAAAAAAACCAACCCAGTCCAAGCAACGAAGGTTTCTTGTTACACCTCTTCTCTATCAGTGTTCAGGGGAAGCTCATGAGGTGCGAGAGGCAAAAAACAAATTGGGAGACTATCATTCAAACCAGTTGCAAAATCAGCATGGAGGTCGAAACACAGTAGCAGAGCGGTCGAATGCTGAAAACGACGGAGGGAATAACAAGTCTAGGGTTCACAATTGCCTTTTAACTTCACAATGCTTGGCCACGATGAGTCCACGTACACAATCAAATTATTTGCATGCAGTGGGTAATCTATATAGTTCCGGCGTACAATCAACGAAATGATTTTTTTATTCCAATCATATGGTAGTTTGAAAGTTCTACAAGGTTCGATACTCCCGAAGTCAACCAAGCATGCACGCTGTAATGTTAAACAAAAAGAACTTTAGTATAAAGGTTAGGCCATAAACTTATCAAGGGCATGGTCAATTCTACGACCCATCACTTATGCAAGCAAAGTATTCGTTCAACAAACGATTATAACTTTAGTAAGAGTTATGCCACTTTAATATTTTATAAAAGAAATTCATAAAATTTGTTTATGATAAGATACCCTTCTTGCTAGCTTGATTCTCATTATGCCTTTGAGTATTTATTTATAAACTATTAGGTTTGCAAATGAGAATGTTAAGCCTTATAGTATTTATCGGGCTTGTCAATAGGTAAATTATGATGATCTTAATAACAATAACTGGATAATATATTTCCAAGTAAGTTAGGTGTAAAAGAACTTAGTTCATCAACACTAACTTAATCCATTTGATAGCAGTATGTAATGATGATATAATTCCTTTTAAGCCTCAAAGCTTTAGAAGATAGAATAATAGTATAAAAACTCATTAACTATTGCGCATTACTTTCTTATCACAAGAAGTAACCAAAATTTGTCATGACGTAAATTGTTTATGATCATAGTTTAAGATAGACCCTGTTAACACCATTATTTAACAAGGGGATAAAAATCCATGGTGGAGGAGAAACAACAAGTGTTCTCCAAACTTTGGTTAAAAAGATATATTGTAAATATGGGACTATAGGCAAAAAAGCGATTAAGTCAACGAAGATCCTAAGCCGCGATGGAAGAAGGAAGAAAATCAATGGCTGATATTCTCTCCGCTCCTCAGAGATGCAAGGAAGATAAAGGTTTGTCCGGGCGCTTATCGCGCGCACGGATCAGCAGCCATCAGGTTGTTTCGGGCAGATCCACGGTCTATATCCAATCCGCTTTGTGAAGTTGCATCTTGGTTAAAGTAATACAGTCCGGCAGAATCGGGTACATGCTACTCAATCCAATGGCGGAGAGGTGAAGTCGGATCACATCCACGGTTGAGATTGATTCCGGAACTAGAACCTGCACGACCAATAAACCTAAAGTGCCCAGCGGAATGTGTTATCCGGTGATCGATCTGACGGTTGAAAATCAAAGTGAATCAAATCAACGGCTATTACAATTTCCGGAGAGTGAACTAGCGCGGGGGATAATTCCGAAGTGCCCAGCGGAATTTGGTACGTGGCATATGATCCGATAGTGGAAAGTTGAAGGCGTATCACATCAATGGCTGAGGATGATTCCGGGGATCAAAGCTGCACGATGGTTAAAGTGATGGAGCCCAGCGAAATTCGGTACGTGTCACCCGATCCAACGGCTCACGAATAAAGGCTGATCGCATCTACGGCTGTGAGGGATTCCAGAACATGAAGTTGCACAAGGAATAGCGTTGGGAAACTCAACGGATTTGGATAGCTCTTTCCCGATATGACGGCGGGTGATAAAAGGCAGTTTCATCGACGGTGGGAGATCATTCCGGGATGGAGACTGGCACGTTGTTTATCACCAAGGCGCCTGGCGAAACGAGGTACGTGGCACGCGATCCGAAGGCCAGAAATTAAAGAGAAATCAGATCTAGGGTCTTGAATGAATCCGGAAAATAGAAGTGCACGGCAGTTAAGAATAGATGGTGGTTGCGGAAAATAAATGCTGTCCACGTGGTGAATTGTGTGGTTCTATAAAAGCAGGGTTGACCTCTCCAATGATTATTTTATTTGCTTGGGACCCGGCGAAAAGGACTTGGCGATTTGGCAGCTTCCATTTGTCAACTTCAGGCACGCTCCGAGCACACGCCTCCACGGCAAGCCAAGTAGGACTTGAACCCTGTAACTCCTTCGTCCAATTACCATTGTAAATTAAGTAATGGACCAAGGGAGAGAAATTCGAGTGTCTGGTCAGGTCGTGGATGACAGAGAGGAATTTTTAGTAGACAGACACAGGGGCATGTGCGACCCCTTCCTATCCACAGGGAGCATGTCCAATAGCAAAGAGAAACTATGGTCTTATTACTCACAGGGGAATGATGTTCTGAATGTATGCAAGTCTTTTTTGTATCACTTCGCCCTTGAGCAAACCCTCCACTTCCCGGAATTTGCCGAGTGGTGTGCGGTGAACTATTCTCCCTCTCAGAGGATTATTGTGAGTCGGTCCACGTCCAAAG
>LPNX010160294.1:0-65662 GCA_001517045.1 Pseudotsuga menziesii | reverse complement strand
ATTCTTTAAGCCCTGAGTCCCAGTCAGTCCCTGTGCTTAATTTAGATGAATACCTTGCCGAAGCGATCCACCTTCAGTTGACTGAGTTTCCAAAGGTCCATTTTTTTAGGTTTCAAACATACTTGCTTAACATGCTATTATGCTCTAATGTTACTGAATTGAAATTCTTAAGTACTCTATGCTCTTCTGATTTGCCCAAGCAAATAAACATGTTCGAATTTGCTAATTCGATCATGTCTGAAATGTACAAAATGTTATTTGATGAGGAACTGCCCCGTGTTCCGGACGAGATGAGATTCCTAATGCAGTCTTCACTCGAAGATCAGGTGGGTGACTGGTTCCTGTACAGTGGTTACACAGTGTTAAGAGTATATGGCTTTACTGGTCAGCCTCATAGGCTACCCTCCTTCTTGACCCCAAGGATTTTCGCACTAGAGTTCATGAGGCAGAGATTGCTGTCTGAGGAAGAGCACTTTGGTGCTTTCAAAAAATCTTCAAACATTAAATTTCCACTTAAAGTTGGCCCTTTCATTTTTAAAGGTAAAGGCGCCCTGGCTTTTATAGAAAAGTTGCTGGATAATATGGATTTCGTAAAAGATGTAAATGTGAATTACGACCCCCACCATGTGATCTCATTGAGAAAACAGGCCAACAAGAATAAACCATTTGAGCATCAGGCTATTGAGGGGTTAGCTAAAATGGCCAATTTGTTGCAATGTACTGACAGGTCAAATTCTGATGAAGAGACACATACTATACTTGTCACAGCGACCCAAATAACAGAAGGAGCTGGTATTGTGGTCAAGAGGAGTTTGTCTGAAGCTGAGAGTATGGATGTAGACGAAGATGGGCCCCGTAAAAGGGCGAAGCTACTTGAAAGTGGTGAAATTGTAGATGAGGAAGTTTCTGATGGTTCCAAGAAGGTTGCCCTAGTTCCCATGAAAGCGGTGCAAGTAAGTCAATTCTCTTTTAAAAATGTGGAGGGTGATGTAGACGGTTCGGAATTATGCAACGTGTTTAAGTCAAAGGAAGAGCTCAAAACTAGCTACATGGAGAAGAGGAAACAGTCTATGGAGGAAACGAGAAATTTTCTCCCGAAGGTGAGAAGTTTGTACAGTTCGAAAACCTCTCTGGTCTCTGCTAGAGATGCTGAGAGGAATACTTTTAAAATTGCTATGGTAAGCGACAAGAAGATGTCTGAAATAGAGATCCGGTTAGACAAAATCAGCACTCCGGATAAAATTCAACTTCATAAACAGACCAGCGATATCATCTACTCAGACTTACTACAAGCCATGGTGAGGATTAATAAATTGCAAGTTTTGATAGACAAATTAGAAGTTCAATTAAAACATGAGAGAGTGGAAAATAAAGCAAATATTGTTCAGATTAGGAAGCTGCAAACAGACATTGCTAGTTCAGACAGTACCCAAGCAGTCAAGAGGATGTTAGAGGAAAAAGACAATGCCCTCCAGGTCCTGAAGAAGAAACTGAAGATCCCAGGTACTGAACATGTTCCACCTGAATCAATTTGAATGACTGTGATGATATGATTACCTTGCCTTTGATGAATATCATGTATATGTCTTTGTGGTATATTTATATTGTATATGACTCCATGCCCAATGGTTATGTGATTGTTTCAGCCAAATACATAAATCTTTGAATGTTATTGCTAAATCTGGTCCTGTTAAATCTTTAGTGAGAGATCCCTCTCTGGAAGAAAATACCAGTTTCTTCCTAAAGTGGTTTTGCTGTTACCTTGGAGTTTACCTTTTACAACCTGGGTACATTCTGAGTGCTAACAGACCCTTAAACGTAAAACCCCGCCATCTTTAACCTGTGTGTAAGGAAATATTTAAGGCGTTTAAACATGATGACTTTGGTAAACATTGATAAACATCGAAGAGGTTAGTTCGCAATAAAAATTATAATTTACAAACTAGAGAGAGAGAGTAACTGTCACCAATACTGTTAGGATTGAATCTCTTTTCTATGGCATCTTTAAAAAGAATAACGATCTAATTGTTTTACCTCATAAAAGCATTTGAAATTGAAACTGCATATATATTCTTTTACTGAGCTATTATTTTGCAACAAACATATATCTGCAAGCTTTATGATTATTGACAAGCAGCACCGGATATTTCTTACCTGTAAATATGTGAGATCAGGTAAACTTTCTACGTTAGCTCAAAAGCTAAGTAAGCCCCAGAATTCCAAGACAGTTCCACCTTTTTGTCGCAAAGAAAAATAAATCATTAAACTGAAAAAGAATTATTCTATAAGATAAACATAGTCAAGTAGATAATTCAGATTATGAATTTATCAATCTGTAATTCAAATAACATATAACTAATTATAGTTGTTAGCTGACTACATTATTGAATATTATCTGCATTTTCAAAATTTTAAATTTTTCGGTAAATTTGGGGTTTTGACACATGCACGGTGGATATTATTGAAGTATCCCAAGAAATCGAACACACGACATAAAGCATGTATTCTAGATGTTGCAACCTAGTACCGATGATCTGGATTTATGTAGGAACGCAATAGAATACACAAATAACCATAGAAACAAATATGCAGCGGAAATAACACTTCATTTCATTAATCAAAGAACTGAAACTTGTTTACATACATAATGGAAATAAACTAGCTAGAATGCTGGTAGCTTATCTCTGAGAAGAGATGTGGCAGCTACATGCCTTTGAACACTGTGTTACAATGAGGCTCGAAGGCCTATATATTATTGAGAAACAATGGAAACCCTACACATCCAAAAACCTAACCCTAGGAGGTGAAACTTCAGAATGTGGGCCCCGTTGGGTAACTTGGTACATCAATTTCTCGGGGTCGTAACTTTGGCATACTACCTCCGTTTGACTCACATGATACATCGTTAGAAAGATCTCTTCAAGGACTACATCCATGAGTGATAAATATTTTGTACAAAATAGACTCATATTTTCCCAACCATTCGATGCCGAAAAAATGTCGTTTAGGGCCTCAAAATGGCTCCAGAAGTTTATGACTTGAAAACTACCAAAAATAGTAAATTTTGCTACAATTAAGGAAACTGGAAAACTGAAAGAAACAATGGTGGGGATCCAAGTGGAATAGGTGGGTGGCCACCAATATCCTCCTGGATCATTCCTCCTCCCTTAGGAAGCAATGGTCCCCATTGCGTTGAGTTCCTCCATGAGATGAGGAAACTTCTGGTGAGCCACTTTCCCTAGTGAAGGAGTTGGCCTGCTTTGACAACTCGATATAGCTGGATCTTCTACTGGCGAGTGTTCTTGATATGTGTGTCCATAATACGATCAGTTGTGGCTTGTTCCATTCAGTCGAGTTTTAACTCTGTTGGTGTAAGTTGTTCTGCCACGTCTGATGTGTCCAGTAGAGGTGGAAAGTAGGACCGAAGGTGGTCCACATTGGAGACTGGGTGCAGACCAAGGAATGGTGGAATACTGAGCTCAAAGGAGTTGTCCCCGACAGCCTTGGTGATGGTGTATGGCCCATATCGAAGGGGACGAAGCTTGTGGTGGGGTCTAGCGAGGCGCTCCTTTTGCAAATGTAGCCACACTCTATCTCCCACTTGGAAGTTGTGTTGCATCCGACATTGATCATGTCACTACTTGTACTTGGCATTGGATCTGTCCAATATGTCATGAACCTACTGGCGAATGTGATGAATGCACTCAATGAAGCTGTTCGCCTTAGAAACTTCAGACTGGACATGAGCTGAATAAGCCTGAGTATCTGCAAATGTCATGGCTACGTCAATGGGATAGAGTGGCTGGAATCCCAATCCCACCTAAAAGGGGCTATGGTCGGTTGAGCTATGGAGGGCTCGGTTATAACTATGTTGTACATAGGGGAGGCTCTCATCCCATGTGCATGGATGCTTTGAGTTGTACATGTGAAAAATGTGTACAATCATCTGATTAACGACCTCTGTCTGGCCATCAGTCCGGGGATGGAAAGATGTGGACGTTGTGAGCTTGGTGTCTAGCATTGACCATAGGCTAGACCAGAATGTACTAAGGAACCTACTGTCCCAATATGATATTATAGACTGTGGGATCCCAAAGTGTACCCACACTCGTTAAAAGAAGAGTTTAGCAGTGGATTCTGTTGTGATATTCTTCTTGCAGGCCGCCGTTATGGCCATCTTTGAGAATCTATCGACAACCACGAACACAGAGTCGTTGCCATGCTTAGTAGAAGGAAGGCTCGACATGTAATCATGGATATGGATTCCCAAGGTCGACTAGGGGTAGGCAACGGAGTATAGAGGCCTTGCTTCTTGATGGACGGTTTGGCAATGGCACAGGCAGTGCAGGATCGGATGTACTTCCCAACGTCCCGTCGAAGGTTTGGCCAATAGAAATACTTCTGTAGTACTACCACTATTTTCTCGACCCTGAAATGCCCAGCGACCTGACTGTAGTGCGCTTCCCAAATCATCTTGGCACGCTCGCTAGAAGGAACACAAAGGTGTCCCATGCAACATAGTAGTGCATCCTGGAGGTGAAAATTTGGAACTTCGTTTCCCTTCAAGAGTGTCCTGTATGTGTGGCTGAATTCGGGATCGCTCTTGTAGAGAAGCGACCAATCAGAGGTCTTGTTCCCACAAGAGTTGAGCACGGTGGTTATCGCCATGATCGGTGGTCGGCTGAGGCAGTCTGCAACATTATCGGTGCTTCCCTTCTTGTACTTGATATTCAAATGAAACTGTTGTAGATATCTGGACCACTTTTGATGGAGATCATTCTGTAACTTCGCTTGGGTCTGTATGAACTGCAGGGGTCAATGGTCTATGTGGATGATCGTTTCCTTCCCCAAAATGTAATGCTTCCATTGCCGGCAAGCTTGTACAAAGGAATACATTTCTTTGTCATAAGTAGGATATTTACGAACTATATCGGATAGTGTCTCACTGTGATATGCCACTGGATGCCCTTGTTGAGTAAGGACTGCCCCAATAGCATAGGCAGAGGCATCTGTCTCAATCTCAAATGGTTGTTGCAAGTCTGATAATGTGAGCACTGGGGCACAATAGAGGTGATGTTTCAATTCTGCAAACACCTTCTGTTGAGTTTCTGACCAGAAGAATTTTTCTTTTGCTCCTCCCTTGGTGACTTAACTCACGGGCCAAGTGATATGAGAGAATCCCAACACGAACCTGTGGTAGAAATTAGCAAGACCCAAAAAGCTGCGAAGCTCTGTTAGAGTAGTTGGGGTTGGCAAATCCCGAATGACTTAGATCTTGGTTGGATCCACATGTACCCCATACTCATCAATAATGTATCCCAGATACTGAAACTGGGTCATGCCAAAAGTGCACTTATCCAAATTGACACACAACTTGTGTTTCCACAGCGTTTGGAGGAAATGTCGGATGTGGTGGAGGTGCTCTTCCTAAGTCTGACTGAATATCAGGATGTTATCCAAGTACACTACTACAAATGAGTTGGTGAATGGTTTCAAAATGTCATCCATCAGTCTCATGAAGGTTGCAGTAGCATTCGTCAGCCCGAAAGGCATGACCAACCATTCGAAAAGGCCCTCCTTGGATTTGAAGGCAGTCTTCCACACATCGGTCAGTTTGATCAGTACCTGGTGATACCCAGACTTTAAGTCGATCTTGATAAAATATTTCACTCCTTTAAGCTGGTCCAGGAGGTCATTAATCCGTGGGATCGGGTACCTATTTTGGACAGTGATCTTGTTCAGCGCCCGATAGTCAATACAGAGTCTCCAAGTCCCATCCTTCTTCTGTACCAACATGATCGGGCTCCCACGGGGCAATGAACTTGGCCGGTTGTGACCCTTCTGCAGCAGCTCCTGAATTTGCATCTTGATTTCATCATTCTCCAGAATAGAGCGTCGATAGATTGGTCCATTGGGCAACGACGCACTTGGGGTCAGATCGATGGGGTGATTGACCTGACAGTGCGCAGGAACCCCTATGGGTGAGGTGAATATGTCACGGTACTCCTCCACGGCCTTGTCCATTTGTTGTTGTCATGCGTATGGGCCCTGTCTAGAGGTCATGGCCACGATCTTCTTCTTGTCCTGAAGGCGGATCATCAAGAAAACAAATTCCCCAGTTTTGGAAATGAGCTTATTGCATTGTTTTGCAGTAACCAAAGAGATAGTGGCAGGAGGTGGTACCTCTAGTATCCTGTACAACTTATTTCCCAACGTAATAATAACTGCGCAAGGCCAAAACACATACACAATATGTCGCTTCCATAAGTATGGTTAACCCAATAATACATCACAAACATCAAGAGGAGAAATATCACACAATACCTCATCGGTGAAGGGCTTGATGCTGTAGGGAAGGTGGCACTGCTAGCTGACGCGGAGATCTCATCCTTAGTGAAGCCATCCGATGGTGTACAGCTATGGGTGTGCTGTGGTCGGCAAGCCTAACCGCTTCACAACCTATGATGAAATGAGGTTCTTTTGGCTCCCACTGTCGACAATGAACTGTAGCAGGGAACCCTTTACCCACATTTGGGAGTGCAAAAGACGCTCCTCCTCCTCTGAATATTCCGGTTCTTCCTTTTGGATCTTCGTGGTGGAAACGGTGGCATTGGGATCTACATCGATAATCTTCTTCCCTCTGTCATTCCCCTTCTCTGGTTCTGATTCAGTGTCAGAGTATGCATCCAATTCGGAAGCCTTTATCTCGGCCACTAGTGACTCCTTGGCCCGACACTCACTGGTGTTGTGAGTGGGGCTCTTATGGAACTCGCACCACTTTCCTGCTTCCTTCTTCGGCTTCACAGTGTTGTTCTTTGCTTGTGTCTTTGGAAATTTGTCTTGAGTCTCCATGCCTTGGTTGTGTCCTTGGTTTTGCAATTTGGGGGCACCTTTTGCTTGCTTCTGATTCACAGATCCAAAGTCTCACTTTTTCTGTTTGAATTTTTGCTCAATTTTGGCAGCATACCGATATGTCGTACCAAGCGAGGAGATGTCGAGGAACTCCATTTCCTCCTAAATGTATCTGTGTAGACAACTATGGTACTTCAGCACCAAATGTTTTTGTGAATCTTTCATACCCAACTTGGTGAACAGTGTAAGGAACAGATTCGTCATCTCATGCACATCTTGATCTCTTTGTTGCCACAGCGTAGTCCATTGTATGTACTTGTCCTCATAGCTCTCCACGGGATAATATTGTCCCTTTATGGCATCTCAGAATGAGTTCCAAGTGGGTACAGTCGAGAACAGAGAGGGTTCCTCCTCATCCTTTCTCTCACAATAGGTTTCTCACCAGTCCTTGACATGGGGGGCGGCTTTTAGCAGTGAAAAAGTAATCTTTTCCTGGGTCGGAAAAGTCCTGAACCGAGAAATATCCTTCTAATAGATTCAACCATATATCTATGGCATCTACATCTATTCAGCCATGAAATATGGGAATTTCGAAGTTTACTTGTACCTTAAAAGGGTTTGCGCCTCTAGAGTGGCTGCTAGATGCAGATGCGCCACTAGTGGGAAGTCGTTGAAGGATCTGGGCGAAATTATCCATCATCGCATTCCTTTGTTCTTCAAGTGCCTCCTCAAGAAAAATTTTGATAGGATATTTTGCGCCCTCGTCTTTATTTTTTCCCCCATGGGAGGCTGTCAGGATTTGCGAGGCTGGTCTTGCAAAGTTTCAACCAAATCGAGCCCTAACTCTTTATACCCCACCCTCGTTGGGGACATGCAAAGAAGGATCGAGAAAGAGAAGATTGCTCTGATACCATTGATCCGTATTTATGCAGGAACGCAAAAAAATACACAAATAACCACAGAAACAAATATGCAGTGGAAATAACACTTCATTTCATTAATCAAAGAACTGAAACTTGTTTATATACAAAATGGAAATAAACTAGCTAGAGTGTTGGTATCTTATCTCTGAGAAGAGATGTGGTGGCTACATGCCTCTGAACTCTGTGTTACAATGAGGCTCGAAGGCCTATATATTATTGAGAAACAATGGAAACCCTACACATCCAAAAACCTAACCCTAGGAGGTGAAACACCAAAATGTGGACCCCGTTGGGTAACTTGGTACATCAATTTCTCGAGATCGTAACTTTGGCATACTACCTCCGTTTGGTGCACATGATACATTGTTAGAAATATCTCTTCAAGGACTACATCCATTAATATAAAATATTCTGTCCAAAATGAACTCATATTTTCTTGACCATTCGATGCCGAAAAAACGTCGTTTAGGGCATCAAAACGGCTCCAGAAGTTTAGGACCTGAAAACTGCCAAAAATAGTAAATTGTGCTACAATTAAGGAAATTGGAAAATTGAAAGAAACAATGGTGGGGGTCTAAGTGGAATAGGTGGGTGGCCACCAATATCCTCCTGGATCAACCGAGCAATGGCAGAGGCAATAATTAATACTTCGGTGAAGGTTTCTTAGAGGTAGTGTTTCTTAGTGGTATTTTCATAAAGAAAGGGGTTTCTTTGATGTCAAAGACTTATGTGTAGTCGTCTTCAGGAAGATGATGATCATGAAAATGATGGTGATGATTGTCACAGCCACAATCAAACGCGCTTCATAGACGTGCTTTAAATGTGGTGTGTGGCACTACCTAACATGCCTCTCGATGACTTGGTCGCTCTAGAGATTCTTAGCAGACTACACCTAACTGATGTGAAAGCTTATCAATCTTTTATTGTTTAACTTAAACGAATTAAAACTTAGCCAAGTGCATTCATCAAGTAAACGTACACAACATACAAGTATAATGGTGGGGTTTCCAAACCGACCAACCCCGTTAACTTTGTATTAAGAAACTTTCATAATAATGGAGGTACCACAAACTGGTGACTCTCCTAATGTGCGCCCAACCAGCTAACACACATCATTTAAAAAATACAGTAAGAATGCGTTGACCCCTCTGCAGGAATCCAACTCTTTTAACTGAGTTAACCCATGTAGCTTGCGTCAACTATTGCCAAACTACGGCTAACTCGTCACGAGCACTATCTTTCCAAGCCACACTTTGCCGCAACCCTGCTGCATTTTTTAGTCAAGCCTGCATTAACGACCTTCACTGCAACTTGCTTAGAAATCCTCCCTAGCTCGTTTTCCAAACGAATTGCCACTTTCGCTTGTTGCATGTTCAAAGTGTGTCCCTTAGCTTCATTTGCCTTTGTATTATTATATCGTGCATCTTGAGTGAGTGCGTCTCCTTGAAGTGGATGTGCCACCTTACTTGTGGTGGATTCCAACCATTAGCTAACGTGCGACTTCACCGCGAATCCAAATCTTCTCCCAAGCACACGTTCCTTCCCTTTATCGTCCCATCACGTGTTCCATTGGTCGAGCGTTGGGTCTCTGTCACGGGCGCTCGTCACCTTTCCAAACTCCCATCATGCGCTAAGGCTATCGTCATGTCCATGTGTTGAGCGTGTTCCATGTGGTTTCTCGGTCCAACTCTCAACCTGTCGGGCGTTCTCACCAAGCGTACGCCAAGGAAACCGATGTGGTGTCAAGTGCACCTCTAGTGGAGTGCACCAAACTCTTGGTCATCGTTCATCTGGGCATCTCCCCCAAGTCCGCCCAATGCTCTCATGAGCGCTCAGGATCCATCACGTTTCCATCACTGCTTGCTAACATTTACCGAAGTTCCACACCCATGGGCTTGCCAAGCACCACCTTCTTGGGTGTGAGCGTCATTTATGGGAACGCACCCATACTCAATATGCGCGCCCCACTTGTTGTTTTGTCACTTGGACAAGGTGTCTCCTTGCCAAGTTAAGCCAACTAAATGCATGCCTTTCCCATTTGTACGCCCAAGCCAACTCTTTGGTGTGAAGAAGGTGTCACTAGGCTCATGGCCATGACAATATTCCCCACTTAAGCTTGTTTCTATCCTTAGAAATGTATCTAATTATTTACTTAGAAATTGCGTCACAACCGCTGTACATGACCATCACTACTCCAACACCTTGGATAGTCCATTGTTGTCATCACAACAACTTGAGCTTCCTTAGAAACTCCTCCGCATCCACGAGTTCTAACCACTTACTACGTAACCAGTACTCCATGTATTTCATCCCGCTTCCATTCATTGCACCCCCATGATCAGACTGACTAGATAGTTAGTCCAACCGTAGTATCTTCTCACGATTCCACAATCCCAAACATAAGATTACTCACATTTGTTTCTAACTCAAGCCTTTGTTAGCGACCTTCGTTGCGACTCGCTTGGAAATCCTCCCTAGGTCGTCTGCCAAACGATTTGTCACTTTCACTTGTTTCATGTTCAAAGTGTTTCCCTTAGCTTCATTTACCTTTGTCTTTTTATATCATGCATCTTGAGTGAGTTGTCTCCTTGAAGTGGGTGTGCCACCTTACTTGTCGCACATGCCAAATGTTAGCTAACGTGCCACTTCACCGTGGGTACACATCTTCTCCCAAGCGCATGCGCCTTCCCTCCATCGGTACGTTGCACGTTCCGTTGGTCAAGCATCACGGGTGCTTGTCACCTTGCTGGACTCCCATCGTGCATTAAGGTTTTTGTTGCATCCATGTGTTGAGTGCATTCCATGTGGGTGCATGGTCCAACTCTCAACCTGTCGAGCGCTCCCACCAAGTGCATGCCAAGGAAACCAATGTGGTGCCAAGTGTTCCTCTAGTGGAGCGTGCCAACCTCTTGGTCGTCGTTCATCAAGGAATCTCCCCCAAGTGAGCCCAACACTCTCATGATCACTCGAGATCTATTGCGTGTTCCTCACTTCTTGCTATCATTTGTCGAAGTGCCACACCCATGGGCTTTCCAAGCACTACCTTCTTGGGTGTGAGCATTGTTTGTGGGAGCGCACCCCCAATTGGCGTTCCATCACTTGGGAAAGGTGTCTCCTTTCCAAGTTAAGCCAACTGAAGGCATGCCTTGCCCATCTAGGTGCCCAAGCTAGATCTTGGGCATGAATAATGTGTCGCTAGGCTCATGGCCATGACAATCTCCCCCACTTAAGCTTGTTTATGTCCTTGGAAACGTCTCTAAGTATTAACTTAGAAACTGTGTCGCAACCGTTGTACATGACCATCGCTACTCCAATGCCTTACACAGTCCATTGTTGTCATCGTAACAACTTAAGCTTCCTTAGAAACTCCTCCGCGGCCATGAATTCTAACCACTTACTCCACAACCAGTACTCCCTGTATTTCATCCTGCTTCCATTCGTTGTGCCCCCATGATCAAACCGACTAGATAGCTAGTCCAATCGTAGTGTCTTCTCATGAGACAAACTTCGTCGTTCTGAAACCATATTTCCTTAGCTCTTTTCAACGTCCTCAAGCCAACTGCATTTTCTGTGCAAGACTCCCCCTTTCATTTGGTGATTTTCTATCTTTAAGGATGCCTTTCCAAGGCACCTAGGGTCTCGTTCTAGTCGTTACAAACAGCGAGCCCATGCTACACTTCCTAAAGTTAAGCAGATTGGTGGGTGGTGCCATTTTCCACCACCATCAAAACCACCTTTTCACAAGTACCTTAGTGCAACATCAATCTCTGCATTGCTGCACCCAAACTTCTCCAACTGAGCCTTTGTTAGTTCGTATTCCACAATCCCAAACACAAGAGTACTCACATCCATCGCCACTCTCTGGTCATTGTCATGTGCCCCTGTCAGCAACGTTTATTTCATTTGCTACAGTCTTCTCCTAGCCCTCTTCTTATCATCTTTACTCCTCCCTTTGAACGGAACGCTTGCCTTGCCTCAACAAACATCTCTATGCTGCGAGCTCTCTAAGACTGTCAACGTTTCCTATCTTTCCAACGCTTGAAGTGTGCTCAAGGTTGCCACAACTTCCTTTTTTTTCTCTTCATTCACCATCTTAGACTTTTGTTCACTTTCCAAGTGTGTTATGACTGCCTCCACTTCCTCTGGAGTGCAACCGACTTGCTTAAATCTCTCTGGAGACAACTGCAATTCTAAGATGCCCATGGCATGCACACAAAATGCCATGATATCTACCACATCACGTGACAAGATATCTTCACTATTGTTTCCTTCCTAAATCTGTTGTTTGTCATTCTCATCAAGACTCATCTTAACTGAAACGTCATCATCTTGGTCGCTTGATGACATCTCCAACGTGTTTCTCTTGGTGACTTCTGTATTCGTTGTTGGTGCAAGAACCAACCTTACACCATGCTGTTGTGAAGCATCCCTCATCTCACACAGTGACTCAACCTCTTGCCAGATCAAGTCTACTCATTTTTCCAACAATGTTATCCTCCTTTCCAAAATATGACTAACTTCATGTGTTACGCTTGGCTTCTCCTTAACGGAAGTCTGGGCCTGCACCATACTACATTGAAGTGAGCCTTGGGACGTGCTTGGTTCTTCGATCACCTACACCGAAGACACCTTTTTTCTATATCCCAGCTTCCCTCGTCGCTTCATGGGCATGCTCCATGCTCCAACGTCACTCAAGAAAACCAACCGACCTACATACGGAACCGACACAGCCTTATCCAACCAAAGAAAGTCGACCTATCCCAAGATCAATGGATGATCGTCTAACAAAACAAATTTCAGCTCCAAGATTCCATGCCACCTTCCAACCCAAATAGGTGTTGCGTTAATCCTTCCTGTCACCGACTTCATCTCTGAGTTCACTGCCTTGAACTTCACTTGGTTGAATTCTAGTGCGATGTGTAAGGACATCATAGTCCAACTACTCACCAAGTTGTCAGTAGCACCCATGTCCATCAGCAAGAAAACCTTCAATCCCCTCAGTGTTGCTTCCACAAAATATAGACCTTGCTGCACCTCTTATAGACTTGCATCCCAACTTAATGTCATTTTGCTAAGGCATGCTTCCACTGCCTTCATTGCTTCAGAAATCTTATATGAACGTTGAGTTGCTTCCAGCACCCTTATTGCTGCCACTACCTATGCTGTAGGACCCTTCTTACCTCTGACTTGCTCCTGGAACACTCTCTGCAGTAATCCAGCCATCTCTTGCAAACACTTGGATGTATTTTCCAATGCCTCTGACAAACTAGTTCCAGTCATTTCCATCATCAAAGTCTTTGTTGTTTTTCCAAAGTGCTCCTACCCCGGACGCACCTCTATGGTGTGTTTGAAGAGCACCTCTCTAAAAGCCTTCTAGAGCGCACTTGTCAGGCGCTTGCCTTACCGACATGTTCAACCAAGAACGCACCATTGTTTATGCGGGTGTCACCTTCCTTGGCATGCTATTGCCTTAGCACGCTTCGAGCGCTCCTCCAAAGATGCATTATTGTGGACGTTTCTCACCTGATCGTACTTCATTTTATCGACGAGCGTTTAATGGAGCGCTCTTCCACCGAGCACACCTCCCCATAGACTCTTTACTCTAGTGCATTGTTCTTGAAGCGTTAAGTCTGAGCATGCACCTTTTTTGTTGCCGACACGCTCTACCAAGAGCGCACCTCATTTTGCTGACGAGTACACCTCCCTATGGACGCTCTCCTAGTTTGTTTTTGTCGATACGCTAAGTCTGAGCGCTCTCCTCTGCGGGTGCTCTTTTGTCAGTGCATGCACTATAAGCACACCTGTGGAGCATGTGTTCCTTAGTGTTCTCCAAAATCCTCTGTGTGACATGCACCTTTGTGGGCGCATTCTATGAGTGCTCGTTCTTCCAATTCGTCGCTCCAACTACCGGAGTGCACCTTCAAATAGGCGCACATTGTGACAGGCGCTTCTCTGTGAGCTGCCCTGAGCGCACCTCATGTGGATGCTCTTCGTTTCCTGTGGAGCACATCTCCCAGACGATGCACTATCTTTTTCTCCCAAGCGCACCTTTTCACAGTCACTTCGTCTTGTCAAACGTGTTGAACCTTAGCGCGGTGATGGGAATTCCTATGGGAGTTTGTATTGAGCACACCCTCCACGGGTGCTCTTGCTGCAGTGATTTCCAAGAACGCAATGAATGATTGCTCTATCAAGTGTCTCTTAAGCGCTACTGTTGATGCTCCTACAATGTGCGTTGCTACCAACGCACTTCTAGTGGGCGCTCCTTGCCAAGGAGAGCGCTTCCTTGCTGGAGATATTCCAATGAACCATCAAATCTATGGAGGCATCACACCAAACACTCCTCTTTGTCGTTCACCAGGTTGCTTCACATTTTTCCAAAAAAACACCAAGTCTTCAAACTATGGTAACCCTACTAATGTTACGACCACCTCGACAAAGCCAACTTTTGACTCCAAAGTTGCTATGATACCACCTGTCATAACCACAATCAAACGTGCTTCACATATGCACTTTAACTATGGTGTATGACATTTCCTAATACGCCTCTCGATCACTTGGTCTCTCAAGAGCTTCTTAGCAGGCTACGCCTAATCGATGTGGAATCTTATCAATCGTTCATTGTTTAAATTAACTAAATTATAACTTAGCCAAGCGCATTCTTCAAGTAAACGTACACAACAGACGAGTATAATGGTGGGGTTTCCAAACTGTCCAACCCTGTTAACTTTGTATTAGGAAACTTTTAGAATAATGGAGGTGCCACAAACTAGCGACTCTCGTGGTGTGCACCCAACCAGCTAACACACTTCATTTACAAAATACAATAAGAATGAGTTGACCCCTCTACAGGTGTCCAACTCTGTCAATTGGATAACCCCTGTAGCCTGTGTCAACTGCTGTCGAACTGTTGCTAAATCGTCATGAGTGTTTGCTTTCCAACCACACTCTGTCATAACCCAACTATATTTCTGAGTCAATCCTATGTTAACGACCTTCGTTGCGACTCGCTTCGAAAGCCTCCCTAGCTCACCTGTCAAACGACTTGTCACTTTCACTTGTTTCATGTTCAAAGCATGTCCCTTAGCTTCATTTTCCTTTGTCTTGTTATATCATGTGTCTTGAGTGAGTGTGTCTCCTTGAAGTGGGAATGCCACCTTACTTGTCACACATTACAACTATTAGCTAACATGCCAGTTCACTATGGGTACACATCTTCTCCCAAGTGCACGCGCCTTCCCTCCGTCAGTCCATTGCGCGTTCCATTTGTCGGGTGTCGGGTCTCCGTCATGGACGCTCGTCACCTTGTCAAAATACCATCATGTGTAAATGTTTTTGTGGCATCCATGTGTTGAGCATGTTCCATGTGGGCGCTCGGTCCAACTCTCAACCTATTGGGCGCTCCCACCAAGTGCACGTCAAGGTAACTGATGTGGTGCCAAGTGCACCTCTGGTGGAGTGTGCCAACCTCTTGGTTGTCATTCATCCGAGCATTTCCCCCAAGTGCGCCCAATGCTCTCGTGAGCGCTCGGGCTCCGCCGTGTGTCTGTCACTGTTTGCAATCATTTGTTGAAGTGCCACACCCATGGGATTTCCAAGCGCCACCTTCTTGGGTGTGAGCGTCGTTTGCGAGAGCGCACCCATACTCGGTCTGTGTGCCCCACTTGTCGATCCATCACTTGCCCAAGGTGTCTCCTTGCCAAGTTAAGCCAACCGAAGTCATGCTTTTCCCATCCAGGCACCCAAGCCAGCTCTTGGGCGTGAGGAAGGTGTCACTAGGCTCATGGCCATGACAATGATGATGATAATCTTCATCATTGTCATCATCGTCATGATGACCACTATAACTAGCATCATTGTCATCATTATCAAGATGGTCATTATAGTCATTGACATCGTTGTCATCATCATCATCACTATGTTCATTTTCATCATCAACATTATTTTCATCGTCATCAACATCATCATCATCATCATTTCTGTCATCATCATTTCCATCATCATCATCACCATTATCTCATATTCATACCATCATCATTGGTGTCATCACCATCATCACATAATCATATCATCATGATTACCAATGATTACCAATGAAGGAATCTTAAACATCATTTTGGAACTAAATCATGATGGGCCAACACATCATTAGGGATAATACAAAACCAAATTCAACTTTAAAAATACTAATCATGAACATGATAAATTAATTAGCAAACTAAAATGACTACAATACAACTCCATTTGTACATTTAAGTAATAAATGCTACTAATTTGTAGTCGCATAGTTGTTATCTAATCATATTTATTTATCCCTTGACTAATATAGTAGTTTAGGTTAGTCGTTTTTAGCTGTCTCACATGAAATTGCTCAAATTTGGTAGTATTTAGCCTATAAACAATGTGGTGATTAAATTTTTTGGTCGTGTAGTCATTTATTTTCCAAATTTGACTTGTGAATGGACGAAGATATGTCCATGAATAAAAGTTTGAATTGTGTTGTTATATTGATAAAGATAATGGGATAGTAAGATACGAAGGAACCCTTATTTGTGACAATAAAATGCATGAACCCTAATGCTAAGATTATATCACATGTATATTCATATACTATGTAAGGTGAAATTTTTTATAGCTATAGTTTCCACCCTTAAGACTCAATGAGGACCCATTGATATCATCATGCTAAAACACTTAATTATACCCTTGATTTCCTCGTCTTTCAGAGCTTGTTTTCCCCTTAAAGTCAATCAAGGAGCAGCCATCATCCCTTGGGCATACCTTGTACCACTAATAGGGAGCAGTCATCCCCCTCTCACCACACCTTGCACCACTACCAAGGATAAACCAACTCTAAATTATTCTATAATGAGAAAGTTACAAGGACATGAACATGAAATGAGATGGACCCTTCTTGATATGATCCTGGGAACTCGTACATCACTTAGAATTCACTAAGTTCTGTTGGAGCAGGGTCCCGCAGCTACAGGAAAAGCTGCTACATCGGGACAGGGAAGTCAAAGAAGACAGTACCTGAGCGGCCGAGAAGGGAGAGCTCAACCACTGCACTTAAGGCAGCGGCGAAGACAGGAGGGCTCAGCTACCCTCATAAAGAGAAAAGGAGCAATGGGTCGAGGTATTGAAGACAAAGAACAGCAGGAAGCGGTGCCCATACCCACGATCAGCACCGGGAAGCGTGGAATACTGCAGAAAGCTGTGGTGTGACAGAAAGCGGCAGTTCAAGTACAGATAGGCCGACTTTCACAGTTAGGGTTTTTGGGTTACTGTTGGGAAAGGCCCACAGTGTTGAAACAGGGCGAGACCTTCAGGCCACCTATATAAGGATGTATTTTGTATTGTAAAAGGTTAGACAGTTGGGTAGCCATTAAGTCATTTTAGTTAGTTGAGTGTCTCTAGTGTCTCAGTGTTGTAAGAGTCGAGCTCTAGTTCTGCATTAAACCTATAGTTATCTTACTATAACCAGTAGTTGGATCCTTGAGTATGAATGTAACAATCCGCAAGGATTGAGAGAAAGAGAGAGAGAGAGGAAGAGTATATTGTAAGAGAAGGCAATATAAGAGAAGAGATCTAAGAGAGAAGGGCTCCCGGCTGTGTGCGCGGAGTTTCCCAGAAGATCTCAAGGCTGCATATCAGGTTGCAGCGGAACTGTGTTTACTCTCTCAAGATATAATATAAAAACCAGTTCCCATGGATGTAGCTTCCCCCCTGGAGGTGAACCACGTAAAATCCGTGTGTTGTGTGACTGTTTCATGTGTTTTTGCTTTACTTATGTGTTATCTGTTATCTGTTACATGAATGTTGCTATCAGTTGATGGACGTATGTATGTTATGCTTCAGTTTATAGAACATAGAAGGTTAAACGCAAGTTGAATGTATCAAGTAGCATGTATATGAGTTTATCAGTGCTTGGTTCATAATAGTTTGACAGTTACAGTGTTAAGTGACTCTGGTATATGAGTTCTGTGAGTTCAGTGTAGTTGATGTTAGCATGTTAAACTGTAGAGGTCTAAGTGAAGTGGTTTAACACTCTTGTGAAGGTTAACAGAGTTAGTAGACCCAGGAAGGAGGTCGCAGGACCTTGAGAGTTGATACGCATATTGAGCCTCATTATAGGACATATTACATAATATAAAGGCGATATTGCATCGTCTGGGGAGCTGCGGTGTGAGATATCATAGGGAAGGAGCTAAGTGGAAGAGTAAGTTGCGCATCGCCATAGAAGCTATGATGCGATAAGAGTCTGCTTCCTACCAGCGCCAGCTAGAAGGAGAGATCGCTTTCGCAGAGAGATCCCGCTGGAAAAGAAGAGTCGCGAGACCCTAGGATGCTACAGAACCCGGTTGAAGACACCTGAGTCTTCAGTCAACCCATCCAAGATCACTTCGGGTGAGACTTCAAGTCGCTCTACGGTCTGTCGTCGAAAGGGCCAGTGAGCTAGGGGTTTTGTTGGTACATAACATTAAACCTGGGTCTGCCCAAGCAAGCCAACAAATGGTTCCGTTGCTGGTTTTGAACAAACTGACGAGCTAATGTTCTGTTGGCACCCTACTAAAGAAGAACTCAACCAGTGGGTTGGGTCTAAGGAAAAAGAATTCGCTGCGATAGAAAACAAGAGTCCTAGACTGAGTATAGAGGACTGGTTACAAAAACATATCTTCACAGACCTGCATGAGATATTTTTTGCGACCTATGCAAATGAGTTGTATGACTGGTTATCAAAGTTGACTAATAAGAACATATTCAAGAAGAAAAGGAACATTTTCTGGACACCGGAGCTGATTCAGACCGTGAAGACCATAGACAATCCCATTTCACGGGCAGTCGACTTCTGGCTTGCGAGTTTGCCGGAAGGCTTCATTACAGAGTTTGCAGTCGATCAAAGAAAGAGCTTCAGCGAAGCAGAGAGGTACTTCTTCAAAGGATATCATGGCAAGTACCTAATCTATTTAAAATTGTCATTTAAGATGTTATTACATGAAAAAGGAGTAATGGATCTATTCTCAGATGAATAAGTTAAGACAGTGTAATGTCACAAGAGTTTGAGAGTGATTTTGATGAAATTGGATGTACACGTAGTGGTAAGAAATATAAAGTAGATTTCAGATCTTCTCTCATTCAAAACAGTTCAGATAGCACTAGAGAGTCGAGTCACAGTAATATAGAGAGAATAGTAGGGGGTATCCCTTACCACCCTTATACCCCACATAAAACAACCAGGACTCAAAATAATCTCGTAGGAACTACATCTAGTAGTTCACACACAGTACATACTACCGCTACATCACCTACACCTACACCGCCAAGTGGTAGTAATACAGCAAATCAGCATCCACCACGTAGAAACAGAATGGGGGATGACATGAAGTTACCTACCTTCAAGGGTACAGGGGCAGAAGACCCGGAACAACATTGGTTTTTATGTGAAGCCGTATGGACCATTAAAGGGATCCAGGATGATAATATTAAACTTGTCCAATTGGTCACTACACTTAGAGACAGAACTTTAACATGGTATATGAAGTATACAACAACACCGGCCAGAACGCTCGTACAGGTCAAGACTGCAATGATTAAAGAATTTAAGAAACCTAAGTCTGAGTCACAATGCATTACAGAGCTTAAAGACATCAAACAGCTACCTACAGAGTCAGTATGGGACTTTGATTAGAAGTTCAAAGCCCTTATAGACCAAGTAAGCTTTGAGTTTGCGCCGGAGCAGCATAAGGAATGGTTCATCGCAGCATTGCTCCCTCACATCAGACTTCCATTAATGCAACAGAGACTCTGTAAGCAGGATGAAGCGTTGGAGATGGCAATGAAACTAGAGGCTTCACCTCTAGCTGAGACCAGTACAGGAATGACAAGATTACAGAACCAGTTAGCCAATCTCACGTTACAGATGCATGAGATTAAGAAAGTAAAAGAGATTGCACAAGAGCTATGGTGTACCAAGTGTAAAGGACAGGGCCATACTAAGGATAACTGTCCAGTCTTTGTAGAGTATTTAGCAAGTGGGGCTCCCAACCCCTTATTACAGACTCAAGGGCCGTGGTGTGAACTCTGCAGAACAAGAGGGCATAGACCACAGGAATTCCCTTTACTTCAGAAGTATGTACAGACCCCTAAGAACTTATACTATAACTTCTGTAAGTCAGTAGGTCATGACGAAAATAATTGTCGAGCTTATGATCTTATGATAGAAAGAAAACATGACGTATACAGAGTCCAGTCAGAAACACCAGGTCCAGCAGTAGGACCACAGCATGAACAGGCTCATGTTGGTCGTGGAGGAGGATTCATAGGACGAGGCCGTGGAGGAGGCTTTGGCCGTGGAGAAGGCTTTGGCCATGGCCGTGGACCTATTACTTGTTACAACTGTGGAGCTATAGGACATTACGCCATGGATTGTCAGAACCCTAGTACGACATGTAAGTATTGCAAGTCCTATGAGCATATTATAGAAGAATATACTATCTTAATAGCCAAGATTATGGACCCTAAGCCAGCACTACAACAGAACATCCAGCTTATTGCTGCTGAGCAGAAAGAGCCAGAACCAAGAGTCAATATTGTGACTCGCAGCGGTGCTTCTACTAGTAGAACATCGCAGGATGATGCAAAGAACACAGGTCCGGAGTGGGTGCGCAAAGCCACTAATAAATCAACACCAATCGACCTACAGAAGAACAAGGAAACGTTTTAGCAAGCAAAAACTTTCTTTACTGAACCTACACCATCAGGATCGCAGGTACTGCCGTGCAGGGGCATATCGCAGCAAAAACCTTGTGGTGTTAGTCCTGTGCAGATATTGTAGGCTACCACATCGGGAAGGTGCGAAGAGGATGAGTCGACAGGAAGTGTACAATCCTTCCTGCGGAGTTGCTTGAAACTCATTAGAAATGAGAAAGCTATTGGAGAGATTCAGCGCATCATAGATCAGTGTCAGCCATATTCTTCCGTGAGCAGTGCGCAGCGTGCTGTTCATAATATTATGGGACATACAAGAACAGGAAGAGAGATGAGACTCACAGCACAAGTTGGAGAATTTGAAATGGATGAGGTAATCCTAGATTTAGGATCAAAAGTTCATGTTCTGACTAAGCAGACATGGGAATAGATGAGTAGCCCTAAGTTAGCCAGATCGCCTATCCATCTGCGCTTAGCCAATCAGTAGAGGGTATCACCACTAGGTCGATTACCGTAGGTGCCAGTTGATATCGACGGAGTTCGCAGCTTTGCAGACTTTGAAGTTATAGAAATCATTGGCGGCAGTAGACCATATCCAGCTCTACTAAGTATTGATTGGGAAATCGATAACATGGTTGTTATCGACTTAAAGAAACGACAAATGACCTTTGAGGATACACAGATCCGGGTCATCGCACCGTTGGATCCTTTTCAGGGTCCTCGCTATATTGAACCTATCCGAGCAGAGGAGGAGGCACGTAATATGGAGAGACTCTAGCAAATGACAGCTAATCAGAGTGATTACATCAATCCGGCCGCAGAAGGAAACATTAGTTGGCGATGCGACAGCTCATGCGCATCAGACTCAGATGTTGGTCTAGAGAACTGGCAGAACAGACTTTACGAAGTCTCAGCTCGCAGATGTGCATTTATGACTAAGTCAATGCAATGGATTGGCGTAGAGATTATTGATATTTCGTCGTTTCATGGCTTAGCGGATGTCAATGAATTTTTACAGCAGTTTGAGCAAGAAATTCCTCAAGAGCAGAGGATGACAACTATTGACCTGGCAGTAAAAGCCACACCTGCAAGATGGTGGCATGCACATAAAGAACATATCACATCATCGGATGATTTTCAGAGACTGATGGCGATCAGGTTCTCTAATGACAAGGAGCCCTTACAGCAGAAATATACAGGAGAAAGTGACCCCAGGTCACATATTCAGATTTGTGAACAGAGTTGGTCGAAAATTCCAGAGGATGAATGGGTTCACCTATTCATTCACACTTTAGACACAGTGCTAAGCAACTGGTACACTGAGACAGAGTTGCGCAGAGGAACCATCACATGGCCACTTATGATAGACAGCTTTCTACTCACTTTTGCTTTTGAATCTGAGTATCCAAGCATTGATCAGGCCCTAGGTGTTATCAAAACTAATATATTTGATGACTGTACCCAATCAGTGTCTGCTCAGTCTGATTGGGACATCCAGCTAGAAGATGCGCTCACGTGTTACAACTTCACAGTAGAGTCAGGCGATGAGGATGAAAATCCTCGTAGTATCAACATTCCAGAGTCAGAAGGGACTCGCGATGTTGATGGACCAAAGCTAGAGTTTCCAACTGTCACAAAACCCATCAAGATTAAACAGATCAATATTGGCACAGAAACAGAACCCAATTTTGCCTCTATTGGAGACTATTGGGATGATGAAACAGTAGGACACATCGCAAATCTCTTACATGACTATCAGGACCTATTTCCCACTAAGTTCACAGAGATGAAAGGAATAGTAGGAGATTTCGGAGTCATGCGCATACCATTGAAAGAGGATGCTAAGCCAGTTAAGCAGCGTCCATACAGATTGAATCCCCACTATAAAGAAAAAGTTAAGGATGAGATTGATAAGATGCTAGCAGCAGGCATCATTGAGCCAGTAGAAGAAAGCGAATGGGTTAGTCCCATGGTTGTGCAGGAAAAGAAAACTAAAGGAGACATCAGGATTTGTGTCGATTTGCGCAAAATCAATGATGCATCACTTCATGACCCATTTCCGTCACCCTTTACTGGTGAAGTTTTAGACAACGTGGGAGGACAGGAGGTCTACTCCTTCACTGATGGATTTTCAGGCTATCACCAGATCAGAATCCATCCAGAGGATCGACATAAGACCACCTTTGCGACAGAATGGGGCTCATTCCAGTATACGGTAATGCCCTTTGGTCTTAAAAATGCACCAGCTATCTTTTCTAGAGTAGTAGTTGCTGTATTCAAGGAATACATCCATAAATTCTTAGAAGTCTATTTTGATGATTGGACTGTATTTGGATTAATTGACAAACATATAGGAGATCTAAGGCTCATGTTAGAGAAATGCAGGCAATATCAGATTTCTCTTAACTTGAAGAAATGTATATTCTGTGCGCCATTTGGTATTTTGTTGGGTCATATTGTTTGCAGACAAGGCTTGATGGTAGATCCTGCAAAGATTGCCATAATTGTACATCTCCCAGCACCCAACTCAGTCAAGCAATTGAGAACAGTGCTTGGTAATACCGGGTACTATAGAAAATTCATCAAAGGCTATGCAAAGATCACAGCACCTATGGAAAAGTTGTTAAAGAAAGACATGAAATTCCTATGGAATAAGGAATGCCAGCAAAGTTTAGACACGCTTAAAGAGAAGATGGTTATAGCACCCATCTTAGTATTCCTAGATTGGAACAAGACATTTCATGTCCATGTGGATGCATCTGGCATCGCAGTGGGCATTGTCTTAACACAACCAGGAGAAGGAGGTATTGATCACCCCATCATGTACTCCAGCAGAAAGCTATCTACAGCAGAAAAGAACTACACCACTACAGAACGAGAAGGATTAGCTATGTTGTATGCTCTACAAAAGTTCAGGCACTACCTGTTGGGTGCCCCATTCAAAATGTTTACTAACCATTCTGCTTTAAAGTATTTGGTCAATAAGCCAGTGTTAGGGGGAAGGAACTGCAGATGGTTACTCTTATTTCAGGAGTATGATTTTGAAATCATTGTAAAACCAGGAAGATTAAATGTCGGACCTGATCATCTATCACGAATAGAATCAGGAGAAGAACCAAGTAATTTAGAGGATAATTTTCTAGATGCGCAATTATTTTCTATCCAGATCGCAGATGAGTACTATGAGGATATTATTCACTTTCTCGCTACAGGGTGGGCACCAGTTGAATTTACTAAGCAGCAAAAGAAACAATTAGTTGTGAAAGCAGCAGACTTCACTTTGATCGTAGGACATCTATATAAGTTAGGTCCAGATGAAGTCATGCGCAGATGCGTGATGCCGCATGAGAAATAGGCCATTATCAGAGAAGCACACTCAGGTCCCGCAAGAGGTCATTTCACAGGAAAGCCGACTGCTCAGAAAATCCTGACAGCAGGGTTATGGTGGCATACTTTGCGTAAAGACACTAATAAGTTTTGCATATGTTGTGATATCTGCCAGAGGGTAGGAAAACCTTCATGGAGAGATGAAATGCCGTTGTGACCACAGATTGCGTTGCGGGCATTTGACAAGTGGGCTATAGATTTCTTGGGTCCTATCAACCAACCAGGGAAACGAACTGGTGTGAGATACATCATCACAGGAATAGAATACCTCACCAGGTGGGCAGAGGCTAAAGCAGTAAGGAATTGTGATGCTGCTACAGCTACACAGTTCATTTTTTAAAACATCATTAGTAGATTTAGATGTCTAGTAATTTTGATGAGTGATCAAGGCACACATTTTCTGAACCGCACTATTGAGGCCTTGACAAAGGAATTCCATATACAGCACCATAAGAGCACTCCCTACCACCCACAAGCTAATGGTACGGTGGAGGCCTTTAACAAGATTCTAGAAAATGCTATTACTAAGATCTGTAACAGCCAAAGAAATGATTGGGACCTCAAGGTTAATGTTGTATTATGGGCCTATAGGACTACATGCAAGAAACTCACAGGACACACACCTTTCAGCTTGGTGTATGGACAAGAGGCTGTTATGCCTATGGAATATATTATTCCCAGTTTAAGAGTTGCTCAAATTACTGAGATAGCTGATACAGACACCATGAATGAAAGGCTAGCGCAGCTACTTGCCTTAGAAGAAGACAGATTCATCGCAGGATTCCATCAGAAAGTGCAGAAGGCACGAGAAAAAGCTTGGCATGACAGGCACATCAAGAGCAAGAGTTTTTAGATAGGAGACCTAGTGCTCCTATATGACAGTAAGTTTTTTAAGTTTCCAGGGACATTCAAGATGCATTGGTTGGGGCCATATTAGATTCAGTATGTTATAGAAGGAGGTGTCGTTCAGCTCAACAAACTGAATGGGGAGCTTCTTCCTACGTTGATTAATGGCAGTAGGCTTAAGCTCTATAGTGACAGCCACTCCACCTCTCAGCCCTAACCCAGACAGCTTTGGAAGTGCAGATGTCCAGTGTAGTTGAAAGGAGGCATCGCACCGGTAATTAGTCTACACCGGCAGGTAAAAAGTTCTAAGTATTCTAAGTATAAGGAATTGCATGAGGAAATTTTATTTTGCGCAAGTCATAGGATGCTTGCGGAGTTTTATAATAATAATAAAAAATAAAAAATAAAAAAATCCAAGTATGAGGAGTTTTATGCCAGTTATGTTGCGCAAGTTTTGAACGTTGCGGAGTTTCATGCCAGCATGTTGGTTCAGAACGATGCGGTGTGACATCGCAGTAATGCGATGCTCCCCGTGCCACGTAGACAAGTTTGAAAAGAGACAGAGGGCCAGTCACTTCGCCTTCTTACAAGCAATTAATCCAGAAATGACCGGTATACGTTACCCTAGATTTGGCAACAGTATAATGATTTTCCCAGATTTACTAAATCTTGGTCGAGACCAACGCCTGCACACAAGTTTCGAGAGAGATTCACAAGGACTTCGTAAGAAGCCAAGGAGAAGCTACAGCAGGAGAAGCCAGCTATTAGTGGCTCAGGGACGAACCACAAGTAAGTGTTAGGGGACTATTGGAGCAGGGTCCCGCAGCTACAGGAAAAGCTGCTACATCAGGACAGGGAAGTCAAAG
Source organism: Pseudotsuga menziesii (assembly GCA_001517045.1). Classification (NCBI taxonomy): domain Eukaryota; kingdom Viridiplantae; phylum Streptophyta; class Pinopsida; order Pinales; family Pinaceae; genus Pseudotsuga; species Pseudotsuga menziesii. The sequence continues at coordinate 40,080 of LPNX010160294.1, read as the reverse complement.
AAGACAGTACCTGAGCGGCCGAGAAGAGAGAGCTCAACCACTGCACTTAAGGCAGCGACGAAGACAGGAGGGCTCAGCTACCCTCATAAAGAGAAAAGGAGCAACGAGTTGAGGTATTGAAGACAAAGGACAATAGGAAGCAGCGCCCATACCCACGATCAACGCCGGGAAGCATGGAAGACTGCAGAAAGTTGTGGTGTGACGGAAAGCGGCAGTTCAAGTACAGATAGGTCAACTTTCACAGTTAGGGTTTTTGGGTTACTGTTGGGAAGGCCCACAGTGTTGTAACAGCGCGAGACCTTCGGGCCGCCTATATAAGGATGTATTTTGTATTGTAAAAGGTTAGACATTTGGGTAGCCATTAAGTCATTTTAGCTAGCTGAGTGTCTCTAGTGTCTCAGTGTTGTAAGAGTCGAGCTCTGGTTCTGTATTGAACCTATAGTTATCTTACTGTAACCAGTAGCTGGCTCCTTGAGTATGAATGTAACAATCCGCAAGGATTGAACAATCCGTAGGGATTGAGAGAAAGAGAGAGAGAGAGGAAGAGTATATTGTAAGAGAAGGCAATATAAGAGAAGAGATCTAAGAGAGAAGGGCTCCCGGCTGTGTGCGCGGAGTTTCCCAGAAGATCTCAAGGCTGCATATCAGGTTGCAGCGAAACTGTGTTTACTCTCTCAAGATATAATATAAAAACTAGTTCCTGTGGACGTAGCTTCCCCCCTGAAGGTGAACCACATAAAATCCGTGTGTTGTGCGACTGTTTCATGTGTTTGTGCTTTACTTATGTGTTATCTGTTATCTGTTACATGAATGTTGCTATCAGTTGATGGACGTATGTATGTTATGCTTCAGTTTATAGCACATAGAAGGTTAAATGCAAGTTGAATGTATCAAGTAGCCTATATATGAGTTTATCAGTGCTTGGTTCATAATAGTTTGACAGTTATAGTGTTAAGTGACTCCGGTATATGAGTTCCGTGAGTTTAGTGTAGTTGATGTTAGCATGTTAAACTGTAGAGGTCTAAGTGAAGTGGTTTAACACTCTTGTGAAGGTTAACAGAGTTAGTAGACCCAGGAAGGAGGTCGCAGGACCTTGAGAGTTGATACGCATATTGAGCCTCATTATAGGACATATTACAGAATAGAAAGGTGATATTTCATCGTCTGGGGAGCTGCGGTGTGAGATATCGTAGGGAAGGAGCTGAGCGGAAGAGTAAGTTGCGCATTTCCATAGAAGTTGCGATGCGATAAGAGTCTGCTTCCTACCAGCGCCAGCTAGAAGGAGAGATCGCTTTCACAGAAAGATCCCGTTGGCGAAGAAGAGTCGCGAGACCCTAGGATGCTACAGAACCTGGGTGAAGACACCTGAGTCTTCAGCCGACCCATCCAAGATCACTTCGGGTGAGACTTCAGGCCGCTCTGCAGTCTATCACCGAAAGGGCCAGTGAGCTAGTGGTTTTTTTGATACAGTAAAGTAAACCCAGGTCTGCCCAGTCCAAACCAACAAGTTCTAAGAGTCTAGATCTATCCTACCATATTATCCATCAATATATACAAGGGGGAGGATTTCAAAGGAGAAGGGGACATCAAAAGAAGAAATAAAAGTAGCTAAATGTTTCCCATTTCTATATCGAAGCCCTTCATGAGATCTAAGTAGCCTTGCCTGGATGAGGATTACGGAGAAGGAGTTATATAAAGGGACCAAGAAGAGCTTGCACCATGAATCAAGGTATATCTACATGGATGTAATGTTATTCACCATTTTCAAATAGATCTACAAGATTTTCCCTCCATTATATTGTTAATGCGTCATTTTATACATTGCAAATGCAGTTTTGATCTTTCCTTGAGTAGATTAAATTAGATATAGGTCTTTCATCACCCTATTATTGTGAAGTGATTGATATTGATATTGATTTGTATTCTTGTATGCAAGAAATAGGTGTAAGGAGATAGAGTTGGACCTCTGGAGCTACATCATATAGGATTACATGAGGACAACCATCAGATCTAAAGTAAGGACAAATATTCGCACTCTCTCTACACATGTAAAATATATAGAGACTTGGATCTAAAGGAAATTTCGGAGTGGTATATCAGATTGCTTGTCTAAGATCGAGGGAATAACCGAGGGAAGCCTCAATTGTCCACAAGAGATATTTTTCACCCTACAATAGAATTGGTGAATCCACCAAGAAAGAAACCATTGATTCTTCACTATATCTTGAAACTCCCTTGTCTTTGTTTTGATTTTGAAAGGGTATGTCCATCTATTTTCTTCCTTTCCTTCGTTTTCGATTGTCAAGCTTCTTATACCCCTGAGATTTACTGAGTTGGGGGAATATTACTATTCATTTAAACCGTAGTCACTCCCTCTATTTGGGACACAGAGTGACCTAATCACACCCTAAAACACTATTTTAGAGTGACCAACCCCTTTTGGCTAGCCCCTATAAAACCTGTTAGGACCAACAAAGCCTTGTAGGTGGCTTTCTAATCACTTTTTTTAGTGTTTCACCTCTAGATGAGCTAATAGATAATATTTGGAGATTGTTTTTTAGTTTTTTTTTATTGATTCAACCTATGGAAAGTCTTATTATTAGTCTCTTAAAGAGATCAAACCCTCTTTTGTCACTTGATGCTTGTGACCTTATATGACCAAGTACTACGTCAATTTGGACCTAATTTGTGTTGCGATGTTTATTGGTGTTTATGTATGAGTGATGTATTGCCTTTCCATTTCATATGTAAATGAATTTGAAAGATAGAGGGGCCTTAGATACATCATCAAAAGCAATTAGGGTTTAAGGTCTTGCATTGAGTGAGGATTTGGCACATGAAGGATGATCATTGTTAATATCTTACAACCTTGGTTATTTTGATTGAGTGTGGTATGCATTTTCATATTTAGTATTCATTATTACATTTGAAATGAAAAATAAACATTACATTTCATGTTAATCATTGCAATTAGTGGTTAGAAGAAACAAAATGAGTTTTGAAAATGTTAGCACTGGGATTTGAGCCCCAAGGTTGAGGGGAGGTCCCGCTCCCGGCGTAACAGCAGAACCACGTTAGGCTGCACCTCCGGCCTTCCGCAATCAGAGAGGGATCTCTCACTTGTCTTCAGATTTTACTCTGCGTAAGATATTCGCTCAAGGATGGTCAGGAGGCCGGCCTCCTAAAATGGGACAAAGTAGAGTGATGTGAGATGCATGTGGGATTATCAGGGCAAGGCACCATTGGAAATGGAGTCGAAAACCTAAGTAGGGAACATTCGCATGAGGAAAATAATGGCGTGAGGTTTCAAACAGAGGCAAGATAGCCGTCGATCTCGCAATCAGGAGATATTTAGCGAGCGTTTAGAAGATAAGAGAGAACAACCCATCATGTGGAGCACCAGCAAGATGAATTCTACGTAACTTTAGAAGAAAACTTAATAAATGTCTAAAACAACAAGTGGAGCATAGAAAGTATGAATTCCAAACTGTTATACACTAAGTTACAGACATGAAAGCAATCAACAAACTGGAATGGAAACAGGATATACATTTCACGTAAAGAAAATACATATTGAAAGAAGCAATGACACATGAATCTCTGTCTTAAGAAACAACTCTTCCTCTGCAATCTTATTCATAACACAGGTATCAGATCTTATTTACAATGGAGAGCCTCAGCCCTTGAAGGTTTTCCCCCAACCTTCCAACTCCTTTCTCCCTCTTTCGGGAGTGTATTTATACTATTCTAGTGCTGAGACTATTCTCTGAAACAAACCTAAAGACCGTTTCTAGTCGCAATCATGCATTAACAGTATAAAGAGTGGAACTATTGCCACATTTTACAAATATAAACAAGCATTATGGGGATACAGCACATGAAAACACATATTGACAGCACAAAGTTTTCTTCCTCCCCACTTCGTAAAAGTGATCCCCCATGTTGCATGCTGACGGTCCATTGTCCACTCAGGACACTTCGGATATACCTTTCTATCTCTTTGACCAGGTCGCTCAAAGGCTGACAAGAAGACTCAAGTCCCGCCGCTCAATCATTTTCCCAACCCCTATTTCATCTGGTAACACGGTTATAAGAGGAGGCTGGGAAAAAGGTGGTCACGCACTTGGTGATGATAAACGACTTAAGAAGCTTATCATCCTTGTACTGCTTTCTTCCTCCTATGAGGATGGTTTTCTTATAGGCCATGCATCTGGGTGTACGTTTGACCTTCTCCTCACCCATGAAAAAGTAGTCAAGTGGAGATTCTAGGGGCGATGTCGAAGGCTCCAGACCTATATGGTCCCAGGGAGAGCATTTGCTCCAACAGTTCTGCCACCACTGTGGGATGGGATTTCAGAGGTCGTGACTGCAACTGGGAGCATCAAAGAGAGGTTGCTGGGATGTAAAAACCCACGCATAGCACCTCCAAGGCCTGAGCTGTGTGGAAGCAGGTGAACCTCCCTTGGTATTTAACATCTGTGCCCCGGTGGTTGGCGACTTCCTGGTGTCGATAACCAGGACGATGAAGAAACACATTTTCATGTTCGCCAACCATCAATACCCCTTGTCGAACTAATTTCTCAAACCACACGGCCATGGCTTTTTGTGAAGGGACTCAGCACTCTTCGGAGTTCAACCTTTAGCTCTCATCGTTTGTACATTTTCATACCTCATCAACCTCAAAAGATGGAGCTATATAGGGCAAGCTGAAATGACCTGGGGATGGCTATAGTCTTGAACACCAACCGACACGATCGTAGCCCGTGTGACGCTAGGGTGGGGATCTCCTCTTCTAATGTTCAATTATATAATCTGATGATGGATAGGATTCTAAGCACTTCTCGCATGGTTGTCAAGCTGGCTTCAAGGACTGTGGATTTGATCTTTCTTGCCTTTTCACTGACTATGACGGTGGCACTGAACGGACTCAGTTCGCAGCTTCCCTTAACTTTGTGTACACGTTTGATTCACCATTTCAAAACCTACTCCTCCTGTTTCCCCCTTCGTGTTTGCTTTTTCCCCATGTGAGTAGCGGATTCGTCGGTTACCTTCCTTACTTTCGCAGACCAACTCGCACAAAAAGCTGCTTCCACAGGGATGATTTTACCTGTGAGCATGTTGCAAATGGCATCGGGGAATTGGCAAATCTGCAAGGAGGCAAATTACACATGTGAACATCTCCTTTGTTGTCATCTCCGCACTGGATGTGAAGCCTGCACCCTGAAAATCATCTCAGTCCTCAGATTTGAGGAATCTTTTACGCCCACCATCCACGTTCCATCATTTCTGTCGCCAACTTCTTCTCTGGATTCAATGAACAGATTTAGACCAAGGCTTGCTCTCAATTGTCGATCGTGATCGGCCTCTTCATGCAACCGTCAATTCGAGTGGGCCCCACTACTTGTTGCAGTGTGAAATCCTGGTCTTCAACCTTGCTGGTTTGCATTGCGACATAAACCATCACCATAGATCTCTTCCCTTCTTTATTGTGATCATTGATATTCACAGTTGGAACCACCTTGTGCTATCTGAAATCGCAGCTTTACTCGCACAAGTCCATTTTGCAAAATTAACTGAGACCGTAGATCTTCTTGGATCCCATTCTCGATCGTTAGATGTCTCCGTCCTTTAAACCATTTTGCAATCCGAAAAAGTGGCTTTGGTTAGGCATGTTTTGACGTCGTTGATCTGCCATCCGATCAATCTCAACCTTTGATTATGAATCCCACTAAATGCCTTTAGCGCATCCAACGTCCTCTTCGAACTTTTGTCAGGCTCAAAATAGACTATTAAAAATGGAGTGTTAACAACCGGCTCCATGAGAGATGATATCCTCCCAGTGAGGTAGCAAAGAACCCCCATAGACCAAGTGCCAAATCCATTGGGTTGTCTTCAATCTTTCTTTGAAATCTCCATTCTGCTCTGAGCTACTGTTGCAGTGAATTCCTGCCACTCTTGCAAACCATGCTCTTGACTGCAACCTGTGTTTATAACTGAAAAAGCAAACTAAAATAGTAATGAAGGAAATGCTTGAGGATTGTCGAGCTTATTGGTCCCTACCTACTCTACCTAATTTAGTTCATAAGTTCTATTAAGTGAAATCGGACTTCCAATCAAGCCAATCAAGCAACTTGCCTAATAGTGTTGTTCTTTTTTTGTGCTTGATGGATAGAAATGAAATAGATAATGGAATAAAGCTATAGATTATCGACTGATATTTACCGCAGAGACGTAACCAGTCATTACCATTACCTAGAATTTCCATGTACTCTACTATGGGGTCATAGAAAACATGGAAACCCCCAACATATTCCGTACTCCGCTCATGGGAAATTTGTCTGGAACTCCTTTCTTCTAGTGGTCTGTCAGGCTGATATTTGGATGATTGTAAGAGAGGGCCCACGGAATATTTCTTCAATGAAACATCCCTCTTTTTTCCTGAAATTTTTGCAACGAGAGCTTGATGCGCTTCAAGAGGGAGGTCCTTCTTTTCTCCAGCGAAATTGAGTAGGCATATTCCTCCTGTATAGGGAAATATTCCTGAAAGAATAACATTAAAAAATGTATTTATATGAGGGATGCTGCATCCTTCTACATGGATTGACACCTCATCACAAACCCCCAACATATTGGTAGCTGGAGAGGGATTGTCTGACTGCTTCTTCTTATTATCTCCACTTACATACAGGTTTATGGACTGCACCATCTCCCCTTCTTTCTACTTTTGCTTAGAGGCTTTAATCATGTGTCATATTAATTCAAAAGAGGCATAACACAAGGGTAGGCTATCACCTTCAGTGCCCTTATCGCCCTTTTCTGCTTTATCCTCCCGACTTCACATAGCATCTTGGTCCTCTCCATCAGTAGGTCTTGGTTCAATGGCCAGCTTCTCAGGTACAGCCCACAAGTATTCTTCCTCATATTCATCGTACACAGGTGCACCGAATTCCTTCTTAAAATTGTCTTGTATGGATCTGGGGTGGCGCAGGTCGCAATCTTCAGAGAACATGCCTGCAGGATCACATGTTCCTATATCGGGCCAGTCATCTTTCCTTATACCAAGAGGAAGCTTTAGCTGAACAAGGACTTTTTTATTCTGCTTCTAGGGCCCAACCAATTTTATTGTATCTTTTATTTCACCACTGCTATCCTGATATGACAAATTTTTGGACATCTTAAGGTTTTCCTCAACCTCTAAACAATCAATAAACATATGTTGCAGAGTGGTTGATTTTCTTTCCAAAAGAAGCAGGGATAGCTCAGGAGGAAGGGTGGCTGCATAATAGATCTTAGCAGTGTTCTCAAGAGGTTGGACTTCCTTACGCATGTTATGATAAAAGCTAGCAAACCTTCTATTAAAACTAGATAAGGTCTCATCCTCATGTCTCTTCAGGGAATAAATTTCTGAAAGTATTTGATCGAGTGGCCTTCTCCTACCCCAAAACTTTAAGAAGGTGTAAGAAAACTCTTCCCAAGTGATGATGGAATTAGGCTACAAGTGCTTGAAGCATTCTTTAGCATCTCCTTGCAAGGACTGGGCAAAATCCCTCATGCAGACATCACCATGTTCTATCTCAAAAAGGTCAGAGAAATGTTCAAAGGCTTGTAAATATTTCTCAGCAGTGAATTCTTTGGATTCTCCATCAAATTTGGGGAGGTACTTGTGATGTTTTGCGGGAAAATCATGGAGGATGGGAGGCATTTGTAATGGTTTGTACCGGCTTGGAGAGATGGGAGAGACCAAGTTAGGTGCAATAGCCACGCTATCGACCGAGGTTTCATGAATTTCATAGGTGTGACCTTTGACGTCGTGGGCCTCTAGAGAAAAATCTAGGTCAAAAACAGATGTACCAAATGACGCAACGCTTTCAGTTCGTAAAGAAGGATAAACATGAATATATTCATAGCTCTGTTCAGAATGAGTTGAACCATAGAAGACTGTTCTGATAAATTTAGGGAAGGATAAGAACAAACTTACAAGATAGAATAAAGCGTCTTGGAAGAAATGTAGACTCGAGCATTCTAACCTTTCACCATGCATTCTTTGAGCCTCACAGTAGGTTCACCTTTTGGATGGAGCCTGCTTGCCTTTTTCTGATCATTCGATTTCTGGGTCGTACTACCAGTAGAGTCGTTGAAGTCTGAACCCTTCAAGAGTGGAGTCGCCAGGTGAAAAGTGCTCAACCTTCTTGATGTCTGATCATTGTTCACCATCAACAATCAGATCTAAAACCATGTCGTTTTTCCCAGGGAGGATATTCAATTTCATCCCCGACAATGGTTCCAGTTTGTTAGCACTGGGATTTGAGCCCCAAGGTTGAGGGGAGGGCCTGCTTCCGATGTAATCGTAGAACCACTTTAGGCTGCGGCTCCAAGCTTGCACAGTCAGAGAGGGATCTCTCGCTTGTCTTCATATTTTACTTTGCGTAAGATATTTGCTCAAGGATGGTCAGGAGGTTGGACTCCTGAAATGGGACAAAGTAGAGTGACATGAGATGCAGGTGGGATTATCAGGGCAAGGAACCATTGGAAATGGATTCGAAAACCTGAGTAGGGAACATTCGCATGAGGAAAAGAATGGTGTGAGTTTGAAATAGAGGCAAGATAGTCGTCAATCTTGCAATCAGGAGATATTTAGCGGGCGTTTAGAAGATAAGAGAGAACAACCCATCACGTCGAGCACCAACAAGATGAATTCCACGTAACTTTAGAAGAAAACTTGATAAATGTCTAAAACTACAGGTGTAGCATAACAAGTATGAATTCCAAACTGTTATACACTAAGTTACAGACATGAGAGCAATCAACAAACTAGAATGGAAACATGATATACATTTCATGTAAAGAAAATACATATTGAAAGAAGCAACGACACATGAATCTCTGCGTTAAGAAACAACTCTTCCTCTGCAATCTTATTCATATCACAGGTATCAGATCTTATTTGCAATGGAGAGCCTCAGCCCTTGAAGGTTTTTCCCCAACCTTCCAACTCCTTTCTCCCTCTTTCGGGAGTGTATTTATACTATTCTAGTGCTGAGAATATTCTCTGAAACAAACCTAAAGACCATTTCCAGTCACAATTATGCATTAACAGTATAAAGAGTGGAACTATTGCCACGTTTTACAAATATAAACAAGCATTAAGGGGCTACAGGGCGTGAAAACACGGACTGATAGCACAGAGTTTTCATCCTCCCCACTTCGTAAAAGCGATCCCCCATGTTGCATGCTAATGGTCCATTTTCCACTCAGGCCACTTCGGATATACCTTTCTGTCTCTTTGACCAGCTCGCTTCTTCCAAACCAGGTCGCTCAAAGGCTGACAAGAAGACTCAAGTCCCGCCACCTGATCATTTTCCTGACCCCTCTTTCATCTAGTAACACTGTTATAGGAGGAGGCTGGAAAAAAGGTAGTCACGCACTTGGTGATGATAAATGACTTAAGAAGCTTATCATCCTTGTATTACTTTCTTCCTCCTATGAGGAGGGTTTTCTTGTACGCCATGCAGCTGGGTGTACATTTGACCTTCTCCTCTCCCAGGAAAAAGTAGTCAAGTGGAGATTCTAGGGGCGGTGTCGAAGGCTCTAAACCTATATGGTCCCAGGGCGAGCATTTGCTCCAACAGTTCTACCACCACTGTGGGATGGGATTTTGGAGGTCATGACTGCAACTAGGAGCATCTAAGAGAGGTTGCTGGGATGTAAAAACCCACACACAACACCTCTAAGGCCCGAGCTGTGTGGAAGCAGGTGAACCTCCCTCGCTATTTAACATCTGTGCCCCGATGGTTGGCGTCTTCTTGCTGTCGATATTCAGGATGACGAAGAAACACAATTTCATGTTTGCCAACCATCAATACCCCTTGTCGAACTAATTTCTCAAACCACACGGCCATGGATTTCTGTGAAGGGACTCAACACTCTTTCGGAGTTCAACCTTTAGCTCTAATCGTTTGTACATTTTCATACCTCATCAACCTCAGAAGATGGAGCTATATAGGGCAAGCTGAAACAGCCTGGAGATGGATATAGTCTTGAAAACCAACCAACGCGACAGTAGCCCATGTGACGCTAGGGTGGGGATCTCCTCTTCTGATGTTCAATTATATTATCTGATGATGGATAGGATTCTAAGCACTTCTCGCGTGGCTATCAAGCTGGCTTCAAGGAATGTGGATTTGACCTTTCTTTCCTTTTCACTCACTGTGACAGTGATGCTGAACAGACTTAGTTCGTGGCTTCCCTTAACTTTGTGTAGACGTTTGATTCGCCATTTCAAAACCTGCTCCTCTTGTTTCCCCCTTCGTGTTGTCTTTTGCACCATGTGAGTAGCGGATTCGCCAGATACCTTCCTTACTTTCGCAGGCCAACTCACACAAAAAGCTGCTGCCACATGGATTGTTTTACCTGTGAGCATGCTGCAAATGGATCGAGGAATCGGCCAATATCCAAGGAGGAAGATTACACATGTGAACGTCTCCTCCACTGTCATCTCCGCACTGGATGTGAAGCCGGTACCCTGGAAATTGTCTCAGCCCTCATATTTGAGGAATCTTTAACGCCCACCATCCATGTTCCATCATTTCTACTGCCAAATTTCTTCTCTAGATTCAACGAATAGCTTTAGACCAAGGCTTGCTCTCAATCGTCGATCGTGATCGACCTCTTCATGCAACCGTTGATCCGAGTGGGCCCCACTACTTTTCACGGTGTGAAATCCTAGTCTTCAGTCTTGTTGGTTTGCATTATGAAATAAACCATGACCGTAGATCTATTCCCTTATTTATCATGACTGTCAATATAAGCGGTCGAGACCACCTTTCATGATTTGAAATCGCAGCTTTACTCGCACAAGTCTGTTTTGTGAAATTGACTGAGACCGTAGATCTTATTGGATCCCATTCTCGATCATTAGATGTCTATGTCCTTTAAACCATTTCGCAATACGGAAAAGTGGCTTTGGTCATGCATGTTCAGCGTACGAAATGTTTTGACATCGTTGATCTGCCATCCGATCAATCTCGGCCTTTGATTATGAATCCCATTAAATACCTTCAGTGCATCCGACGTCCTCTTCGAACTTTTTTCAGGCTCAAAATAGACTGCTAAAAACAGAGTGTTAACAGAAAATATCTGCATATCAAGTTGCTTTTTTGATGACATTCTTTTGGAGAGTTAATTTGTTGAGTTTTTGTGTGAATTTGGTGAAGAACAAATACTCTTGTTCCTTCCTCTAAGTAGTTTTCATCGAATTGAAAAAAAGGGAAAAAGAAATGTATTACATGATTTTTAACTGGTTGAGTCATAACACACCATTCAAGTTGCACATTGTACCCTTTGAGTAAAAAACAACCAATTAAAATAAAGTGTAATATAAAATAAATTGGACTCATTTTTCAATGTTAGATAAACCAACAATAATATAGGTGATAGGGCCTTGGTAGTAGGTGCACTGAGTAAATTATCCAAGGCCATCAAATGAAATTAGGAATTGATTAACAAGTGAAAAACCCATTAGTAGAATGAATTACTTGTTGAGAAAGCACATCTAACACATGCGTCAAGCATGAGGTTATTCTAGGTGTAGGTGAGAGGTTATCCCCTCTCCTTTCATTTAGTAGGTGTTAGCATGTTAGGGGCCTTCTGTTGGATTGGAAATTCCTTGGGGTGACCCCAATTCAAAATAGGTTTCGGGTCTAGCATCTATGTCCTATGTTCCCTTCCCTTACATAAAATGTTGACCCATCGTTTTTATGCCCAGATATTGAATGTAAAGTGGTGTTTCTAGTGGCCTTTCCTAGGTCATATCTCGCAAGGTAGTACAATGAATATGTTACATTCTTCTCAGTATTCCTTTTCCAACGTTGAGTTTCCATTTTTGGTGACCTTGAATTTTTGTATATATATCAAGGTTAACTAATGACCCATTGTGTCATCAATAATAATGGTCATCCATACAAACCAAACTCTGATTAAAAAATTACAAATTTTGATGGAAAGTCAAGTGAGGATCAATCAAACCTTGTCATGAATTTTCACTTGTGGTTTTCATCTGACTCTTTAGTGGATGACAGTATTTGCTTGAGGTTCTTCCAATACACCTTGAGAAGTACTATAGAAAAATTATATATCAAGTTTCCCAATGCCTCTTATGATGGTTTTTTAGCACTAGCTATGTATTTTTGTACAAATTTCCAATTGCCCATTCTATATGATACTTGGACCAAACTTTGATGACAATGTGTCAAAGTACTGCTACTCAGTGGAAATAAAAGTGGCACTTAATTCAGGCTAAACTCCCAAATCATTTTCATTAGATCGATTCATCAAGTATCTATTGCCACCTATAGCTAAGGATGTCACTATGTTAGGTGCACTTAAAGTGGACCACCTAGATTTGATCTATTCTCAATCTAGCACCTTATATGACATCATTACTCATGCCCCCCATCCTTCAATGGAACCACCTAAACCTATTCCCCTCCTGCATGTCGATGTATTCTGGGTTTTGTTATGAACAATCCAGTGAATCAGTTGGTTGATCAAATGGGAAAATGGTGAACCAGTGTAAATGGGAGCACAAAAATGAGCATATTTGGAAATTTGACCAACTATCACAATGATTATTGATTTGTTACCTACTTTCAGAAGACCAACAATAAAATCCATGGAACTGTATGTCCAAATAGTGGATAGTATTCGCAATGGTTGCAATTCCCTCAAAGTCTTCATAGTCTCATCCTTGTCCCTTTGTCAAGTGTCACATTTTGCTACAAAAATAAGGATATCCTTTTTCATGCCATCCTAGAACAAGGAGCAGCTAGCACATGCATATTTTTTCTGAAAAAACTAAGTGACCAATGAGAGGATATGAATGCAATTTTTTTAATATTATCTACTTTAAAGTAGTTTTAGGTATAAGAAAAAGGTAACCTTTATACCACAATGTATCTTATATCCAAGTGTAATCTTGGGGAGGCTTGAGATCCTTCTATATTTTCTTAATGAACTAAGATGCAATACCATTGTTTTTCCATTCTTGTCTTACTTCCTCTAACTATTCAGGTACCAGACATGATATGGAAAAGAGGGATCCCTCTTCCTCATGTTCCTTGACAATGTGTCTTCTAAAACATTTTATTCTCCCATTTTGTAGATTATATTATAATCATATTTATTCATCCTTGTGACCCATTTATGATTCTCTAGGGATGACAACCTATGTTCCAAAATATGCTTCATCATGTGGCAATTCCTCTTATTCTTGAAGTGCCACCATTTGGGATACAACTACCATGTGTCAATTTGATATAGCATGGCCATGACAATTTATTTATCTTAGGTGGACTTACCCAAATTCCTGTCACACAACTACTTACGGGTGAATGCTAAGGGTCTTCCATCTTTCATCAAGAATATACCTAAACCTTTTTTAGAAGAATCACATTCCAATACAAAAGTTTTAGTAAAATAAGACACAACTAAGATTGGCATGGTGCAAATGGTTTGATTTAAAACTAAGAATGCTTGTTTTTCCACTTCTTTCCATCAACAATAAATTTTCTTTACTAGGGTTGTCAATGGGGCCACAATTTTACCATAATTCTTCACAAAATTCCTATAGTAGCCTGTAAGGCCTAAAAAATCACAAAAGCTCTTCAAGGTTTTTAGGTGGATCCATTATTACACTACCCCATTCTTCTTAGGGTCCACTTTCACTCCATAATGTTGCATAATGTGACCCAAGTATTTAACCTTTAAGATTCCAAAATAATATTTAGAGCATTTAATGAACAATTGATGGCCCTCGAGGAGTTTGAAAGATTTATCAACATGTACATGGGTGTCCCAAGCTCTACCGTAAAGTCATCAAAGAAAACCAACACAAAATCACAAAGGTATGACCTCAAATTTTATTCATTAGTATCTAAAAGGTAGAAGAGGCGTTACAAAGTCCAAATAGCATTACCAAAAACTCATAATGGCCTTCTTATGTGCAGAAAGTTGTCTTCAAAATATTGGGCTCTTTCATCCTGATTTGGTGGTATATTGAACAAAGGTTAAGTTTGGTGAAAATTTTAGAACCATGTAGTTCATCTAGAATACCATCAATGACTGGGATGGAAAACTTGATGGTCAACTTATTGAGGGAACACAATCTAGGAAACATACACCAAGTTCCATCTTCTTTTAAAACAATGACCACTAGGGATGAATATGGGATAGTGCTAGGATGGATGACTCTTTCCTCTAGTATCTCTTGAATGATCTTTTCAATTTCATTATTTTGTGAAAATGGGTACCTATATGGTCATACATTTGGTAGTTGAATCCATAGAATCAAGGGAATACCATGATAATGATCACTTATAGATGGGGGTAAGCCCTTGAGTGTCTTAAAGACTCGTTGATGCTTGTCCAAAACCCTTTGCAAGTTAAGATGGATTTCTAGTGCAGTGTTATCCATAACCTATATTGCATCGAAGTGAGCTATAATTCTAAGGCATCTATTTTTTAATAATTACTTTATCTAATGAGAACTTACGACTTTAGGGGGGGCTACTTGGATCCTTTTGAGGGTGTGAGTATGAGAGACCTAAGTATAACTCAAGTATAACTCCTTGATGTTTATGGTAGCTGGTCCTAATGTGGATAGTCATTCTAACCCTAAAACTATATAACAACCACCCATATGTATGGACAACATATGAGTTTTGAGATTATATTCACCCAATTGGAGTCCCATCATATTTTCATAACTCCCCCCACATGTCATCATCCCATAATTGGGTATCATAATTTGAAATTTAGCCAATAGTTGGACATAATAGTGGAGTTTTGTAGCCACTCATCAACGAATAAAGTTGTGGGTTCTTCCACTATTAACCAAAACTAACACTTTGCAGTGCTTGATGTAACCTAGAATTTTCAAGGTTTATGGGATCGAAATACCAGATTAAAGCATTAAGAGAGATTAATGGTTCTTCTTGATAGACTTTGCGCTCCAATTCTTCCTGCAAGGGAGGATTCTAGTTAGAAAACTCAAAATTATAAGTATATTCCTTAATTATGTTTTTGGAATGCGTAGGAGCAGTCACACAAATTTGAAATAAATTATATTATTTACATTTATGACTTGGAGAACATTTTTCACTACAATTATAGTCAAGTCCTCGTCTTTATCAATATTTTTTTTTTACGACAACCTATGTAATTTCAAGGGAGGAGAATGAATTGTTCTTGAGGAATTGAAATGTGTAGGGTGTGAGTGGGGAATGAAAAAGGGTTTGTTTGTTTATGCATTGATCATTATTTCTACTTCTACAACCCTCTAAGGTGACTCCAACCATGTATTAGGATGTTTCATTCTAACGTGTGCTTTCATTTCCTCCTTGATGATACTAATGAAAGATTATTTATATAAATAATACATTAAGTTCTCTATATGGATGGATAATTACTCAAATGTTGACATAAAGTCTACGACTAAGCCTGTTTGGCATAACTTAGTAAGCAACCCCAAATAGTGATTATCTCACTTAGAATGGTCATGGATATATTTAACAAATAAAATTTAGTGGATGAGGTGCCCATATTATTTTTTACACCACTCCCACCATTTGCATCATTCTAGATCCAAATACAAGACCCACACTCTAAGTTTCATCATATTATCAATAATGCCATGAAGGGAAAAGTAGTGTTCCATCTAGGTGACCCATCATGACAGGTTAGAACCATCAAACTTGTTCAAGTATACTTTAAGAATTGATTCAAGGTGTTATTATCCATGAGTGTGGGTTGTGGTAGTGAGGAATCGAAGGGGGGTGTTGGTGGAAAAATAGTATTGAGTTAGATTTTCCTCCCTAGTGTGTGTCACTATATTTTGTATTCGATGGGACTTATTCTAACATGTCATGCTTTATTAGCTAATCGATGGAGTCATTTATCCTTTCCAGCTTCTGATCTACCTTATCATTCAACTTCTGGTATAGGCTACATAGTTCCTCCCAAAGTTGATGCATCTCTTTAATATATGAGTCATCATTGTCCTAAATGTTTTCCTGTAGGCTCTTGTATTGTTCTTCTGGGGCATCAAACCTTGTAGCATTAGAGCACATTTTCATGTTAACTTAGAAGTTGGATGTTATTCAAAGAACATGTATTTCTCTCTCTTGGCATGATTCATTTCTGTCCAAGACCTATTATTTGATGATTGGGTCAGATCCAAAGTCCTACTATCATGATCAAAAATATCCTAGATGGCAAGCTGCTATGGATGAAGAGTTCAATTCTCTTCAAAAAAATACAACTTGGGAGCTAGTTTCCCTTCCACCTCAGAGGAAATTATTTCAATCCAAGTGGGTATATCAGAAAAAGGTTGTTGTAGATGGAACAACCTACAAATAAAAAGCACGACTGGTTTCAAAATGGTTCTCCCAGGTCCAAGGAGTGGACTATCATCAGACCTTTGCATCGGTGGTAAATATGGATTCCATAAGACTAGTTTTGGCCATCGCCGCATCCAAGCACTGGGAGGTGCAGCACATGGATGTCAAGAGTGATTTTATTCATGCAGACCCGAATGAGGAGATATACATGAAGAATCCCAAAGGCTATACATCAGATCCTTCCTTGGTGTGTAAGTTGCATAAATCATTGTATGGGTTGAAACAGGCCCCAAGATCTTGGTATGCCAAAATGGATGCCTTTCTGCTCTCACAAAACTTCCAGAGATACAAATATGATCCTAATGTATATTTGAAGTAGTATGATGGTAATATTTTGATCATATTATATGTTGATGATATTTTGATAACAGGAAGCACACTTTCTTCGATTTCCTTTATAAAAACTGCTCTTCATGATGCTTTTGAAATGAGTGATTTGGGCCTGCTGAAACAGTTTCTCGGGATTGAAATATCTCAAGACTATGATGGGATAATGGTAAATTAGTCAAATTATATTGCATACCTATTAATTAAGTTTAACATGGATGATTTCAAGGCTACACAAATTCCTTTCCTCTCAGGAATCAGTCTTGAAGAGGGAAAATCCACTCCACCCATGGATTCCTCAATTTACCGCCAGTTGATCGGAAGCTTGCTATACTTGACACATTTAAGGCCTGACATTTGTTATGCCATGAATGTTGTATCAAGATATATGCAGAAGACTCATGAGCTCCATTGGAAGGCAGCCAAGAGGATCCTTCAATACATTCAGGGCACTAAATCCTATGGCATTCACTATGCTGTCGATTCTGAGCTTGAGTTGGTCGGTTTTACATATTCAGAGTGGGAAGGGGATTCCATAGAATGGAAGTACACTTTTGAGTATGTTTTTATGTTTGGTGGTGGCCCCATTTTCTGGTCCAGCAAAAAGTAGACTGCCATTGTACTGTCTTTAGCAGAGGCCAAGTACAGAGGAGCAGTGAATGCTTACATCCAAGCAATTTGGCTGCAAGGAATTCTTTCAAAGTTTGAGATTGGTAGTGCTTTGTCCATAGTCATATTTTGTGACAACCAAAGTGCTATCAATATCTCCATGGATCAATTTCAGCAGCAAAGGACCAAACATCTTGAGATCAACATGCACTACATGAGAGAGTTGGTGCATGACAAGACAATTGTTCTGCAATACTTCCCTACAGATGAGTAGATTGTAGATATTTCCACCAAGAACTTTACTGAGAAAAATTTCACTTACCTCCGTTAACTATTGGAGGTGAGTTCGTCAGGGTGAATGGATTTACTTCTTCAATGTTTAGCTTGAGCGGGGGGGGTTCCCACTGGGTTTTCGCTCTTTCCTCGCTTAGCATTTTAGAGTTATATTTTGTACAAGGTGACCTATGGCCTTTGTTTTTGGGGCCCTGGCATTTTATTATTACTCCTTCACATGATTATATCTTAAGGGCAAGTGTTGGAGTCATTATCTAACCCACACACCTTTATTTGGTCAATTTGGCCTAATCACCCGCTATCCTAAGTTAATTGACTCGAATTGACATCAGCATCAGCACACCAGCACACTCCTGAAATCAGCGTCAGCACACCCATGCCCTCCTTTAATCAAGAGGCCAACTAAGACTTCTCCCTCAATTAGGGAGGCTAACTAGTCCTTCAATCAGGGAGAAAATCTGGGGTGATCTGATTGTCATAAGTGCACCAATTAGTTAACTGAATATTGTTTCGCCTAAAAATCGGTTAATATGAGTTAGAAAGGTGCCTCCCTCATCTCATTATCTATTTTGGGCTGATTTCAGTTAACTGGAGTTATTTAAGGTGCCTCCAACAACTCCTGGTGACTAGTTTCAGTTTAGTTCACTTCATCGGAGCTGACTTGAATTAGAGATGCACCCCCACCTACTGATTGGCATGTAGTTGAGTTATATTCAGTTAGACTCATTCATTATTGCACTCCAATTCAGTTAGAACTCAATTAGAGTCAATCATGGCTTGATTAGTGGTGAACTAGTGTGTTTAGTGTGGCTAACGGACAGTTAAGCTACTCTCATCTATTCAATTCGAATGATCCCCAAGGAATTTGAATTGTCTTGCATTCATGCAAGTTGTATGGCATTGTATCATCTCTCTTTATTGATTATTGATAATATACAGCTGCATCCTCTAATTGCAGCACTGTTAATGTCATTTCATGTGTAAAATTGTCTTGAATCTTCTGTAAGATTTGCTTTAGTCTTAAGATTGTTGTGACTGAATTTCATAAGATATTCCTCCCTAGTGTGTCTCACTATATTGTGTATTATATGGGACTTATTCTAACATGCCATGCTTTATTAGCTGATCGATGGAGTCATTTTTCCTTTCCAACTTCTGATCTACCTTATCATCCAACTTCTGATATAGGCTACATTGTTCCTCCCAAAGTCAATGCATCTCTTTCATATATGAGTCATCATTGTCCTGAATGTTTTCCTGTAGGTTCTTGTATTGTTCTTCCGGGGAATCAAACATTGTAGCATTAGAGCACATTTTCATGTTTTTTATCATATTGAAAGGGGGTGTTTAGGAATAATTATTTTTCACCATGGGATTGTTAGGTGAGATTAAGGTTTACAGAGTCTTGAAGATGGAGTGTCAGGTGCTATAGATATTTGATATATGTAGTACTTGACCAAATATATCAAGGTACTAACTAAGGAGGATTTACCATTCCCTTATCCATACTAATCAACTACCTAGATACTAGAGAGTGATCTCCCTGAGTTTCTTCTCGGTGTATTATAACAACAGGATGATCAATCAATTTTATTTGAAGTTGGTTCTATGTATACCTAAGGGAATTCCAATATACCCAAGGGTATGTGGAAGTGAAATCCCATATACAAGTGATATATGATGTGTTACTAATCAAAGGAGTACCAATAAAGGTTACAAGGGTGTGCAACAATGTGACTTAGTACCACTTGTATTTTCTGCATGTTTGTTTCCTCAACCACGACTTACCCACTTAACCACGGATCTTTATGTTATTTAAATTCATAGGAGCACATCTCTATTAAAATAAATTGAACATTCTAACCCCAAAAATATCTCTATAACAACCTTAAAATAACTTACTTGTCGAGGTAGGGTTTGAAGCTATATTTTGAAATAAGCACGACTCTCTATAAAACCATGATTTGAAGACAATCTTGAAGATTTTGTAACTCTGAAATTTTTGCACCTCTAAGTTTGAACTATTTTTTTCTATATTATCTTGATATGTTTACTCTACAATTCCATAGGTTTTACAATTTTTTATATTCTAAGATAAATTTCCTGCAATGTTTTCAAATCTTGTTGATTTTGGACTTCTTACAAGAGCAAACTTGTATACCCTGCCAAGCATCAAATATTCTAGATTTGAATATGAAATTTGGACTAGAAACACTATGATCCATATTCTTTCCATTGCAATGGTGGGACTCGTTTTTTATCTTTCTAACTCCAGATATAATAGTTTTACATATAACACCTAATTAGGGCTAGTCTTTGGGCTAGCGGTAAACACTAACTTACATAGGGTTTATCTCTGAATTTATAGTGACTTAGAAACATAAATTTTGAACCATAATATTTACTTATGCCCTTAATGTAAGTTGAAAATTATAGACCCCAAAACTTTATGGAAAACAATTTGGAGCGAAAAATCCAAAATGACTCGTTTGAAGGAGTCAAACCTTCTGGATTGGTGACAAACATGAACTTACATAGTGCATATCTCCAAAATTGTAGTGACCCAGATGCTAAAACTTTTAAACAAGATAGTTATGTATCTACTTTATATACCTTGAACATTTCAAATAGGGAAACTTCATATAATTTTGGTTGGAATGAAAATGCCAAGATGATTCATTTGTAAGATCCAAACCCTAGTTTTAAAAATTCTTTTGTTTTAGCCCAATAAAGAGCTAGATACAACTTGTAATATACTTAAACGCAAAAATTTAAAGAAAACATAGAAAAACGCGAGAGAATATATAGAACTAGAAAAAGTATTTCTTGTATGAAATATATTCAAAATAGAGAGTTATGCTCACTTTTCTCTTCAAGGGGGAAATGATCCAAATACAATGACAATTATAGACAAAACATTACATATATTAGTACTCTAAATATAAAAATCAATAAACAAATCCTTAACAACTCGTATGGCCAAGGTATTGTGAACCATCCTGGTTCACACAGGAGCTATTCGTAAAAATTGGAAAAATAATCTATAATGGATAAAAATAAATGTATAATGAGTTAGCTGATATTTTACAATGAGCTTGAGACAGATATATAGATAACCTAGAGGCACATGTGGTGAACATCCATGAAAGGATGCATCCCTTAAATAATTAGTAACTATTTATTATTGATATTATTTATGATTATTAATACTTAATATTATATATATCCACTATGTTACATTGCCTTCCTCTTCAAAAATGCATTGTCCTCAAAGCATATTGGTAAAGAATCTTTAAATTTTTACTTTCGCTTGTAATGTCATCGCATCATTCTATGTTCTATCATAGTTGATGATACAAAATGATATGAACCTCTAGGTGTTGAGCAAAAGTTTCAAACCATAAAACGATTAGACCATTCTAATTCAATTCTTTGTAGAGCGTTGTACTTCCATTATCAATTGTTATCATGATATTTATTTGTTTTGGTATTAATATTTTTCATTAGTTGTTCCCAAACTAAGGGATATTGATACTCTGCTTGTTTAAGATATCTGATTTTAAGATTTGGATGTCAATAAGGAGTTCTTATAACGTTATTTTCCCTTATCATGCTTGTAGTCTTTTCTAGGCTTAGCTTTGGTATATGGTTTTCTTCATGTCTTGATGTTGTTCAGTTAATTGATAAACTTATATTAGTGCATACATATGGAGTTCCCATCATTTGAACTCCAAGATTTCTATATGTTTATACTTCAACTATATTGACATCATTTTGAGTTCTGATGTGGATTGAGTCTATATTTGTTCCTTTTTCCACAACATGGATTTTTACTCCTAAATATTTTGATGCCTCCTTTTGGATTTTCTCTTACTTATTTTCTAACAACGTTTTTATCATTCTTAAGCTTCTTGGGCGTTTCTCCTTGCGACTTCTCATCATCATTTAACTTCTTAATCTATTCCATCAAATATTGATTATGATTTTAAGGTGGAAAATCTCTTCCTTTTTTAATAATTTCTCTTTGATATCTTCATTAGCTTGTTCCCACTTCCAATTATTCTTTAATTTCTTGATTTTTGTGACTAGGGTTTTATTATGATTTCTCAACTGAAAGATCTCATCATTATTGTTCAATATCATTTTATTGATATTTGCAATATCTAACTTGTGAGCATTTTTAATGTCGTTATTATGTTGTTGTAGCTCTTTAGTTTGTTGTTGATGCTAGCAGAACTGAAACCCTTAATATTCTAATTCTTTTTTGGGTTTGCACCATTTCCATATCTTTGTCCATGAAGAGTTTGTTTAAATGCTTTACTTCGTCTTCTAAATATTCATAGCTTTCATATGTTCATTCTTTGTTTGTATTTTGTGATGAGGGAATTCTCATTGATATGTCATGTATTGTTATTTTCTTCTTCTCATGGAAGAAGGTCATGCATTTATTTTTTACATTTAAGGTGAATGTACCGAATGTTTCAAGCCAAATAAAACCCACATTTTGTCAATAAGTCTCTCATCTATAACTGCAACGATGAATTGAAATGCAATACTATAATTATTGATATGTAAGTCTAATTCATTTGTTTAATCTTTGTTCCACTCGTTCTTCTCTATACTTTATTCTAGAACTCATAGTTCATTAGCAATATCAATATTAATAATATTTTCTTTATTAGTTAGACAAATAGTGATAAAAATTATAGGACTTTCATAAAATATGCCATTGATTTTCAACATTGCGATAGGAAATTTCAATGGAAACTTGGAAAATATTTTTTTTCATTAGTAGAATTTGTCTCTTCCATTTTGACCTTTCTTTTTTTTTCTTTTTTTCTCTTTTTTTATGAGAAAATGATT
The DNA here is from genome assembly GCA_001517045.1 of Pseudotsuga menziesii. NCBI lineage: Eukaryota > Viridiplantae > Streptophyta > Pinopsida > Pinales > Pinaceae > Pseudotsuga > Pseudotsuga menziesii. The sequence continues at coordinate 17,533 of LPNX010160294.1, read as the reverse complement.
GAAAATTTTATATAAATATTTAATAATGATAGTAATAATAATAATTAATTCTTAATAATAATATTATTATTCATATATTTTAATAGTAACAAAGGATTAAAATGATAATAATATTATTAAATAATTTAATGATAATAATATTATTAAATAATTTAATAATAATAATAATAATATTAATAATTGTTTTAATTGTTTTAAGCCCTGAGGGGTAGCTCAGTTGGTTGGAGCTTTCAATTCCAAGGCATAGTACTTGAGGTTGAAGGTTTAATTCTCTTGGTTCTTCGGGGTTACACTCCCAAAGCTAGAGCCAACAAGGTGAGTCCCCTTCAGGTGCCCCCTAAGAATTATTACCATGGACATAACAAGCCCTCTATCTTCTGGGGCTGTGAACCACATAAAAAGAATTGTTTTATTAGTTTAGGGAAGAATTGAATATTATAATAATAATAATTATTAATTATTGTAATTATAATTTTTTAAAGGGTGAAGTTAGGGTTTTAAACCCTGGGTGGTGAATGGTAAGACATATGGCAGGGGGGAGGGGCTATTCAATGGAATGAAGGCATAGTGCAAGGTGGTGTAACATAGGGAGGGAGCGTTTGGTTGTGTGAGGGAGTATGGACTTGCATGGATATGGTTAGTGGGAGTTGTAGTCAATCCAGTTATGAGGAAAGAAGAAGAGTTAAGTTGATGTTTGGTAGAGTATGTGGGTGCTAGAGGGTGTGATAGGAGGGTGGAATGAGCGATGGAAAAGAGATCACGATGGAAAAAAGATCACGAGTGATATATGGATGGGCTGACCTCTATGTGGGGGAAATAGTGTAGCAGTGAAGGGTAATATGTAGGGTAAGGCACAGGTGGGGGTGGCTTTGTTTGGAGGCACGAGAGTGAGTGAAAAGGAAATGCACTAAGGTGACATGACTGGATGCATAGGGCTGTGATGAAGGACTGTCTTTTGGAGGGGAGAGGTGCTTGGAAGGAGATGAGTACAATGAAATAAAAGGAGTCCAATGTGTGTGCATTGAAGTAGGGTTGGGATATGGTAGAACTAGATGGGAGAGAGAAGAAGTTGGTGTGGGAAAAGGGAGGATGGTGCTAGTAGGAGGGAGGAATGGGAATGTTGAAGTGAGGTTTGTATCATGGGATGGGATAAGAGCAAGAGGAAGGGGAGGTTTGGTGTGGAGTGATTTTATTTGGAATGTTGGGAGAATGGGGGAAAGGGTGTGTGGAGAGGTGATAGGCTGGTGGAAGAAATGAGAGTTGAGGTGTGGGAGTAATAAGATGGTGTAATAAGGAGGAGGATACGTAGTGAATGGAGAAGATCTGATGCAACACGTGGAAATGAGGAATGTAAGAGGTAATGGAGTCAAGGGATATTATGAGAGACTTGAGGGAGGAATAAGAGGTATAGCAAGAGGCGTAAGGAGAGATGGGGAATCGAGAGTGTATTACAATGCATGGGTGGAAGGTAGAGCTAAGAGGAAAATGCAGGAGAGGGAGAAGGGCTTGATTTGGTCAATGATCAATACCTCAAAGAGAATTTGGAAATGATGGCCAAAAACCAATTGTGGTCAAGGATTTGGAAATCATAGAAACCCTCAAACCAATGGCCAAAATTGGAAATAAGTGGAATGCATGAGAAAAGGATCTGATATTAATGTTGTGAACCATCCCGGTTCACACACAAGTTATCCATAAGAATAGTAAAAATAATCCATCATGGATAAAAGTAAATGTATAATGAGTAATATGAATAAGATGATATTTCACAACGAGACTGTGCCATATATATATAGAACCTAGAGGCACATATGGTGATCATCCATGAAAGGATGTGTCCTTAAACAATTAATAACTATTATTTACTATGTATTATCATTACAAGTAAATATTGTATATATTTAGTATGATACACAAGGATAATGTTGAGTGCTTTGTTGAAGGTATTCAATTGGATAGGGAGGAATTGTTTAGCTACCTAGATCTTCTTAATTTGAAATAGTTATCCTACTACAAGGAACAAAACCCGAAAATTGTTTGTCCTGGTCAAAAGGATATTGTATTGAGTCAATAATGAACTACTTATGGATTTACATTTCGCATTTGGTTTGGAGACATTAGAGTCAACCTTGAAGAAAAAGAGAACCTTCTAGCCCTAAAAATAGATGTAAAGGAACAAAACAAGTGATAGGGACCTACAAGTTGATTGGAATGTCTATGCATCTAAATATGAACCTTGGACTTTCATCACCTCAACAAGAGAGGGTATTCATGCTCAAACAATGCATCCCCTATTTTAGCAAGTGAAATTGAATAAAATATGAGATTAAGTGTTACCATAACATGTTAATAGACATATGTTTTTACTAATGACTAGTGTGTCGATGTTCATAAATGTGGAAATTTATTTTTCTATGGTTTCAATCAAACAACATAAATGAAATCAATTTCATTGCACTTCTCTAGATGTGGTAGGTACCACTACAATGAAAAGGCCCTATAGCGTAGGTTATAGCGGATGCTCCTCTCAAAACAACGCAAATATTCGTTTATAGTGGAGGTCACTGGCGAAGGCGCACTATTGGAGGTTGTAGCAAAGGTTGTTTTCTTTGGAGTGTTTATAAACTAAATGCCCCGGTACATATACAAATGAACATAGTGAGACCGCCAAAAAACAATGTCACACTGCGAAAAAAACACTTATTAATTTTTTTTTATGTAAAACGCGTAAAAATTATATAAAACCGCAGTGGTGTGTTTTTGTAAACTTAACACACCAGTGCGTCTTAAACCAAAACACATCGAAATTGCCAAAAAAACAATGGCATAACATGAATAAAACATCAATTAATAATAATTTATGCCAAACGCGCAGAAATTTTGTAAAATTGTAGCAGTGCAATTTTGCAAACTTAACACCCCAGTGCGTTATGTTTCTAAGAACACACCGTTATATAACTCAGGCCCCAATAAACCTAATATGAATAAATGACCCGGTGTGTTTAAAATGATAAAACACCTCGGTCTATATTTGTTAAAAACAAAAAATAAAAATAAAAATTGATTTAAAAACCTGCATATTGTTCACTGTAGCTTTAATGCACCGATGCATTCAACTTTCGGGCGCACCAAAATAGGGATTTGTTAAAAAACATTATCATGCATTCAAAACCATTTTCACCCCTCCATAGTGTGTTTGAGTCATATGCATTGATGCCTTTCATAACCCATGTAGACGCCCTACCACTAGTTTTCATTCCACCCCTGTGCTAACACATTCCTCATTTTTATTGGCTGCTAACTTGAGTTTGAATTTTCCCAAATGGTGGGAAAAAATTCAAATTCTCCATATATATCCAGGATGCCTCCCTGATGCGCAATTCAACAGGTAAATAAATTCTTACATGATAATTTAAATTTTTAGAGGATTAATTTTTGCAATTAAGCCATAATTTGCCTTAAAAAATTAAAACTTGTGTGGTGCGTTGGAGTCGTTCGACCCGCACTGTATTTCGATGCAATTTGTAATTTGTTACAAGGAGCACCGCCAGTGGGGTGAGGCAAATGAATTGAACGCATCGTTAAACCGATGCGTTATGCTTTTGTAGCGCATGACGATAACATAAATTATATTTTTAAAACTAGTAACTAATAATCTGTGTGTTCATTACACATAAACACATTGATTATACGATTCCCTTACTTGTATCGAATGCATTGGTAATTATTACCAACAAAGTTGAAAACCAAATTATACAGTGTGTCTAGTGCATCCTAAACACATTCCCTGTAAAACATAAATTAAATAAACGGTGGTGCTTTTGCATCACGTCAACGCACATTAAATGACGTGTTTACACCATATAAATGCACCGATGCATCTAGTTCACATTAGCACACCAGCATTCAGTGCTATGATGTGCTATAGGCTGATCGTTCAAACATTTCTTATAGATTATAAAATGAAATAAACTGTGGTGATTGTAAAGAAAGCGAGCGCATTGTTTATGGTGTGTTTACGTTTAAGCGTATCAGCGATTCAGACACATTAAAAATTTATCATAGCATAAAAAATCATAATTCTAAGGTGCTACTGGTGCATGTTAGCGCACTGATTTTTGGTGCTCGAATGTGCCATAGGAGCACCATCGAAACAAATTTGATAATGCACCGGTATGTGTACATTATAATGCACCAGCTTGATAATAAAAATTTTAAGTTAATAGAAATATATTAATAATGTGTTCTATTAGTATAGTGTGTCATTAGCGGTGCATTGAATATACAAGTGCACCAAATACTGTGCATTATATTTATATAAGTGCACCGCTTCTGGTGCGTTATAGTTTTGTAAGCGCACTATTTGTCAAGTTTTTGCAAAAAAAATAAATTTTTATTTTAATACATATAATTCTCATATAACGTTTTTATATCTATTTTGATAAGCCTATCTAATTCATGTTATATGTGAAATAGAGGCGTGAGTAGGTGGAGGAGCCATGTTTTGGTAGTTGATGGCAGAAGGAATGAGCTCATATGGACATGGGTATGAGAGTGTCTTGTCTCAAAACCCATCCACAACAGCTCTGGTTTCTAGTCAGTCTCATAACTTGGCTGAGCTTACTCATTTATTTACAAAGATGTATGAGTATAGGAGAAGGCAAGCCCATCCACATCGCATATGCAAACCATCAAAAGTTGAGATTGATGGTCAAATTTGTCTACCTAACTACTAGTGTGTTAGGTATTAGGGAAATCTCAAGTTGTTTGATTGGTGATATGAAGAAAGGAAAATAACAAGGGGGAAACTAGTATATAAATGTATTTTACTCATAGTAGATAGCCATGGTAAATGTATTTTACTCGCGGGATGGAAAGAGTCAATCAAGATTATAATGTTTGTTATATTATAATTATATAAATATATTTTACTTGTATGTTTGTTTTTCTTTTAATTATTGGTTGTAATTACAAATACTTAATTGGAATACCTAGCCTAACATACCTTATATTTGATGGGTTATTAACTAGAGGCTTGTAGGATCTAAGAAGATGTTTGAAGATGTATCTAAGAAGAGAAAATGGAGTTGGAATTCAGACAATTCTAAACATGGTGATGATATTGGTGTCAGCGGACAGAAATTGAAATTGTCAAGTATTGGTATTGAGGTTCATGTTGAGTCTACACTGCCTCTAGAATGGAAGAAATGTTTAGACCTTCAGATTTGTTTCCTTTTTTCTTAATTACATATTGTGTTCTTATTTTATTTATGGTTTTTTTTGTTGTTGTTTTCATTGCATTCACCTTCAGGTTTGTAGATACTACGATCAGGTTATACCCAAACAGGGTCAAAAGTGAATTCCAGGTCGAACCAATCTGTGAATCAAGCTCTATTACCCTTGTGATGATGTGGTACCCCATGGACATTATAATTAAGTGATCTTTGATGCTTGTTCATGGAGCACCTAGTGTCATGCATGTGGAAGATAATTAAGTGATTTTGTTGATGTTTGTTCATGGAGCACCTAGTGTCTTGGTTGTTTCTAAGAATTCATGTACATTTGATAGCATTATCATGTTCTCATATAGCGGTGAGCAACAGTAGATCTTGATTTATGAGCATACATGTGCAGTAAACAATCAATAAAATAAAATCTGGTATATTTGTGTGTACAATCTAGGTTGATTCTGACCTCAAACCGCAGCATAAAGCATGTCCTTGTACTTCTAATAACATTAGGAAGCTCATATCCAAATTTGGGCATGATCCAAATAGGGTATGATGTAAATTTTCTATAGCAATAGCCCTAGGGTATTTTGCTAGATCAAAAGGGGCCAAGCAATAGAGAAAATGATCCAATGAAGTAACATTGTGCACAAAATCCAGTGTTTAGGGGTTTCATGAATGCATTCATCTCTTGGGTAATGATCAATCATGCCCTATTCTCAGTCAACATTTTTCCTCAAAGAAGATTCATGTCATTTGATGGTAATCCATCTTGGAGGAACGTCCTACTTTGAAACTAAGAGGATGGGACATGGTAGATGATCCTTAAAACCACATTTAACACTTTGGAAGGGTCCCCATCCATTTAGTCTCGAAATATTAACTAGAAATCCACCATTTTTTTGAAGTTGAGAGACCAAGTGGAAAGCCCCATCCATTTAGGGTTGATAGATTGAGTGGAAATATTGGTTGTGTAGGGACAATTGTCATTTTGTTTGATCTTGAAACTATTGGCCTAAGTTGGATCAATGATACAATTATTGGATTAAGTTGTATCAATGATAGATAGGGTGGTGCACCTTTCACCACTATCAAGGAACCCAGTGCTAGCTTCCCATCGCACTCAGTTCAGTCTCATAGGTCTGAACACTGACCTTGACACCATGCTAGTCATTCTGTCAACAAGCCACAAGAGAGGCACCATAGTTGGTGTCTGTCGTATGCCCCTCAGAACAACAAGTACCCATGATTGGCCTTTGCCATTTATGAGACTAAGAAGTCGTATGAGCCTAAACAAAGAAATAATGGGTGGGAGCCCATCATCACTGATCCTAAGCCAGTTATTGACTGATGGGGACTAGACAAAGACGACAGTCTGCTAGATACATGTGTGATCCATACTACCACATGATGTTGTGTGGAGCAGTTGGTCCTTGCCTTAAAGTTGTGATACTCATACTTAATTTTGATGTGCTCATTATTTAGCATGCCTTACATTTTTTCTTATACTTTTAAATCTTATTAACTGACTATGTGTTATTAGCTCATGGAAGCTGCATAGCACAGTACAAGTTTTGTATGACTACTAAAAGCAAAGGTATCTCTTTTTTAGTCGTGTGTTGTATAGGAATTGGAAAAAATGTATTTTCAGATATTACAACTTTATCTTGAAAAAATTGAATCGGATCATGAATTGCCATCAAATACAAAATCTGCTTATTCTGCCACATTGACAAAATCATATTTTGAAGCTACTAGTTCAGACTTTACCTCAGGTGCAACTCTTGCTGCAAGTGGAAATGATGCTAACTTTTCTAACACCTCTCTGTGTGATGCTATGAAGGTAAGGAACAATGGGTATGTATATTCAACTAACATTGTATATCAAGGAATAACAATCCTAATGGAAATAGTTTAGCAGTTGACAACAAAGTTGAGAAATCAGTGAAATTTTCAAGTTTAAATCTTGATAGTCCATTCAATGTTGATGGTTTCAGATCTTAAATTTTTTTAGTGGAAGTGTTTTTAACTTCATCGTGTTTGTGTGGAGTGCATATTAACTCATTAGGAAATTGTGACTATTGTTGATTCAAAAGATGGCTAGGGTGTGGAAATATATTGTTATCAAACTCATTGTTGTGGTATGGACCTTCCTTATATAGTGATGATAAAACATATTGTTGTGGTATGGAACACTTATGGACTATATACCTTGAGAGAGAATATAACAGTTTGACACCTTCATCTTCTACGTAAAGGGGTTGTGTCCCCACCTTGATGGTACACCTTGGTCCTATGGGTAAAAGGGTTATTCTCGCACCCTTATTGACACACCTTGGCCTTGTTGGTGTAGGGGTTGTTTTCCCACTTTGTCATGACCCCTCTTGTTGACTCTTGATGTTATGTTGACCCTTGATTGGTCCTTATGCTAGTACACCCTCATAGTGTGGTACCTTAACCCTTCTATTATGTTTGGTATGGGTGTGACCTTCTAATAAGCCCAAACAACTCATATCCTGCTCAAGCAAGTTCAAACAGGTCACGGTTTAGTCCAGCCATCCCCAAGATAGTCATGTTTCAGTTAAAGCATACCGAAGAAGCTCACTACTATTCATTTCAAGAAGCACAAAGAAGGTGCCACCCCAACTTAGGAGGTCAGGATTCAAACTTGAGTGGACTAATATCTTTACTGCACTTTTTTAGTGTGCTAAGATGTAAGAAAGCCATGGGCTTTGTACGGGATACAAACTAAGATATGGTTTGTAAGTCGAATGTCTTCATTACCTAATATTTTATGGATTGTTGTTTCTTAGTCTACTGCTCCAATAATTGGGGTTTCCTTACGATTCACTTCAAGCAGCCCCAAACACTCAAACAGTGCGGCAGAGATCTTAATCCACTCAAGTAGGGTTATGGTTTCTTCTAGCAACACCAAAAAAATCACAGCCTGCTCAAGAAAGACATGGGATTTGTATGGGCTACAAACTGAACTATGGTTTGTGTATGGAATAACATGTAATGTCCCTGACCCTCCGACCGACGAAGAGGACGCTACCAAACCATCAAAAACCTTCGGGCAACTAGCCCCATGAAGATGAACATGCATATAATGCTGAAATAAAATGCTTAAAACATAAAACATGCAAGGATGCATAATTACTCAACATACAGCGGAAGCAAACATACATTCGAGCATCAACATATTCATCATTATTCATTAATAATAATTATAATTGCAGAGACGAAATGGTCAAGAATACTCATCTTGTAAGAACTCATCCCACAATCAACTACGTCGCTGCAACGTTCCACCCAACCATAGGCCAGCGTTCTCATCAATCTCTCAGCAACACTACCACCCCCGAGCTAAGCATGATTCCCCAAGGAATAAGGGACTAAGCAGGCTTACACATAGCCAAGGATACATAATACAACCAAGTCAACACAGTTGGGTTTATCAGGCCGTCAAGGAGCTAGGAAAGGCTGAATGCTAAACCGGTGCACTCATGGAAGAGCTAAGGACACCTACACCGGAGCTAGCCTGACTTCTAATACACCCACACACTTGACACCAGGAATCAGTCCCTTCTCTGCTTCACAGTCCCACAGGCCCTGACATCCCTTGCCAGTGCTCTTCCAGGGCTATGGAGAAGAAAGCCAGCCATCTAACTCTCTCTGTGTGGCTCCCAAACCCAGGTTTCTCAAGCATACCTAGCCTTCAATCCCACTCCACACAGTCTTAATACCAACCACTGCAAACCCGCAGTAAAACAATCAATTCCTAGCTCTATGAAGAAAACCAAAGGAAATAGGGTGACAACCCAAAATGGTGAACGCAACTCAAGCCAAGCAAGGAGACGCAGAGTTGTTCTTGGACCTAGCATGGCCAAAACAACTCAGTATCAACCCCAAAAGGTAATTGCACACACATAGCAACCCAAACCAGGGGAAGAACAACAGCCCCAATCTCACAATGAAACCACGGCAGCATTACACAGTCCGCAAATGGGAGAGAATCCAAACTCCCAGCATTGATAGGGAAAAACAAATACGCAGACCACAAATCAGCAGGGGAAAACTTACACCCCTAAAATCGTGCCTCTCGGGCCGCTCTTCAAGCTTGTCGTAGGAGAACACACCCCCGACCTGCGCGTGAGGTAAAAAAAAGCAATACTCCATGTCTGAAAGGAAAAACCTGCACAAACCACAATCAGCCAAAGGTCGAGAGCAGACCCTCCGACTGCCTGCGTGACATGAACAAGATGAAACCGTAAGTGGAAGAGTGGAGAGAATGGAATGTCGCCCCTCTGTTCAAGCGACATGAAGAGGAAGAATCCACTAGTGGAGTGGGCACGTGGGCAAGGACTGACGGCCCTGCCACACCCACCACTACTCAGCAATAACTGCCCCCAACTAATAGACAACATAAGTTTAAATGGGTGGTCGACACATGGAAATCTCCCAATGGCTCCCACGGGTTAGACAATCCCCCCCTTAACCTTAGTAAATCATGCCCTTTTCATTAACGTTTAACCGTCGTAGCTGGTTGTAGGTTCATTTTAATTAATGTGCATATTTACATGATTCCAAAACTATTATGTGCCGGATAGCACGATATACCATCGGCAACGATCCCAATTGCCGAAACATAACACAACCAAATCGATGGTGGGGCTTTTGCCTTTAGCTCCACACCACAATTAATTACAATATACACATCATGTATCTTTTAATGCAACCGAGATCAAAACTGGGGATATTACAATCCCCTCCCCCTTGGAATAACACCGTCCTCGGTGTTCCAATACATAGGAATACATATACAATTTGCACATCAAAATTTCAAAATTTTGCAGATCTGTCCCACGTTCAATTATTTACTTGAACTTTCAGGACCAAGCCCCTCGGCTTCTGCGAGCTTCTCTTGCTGGTTCTCAGCTTTCGGCTCATCCCCAAGTCTAGGATCTTTGTGGCTACTACCCTCTTTATGTTCCCTCGTTGGGCAGTCCCGGCGATCATGATGTCCTCCGCATTTCCAAAATTTCACTGGATGCTTCATTTTTACTTGTTCAATTTCCTTTGAGCCTTCATGCCTGGAACGTTTCTTAATGGATCGCTTGGACGAATGTCCCATCATTGATCCACTTTCCTTTCCTTTTCGGATTGTTACCTCCTTTTGTAAACAAATAGAGTCTTGCAAAATCTGGTGGTTCATCTCATTCTACCTTTTCTGTATCTTGAGCATCTCTCCAAGATTCTCTTGGGTCTTAGCAATTGTTTGAAGGAGACTTCCAGCCAAATCCAACAGTTTCTGGGCTGCTGCCATGATCAATGTGTACTACTGGATTTCACTTTTCTCACCTGTGAAATGCATCATTGAAATTATGTTAGACCAAGCATAATATAGGCATTAAAATCAGTCAATTAATTGCCCAGTTGGCATGACAGTCCAAGTCTCATCAAGGAGACTTTCATATTTTTCATGCCTTCCCAACAAGCACATGAGCTCATTCATGTCCATTCTTGGGCAGGGAATTAACTATTCCATCATTCATAATTATTTTAAGCAAATAGACACATTCTATTTTCAGCCATGCATGCATTCAACAATCTTCTATTTTCACAATGCATAAGTATATATATATATATATATATATAATTAAAGGAAGAAAGAGAGAGCAGCAAGAGTTTTTCCCCTCTTTGTCTAGTTCCATCCTGGAACCCACACCACCACTATGGTTTTCATGCTCTCAGCCTCTTTCACTTCACCATGAATGTTGGACCAATCCCTCTTGGTCATGACACTTAGTGTCTCTGTTCTATTTCAGACCTCTCAACCATGGAGCCTCCCCACATGGTTTGTCTCGGCTGCTAGGACCTTCATAGTCTCACTATCACCTTTTTCATTACTGCTCATTTTGAGCTCTTCAGGACATTCACATGTTCACATGCACCCCTAAGATGCTCTCATAGTCCTCGCTCCCAGTGATACCTATATTCAAACATTGAATAGATTAACATGTTTAGTTTATTCTCAATGGTTTTTATCTCTTAAACAAGAGCTTAGAATATCATAACCAAATCATATACACATGTATATTCATAAGCAAGAAATTGCAAAATAATCCAATACTTATCTGTATTGTGCATTTCCTCTTTGGTCCATAGGGTCCCGCTTTGCTTTGCAAGACTTGTAATTGCCTATGGAATTGGATGTTAGGTCAGCACGTAGGTTGCTCCTCAACATCAAATAATTAATGTCCAGCCAGTACACCTTCACGCCGACTAGGAAGGAACAAATCAGCCAAGCCAACACTGTTGGGTTTATCAGGCCATGCACTTGTATCAACAACGCACTTATATCAACAATACACTTATGTCAATCAACGCACTTATATCAACCATGCACTTATATCAACAATACCCTTTTATGCATATCAAGCACAGTCAAGCAACCTATAGTTGGGTTTATCATACTGTCTAGCCAAGCCAATATACAATTGGGTTTATCAAGCTACAGCCAATCAAGCCAATACACTATTGGGTTTATCAGGCTACTCAGCCCAGCCAGCTAATAGTTGGGTTTATCAGACTGCATGTAGTCAAGCCAACACTGTAACGTTCCCACAATCTCCCGTTTACCCTTTTCTCTTCAGTGTGCAACACCCAACTGCATCTGTTCAGCCTGAAAACACAAGCAATATAAGCCAACTCATCAGCGTTATTGCTCTAAAATTGTAATCGTATTTCATATCATTCACTATCGAGTATTGAGACACCAAGAGTGCATGCACTCCCTAGGATGTAATCAATATTGAAAACCCTTTCATGATCTGACATCAGGAAAGTGTGCACCCCTTTCCGATGTGTGCCATGTAGACCCTATTCATACTCAAGCAATTTGCCATAATGGAAATAAAATCAAAACATGCTCTGCATATTGAATTTAACAATTTGACATGCATATTCTTAGCTAGGGTCACAGAACACTTATCCATTTGTCGAGGCAGTATTCCTTCGTTAAGGAGGAATGGGGGCTCCCTTCTCTGAGTTAACAGTCCCTTGGTTTTCCATCCCAACTCCTTTCTACATTTCATATCCACACATGTCTTACCTGTTGAAATATTGTAACTTCGAAGAATATTCTTTATGTATCTTTTGTGGTCCTCGATGGTCCAACCGGGAGAACCACTTGTATTACATTGTACCCTGATGCTCCTAATCGGAAGAACTAATAAGAGTCATGAGGTAGTCCCCTCAAATTGTAAAGGTGGGTCATCAGCACCCCAGTGTGGTTACTTGAGCCTACATGTGTAACTCGAGCCTACATGAGTTAACTTAAGCCGACATGTTAATTGAGTAAACTTTAAGTAAACGGATGAATATAAATAGAGGTGTAGTGCTCCTCATTTGAGACACACACACTCACTTGGAATAGCACACTTGTGGAGGAGAGGAGTTGTTGGAGAAGGAGGAGAATCAGGTTTTTTGATCTCGTTGTTGGTTTTTCCTTTTTCCCTTTTTGGGGCATCTATATTGAGGAAGATTTTGCTGGGTTTTTCCCTTTAGGGTTTTCCCAGGATAAATCTGTGTTGTTCTTGTGATTTGTTTCTTTCAGTGATCCTGTTTTATATGCTTTTATTATGAAAAAAGAAATGATATACTGATGTCTTAGTTAAGCATATGAAAATTCAACATGGTATCAGAGCTAACCTGAATAGGGCAGATTTCACAAGTTATAGAATCTAGGGCTTCTTATTTTTTGGTTCTCTCTCCACAATCAATCAGCAAAAGAAGGCTAGGCTGACTCTCCTTTGAAGGGTGCATCGTTCTGTCGAAGCGGAATTCGATTCCGAGCATTTTCAATTTTCGATGTGGAAATTAGGGCTTTCTACAGAAGAGGAATTTTTGAACGAGACCAGCATAGGATTTTTCTCCTCATCAAAACCAAAGTTTATAGACCTGGATCAATATTTTTGGTTGGGTGAATCTCCGGGAAAGTCAAACCCTAGTTTGACCCCGAGCTAGAAAAACCCTAAATACTAAAACTGCTATGTTTTGGAACATTCGCTATATTTCGCAATTGGCAAAGGATCAAGAGCTAAAAATTGCAAGCGCCGACAATAAAATCCTGATGAACAATGTGTCCAAAATTCATTCTCAGATTCGTTGTATTCCAGGAGATATGTTCTCTCCAAGTTAGGGTTCCATCCTCTTCCAGAATTCATCCCTAAACAGGCCACCTGGGGAGAATTGCAATATCTTGGGCTACAGAGGTCCAAATGGAATTCCTGAAGATTTTCCAAAAAGGGCACGGACTGTACTTTCAGTGGTCTGAATATCAGACTCAGAAGATGAACCAGTGACACGTGGCATGCCGTACAACTATGTTGTTCTGAACAGTCCTATAACAGGTCACCTTGGGAAAATGATCATAAATCCCAGATGGTGAAACCAATTCTGATGAAACCTACGCTGTTGGATCAAGGACATCCTAGGATACCTCGGTACAAAATTTCAGACATATAGGAGCATAAATTTCGGAGATATCACAGAAACATTAACAGGCATTTCTGCTGAAGAAATTGGAAAATTAGGGCTTCCTGTTCCGGGAGCTTCCCTCCACTGTTTTCATAAATGGAGTACATGGGATAGCTCCACTTGAAGAGATATATATATCTATCCAATCAGATCTCAAAGATTCCAAGTTGTTGAAATTAGGGTTTCTATGAAAAACCCTAGATCAGCCAGCTCCGGAACCAGGACGGACACCTCAAATCGGTAAGATCTAATCCTTTGCTATGTTCATTTGAGGTTCTCTTTTCAAAGTGATCTATGACATCAGCTTGATGATAAGCTTGGTGAAGTTGACAACTTCCAAGCCTAGAAGTATATGATCTCTCTGAAGAAAATGGATTGGACACCTACATGAGCATAGAGGTTCCAGCTTCAGAGGGAGATGAGGCTAGAAGCCTTTCTCAAGAAGAACTTCGTCAAATCCAAGAAGATCATTGATGATTCAGTTTCAAATCAACTTGTACTACAAGTGCTTCCCTAAAGACATCGATGAGGTTTGATTCATTGACCAAGCTATTTGAAGGGAAGATCATAGATCAGAATATGACCTTAAGAAACCAGCTGAAGAATGTGAAGATCCAGAATGCAGAGAACATGCAGTCATAAGGATCTCTCAAATCAAAGAACAACTTCAAGCGGGGAAAGAAGAAGTGAAGAATGCAGAAGTGGTGATGGCCACCTTGGATGGCCTCCTTGATCATGAAATTCATTCATTTAAGAAATGTGTTCCAGAAGGAAGTGATTACTTTCAGCCGACTTTGGGAAGAAGAAGAAGCTCGTCTCTAAAGATCAAGCTCTCATTATCCAAAGAAGATCCCTCAATCAATGAGAAATATGAAGATCTCAACTCTTGAAGAACTTCTTATCCACCTCAGCATTCGGATAAGAAACGACGCTATCATAAATGAAGAAGTCGATGAAGCTGAAGACTCAAGAAGGAGAATACCCATGAAACAAATAAAGATAAGTATTCAATTGTCATTTCATGATATTGTTTTGTTACACATTTGATTATATTCATTTGATGTGTTATGCATGATAGATTGTTTGCATTAATGATTGTATTCTACTAATATGCATGCGATGGGTAAGTAGCTCATGGTGCTATACAACTCTCCATTGCTACTTATCAAACCTCTTTGCTGACATATTGGATTAGTGCACAATCTCAATAATGTCATGGTAGAGATGGAAAGCATCTAGAAATTCTATGTGAGATATGGTTGAATGTTGTATTGACTAAACAGTTGCATGATGCATAAGAATTTGTCGTTATGCATATGTTTTATGAAATAGTTCTAACCATGCAACTGGTGCATTTGAAATGCAGGAAAAGTCATGTACAGCCTCATTCAAGAAAATAAGGATCAGACTTGTTCCGAAGAACAAGTGATGACAATTCAAGATTCACTCCAATAAACATGAATCTGAAGCTCCCAGGGTCAGAGACACCATGACGAAAGAAAGAGCTTCAGAGAGTTGTAGATCCACCTTGAAGGATGAAGACCACCATGGGTACAAGAGATAACTCAAGATGAAGAAAAGAATGCTATGGAAGAAGCTATGATCAAAGAATAACAGTTGATCATGGGGAATGATGTATATGATATGATGAAACAAATGTACAAAGCAAGGTTCATGATTCTCCCTAGAAAGAATAGACTATGACATGACATACTCTATTGACCAGTATATGTCAAGCATAGAACCACCTCTACAGAATAAAGAGGGAAGATGATACTCCACTTCAGGGGGAGTGACTACAGAAAATTATATCTGAGTTCGACATGGTATGACATGATGGATAGCTTTGTGATGGATCGAGACTTTACCAAGAGTAAAGTAGTTTCCAACCCTCAAGGTTGAATGCAAAAGACTAGGATATGTTGATGACCTGAGAAGACAAACTCATAGAAGATGTTGTGATACTAGAATGATGTTTGGGATATAGTACTCAAACCAAAAAGCAAGAATGTGGTATCTTCCAAATGGATTTGCAAGATAAGATATGTTCCTGATAGAAGTAAGGTAAGAGTTGCGGCTAGAGGTTTCTATCAGAAAGAGGGAATTAATTCTGAAAAGACACTTACTTCTAGAAGCAAGGTACATTTCCTTCAAACTATCATGGTAGTTTCTTCCATGATGAAGTAAAGACAAGCCTTCCTTAATGGTATGATTGAGGAAGAGTTTTACTTCGAATAGTCACGAGGATTTGAAGTTGAAGACAGAAGGAATCAAGTATGCAAGTTGAAGAAGGCACTCTATGGTCTGAAGCAAGCTCCCAGAGCTTGGTATGGAAGAATAGATAGTTTCCTGATGAGCATGGGCTTTGCCAAGAGCAAAGTCGATCCTAACCTTTCCTACAAGGTTGTAGAAGATGTACTTGTCATTCTATTACTATATGTGGATGACTTATTCTTGACAGGGAATGGGAAACAGATCATGGAAAGCAAGAAGAAACTAGCAGAAGAATTTGAGATGAAAGAACTTGGGTTAATACATTATTTCCTAGGTCTGGAAGTATGGCAAAGTTCAGAAGGAATATTTCTCAACCAGGGAAAGTATGTGGTAGAGATATTGAAGAGATTCAATATGTTGGAATGCAAATTCATGGCCACACCCATGGACTCCAACCTAACGCTGTTAGCTGATGACTCATTAGAGTTAGTGGATGTGACTCACTACAGACAAATCATTGGGTCATTGATGTACTTAACAAATACCAGACCAGACATTTGTTTTGCTGTGAACACCTTAAGTCAATATCTTGTTCCACTAAGACGGGTTCACCTAGTAGCTGCAAAACATGTGATGAGATATCTGAAAGGGACTATAGACTTTGGTCTATACTATGATGGTAGCCATGAGTATAGATTGTATGGCTACACAGTTGCATATTGGGCTGGAAGTATCTCAGACAGGAAAAGCACATCAGGTATATGCTTTTGGTCTACTATGAGTTCATGGTTTAGCAGGAAACAGTCCAGTGTTTCTCTTAGCACGGTTGAAGCAGAATACATAGCAGATTCCTCTACTAAGTTGTGAAGCCATATGGCTTCAGAAGCTGATATCAGGTCTCTTTGACCTGAAGATGGACACTACAATGATTCTATATGATAACCATAGTTGTGATGACAAAGGACCCTATGTTCCGACGTAACACGTAGAAATCCGGTATTTCTACATACAGGATGCAGAGGATGGTGATTCAGTATTTCTATACTGAATATATAGATGATGATGATTTCAGTATTCCCAGATATAGATGATATTTCAGTATTTACATACTGTAGATATAGATGATGGTGATACCGTATTTCTATACTGAATATATAGATGATGATGCTTTCAGTATTCACATACTGGAGATACATATGGTGATAGATCAGTATTCAGATACTGAAGATGTAGATGATGATGGTTTGGATGATGATGTACCGACGAAGCCTCTGCCTTGAGTAGAGTTCGAACACTTTCGAGACAAGCTTGGTGTTGTTCAGAAATACCTTCCTCGAAAGACGGAGTAGTGATGTTGCAGTGGGGATTGTATCATCCCTGGGCATTTTCCCTAAAGTGATCTGGAGACCTCGGTCCTCGAGAATGAAGAGGGATTGTATCATCCCAGGGACATCTGTCCATAATAGATCCGGTGACCTCGGTCATCGAGAACGTGATGGGATTGTATCATCCTTGGGCACCTTCCCTAAAGTGATTCGGAGACCTCGGTC
>LPNX010160259.1:487551-507556 GCA_001517045.1 Pseudotsuga menziesii | reverse complement strand
AAGTTTACTTGTAGTTGTGAATTTTTTTTGTAGTTTACTTTAGCATCTTTTGTAAGGCTGCATGGCAGCAATACCTGCCGAACCATGGAAGGATGCCAAATAACATGGGTGTTGTTAGGCTGTTTGCATTGGTGAAACTAAGTGTTTATGTTATATCCGTGGGAGGATGCATAAGAAGATCCCAAGCATGGAAACTTCTTAACCAACATGGAAGATAAGATAAGATAAAAAAATAAAGGAGATCCCAAGCATGGAAACTTTTTAACCATTAAATAAATTTATAAATCTCACATCAACTTCATCACATGATTATATCATTTGTCATCAATATATCATCATGTGCAATTTTAATAACTCATTATCCATTTTTAATAATCAAACCTATCATTCATTAACATTCTCAAATCTCCTTAATACTGGAAACCTCAAGATTAGCAAAGGGTCGAAAACTTGGGTTGAGATAGGAAACTTAATGAGCATTGGTTATAACCTTTTTGGGAATATTTTGGAGGGGGAGCTTGGTAACACTTTGTTGACTAAAACTTTTTGACCACAAATATGATCAACACTAAGAATGTTTTTTCTATTCTCTTCTTTAAGTGAAGCTCTAGAATAGAAGATTTATGTAACTCATGATTACTCTCTCACAGTTGTTGGAAGCGATGATGTCGAATGTCGACATGGTCAAATCTCCAATGTATATCATTTTCGTAGCTTGAGTCCAGATTTGTTGTCGTTCGCACAACTTACATAAACTAGGAATATTATTGAGTTTTGGTTAGATCGGTTTATTGTAAAGGATCTAAGGCTTGGGGAGGTGACTATTGCTTCGGGATTTAGATCCTAAAGATGACATTTACAAGTTATGTGATTCTCCAAGGAATGATTTTCGATTGACTTGACCGACTACACTCATTTCTCAGACCGACGAAAGAAGTTGAATTTGGCATGAACAACTTGGACATGCAAAATTTTGAAGGTTGAAGATGATGGTAACGAATAATATGGTTACTAGTCTACCAAAGACTATTCCACTTGATGGAGTTTGTAGAGGTTGTGTGCTTAGAAAGCATTATTAGGATCCCTTTGATTTCAGGAAAGCATGGACATCACAGGACTAACTGGAACTTGATCACAATGATCTCTGTTGGATGAACAAACCTTCATTAACATGTACGAAGTATATTTTTACCTTTATTGATTATTTCTCTAGATTTTCTTGGGTATATTTCTTGAATAATAAGATTCATGTATTTGAAAGATTCAAGGAATTTAACGCATTGGCTGAAAAGAAATGTGGTCGACCTATCAAATTTTTGATATCATACAATGGTGGACATTATGTGAGTTGATAGTTTGAAGAATATCTCTTGCAAAATGGTATTTATTGGCAGATATCTATCCCTCACACCCATTAGCAGAATGGAGTCGCGGAGAGGAAGAATTTGACTTTGGTAGAAATGGACTAGTGCTTGATGTAGAACAAAAATATCTTCTGACTAAATTTTAGGTAGAAGGTGTTTACTATTCAAACTATCTCTTGGACCTTATCTATACTAGAGTGTCCAACGACATGACTCTAGTAAAGAAGTGGAACGGAAGGAAAACCCTTTCTTAGACACCTCAAAACCTTTGGGTGTGTTGCTTGGGAACATATTAGTGATAACTACAAGAAGAAATTGGATGCAAAGAGTCATGCTTGCATCATGATGGGTTATTCTCATGAATCAAAATCATGACGACTATTGGACCCAATCACCCTATAGATCATTTTGAGCAGAAATGTGATATTTGATGAAAAGTTTTAAGGTAATAAGTTGTTAAACTCCTCTTCTAGTATATTGCACCATGATATTTTAGATATTATTGAATAATTTTGATTGATTGTACCCTTCTTTGAAGCTTCAACTACTCCAAGGAATTCTACCCCTAATTCAACTTTATAGTCGGTCCACATTGACTAAGAACGTCGACACGCTTACTCATTCAACTAACCATGACCGCCCTAAATCACTGTCGACTTGTCTACCTCTCGGTAGGCTACTAAAACTATTGAAGTTGTTGGACTTGATGTTGGAGATGTTATTATTAGTCGATAGACCCACATTCAGGAACATCATGGAAGTGTTGCACTAATGGCACATGTTCTTGAAACCTATGATCAAAACACTTATGATGATGATCAGGATTGCTTGAATGGGAAAACGCTATGGTTGTTGAAATTGATTCTTTGAGAAAGTATTGGACTTGCCAAACTGGTTCCTCAACCGTTAGGAAAGAATCTTATGAAATATTATGGGGTATACAATATCAAATTTACTTTTGATGGTGTTGTTGAATGTCACAAGGCTCAATTGGTAGCCAAGGACTTCTCTCAGTAAGAAATCATCAACTACACTAAAACATTTCCCCTATTGCAAATATGAACTCTATTCGGCTGATTCTCTCCCTCACTTCTCGTTTTAGATAGGAACTTCATCAAATGGATGTTAAAAGTGTCTTTATTCATGGAGATTTGTCTGAATAAATTTATATGGAACAACCACTTGGTTTTGTGATATATTTTGGTCTTGTTTTTCGACTCAATAAGTTGTTGTATGGTTTGAAACAAGAACCTCATGTTTTGTATGAGAAGAATAGTCATTTATTTATCAATATCGCATTCAAATATTGTGAATTTGATCATAGTATTTATGTATTGCATGTTCACGGTGATACCTTGATTATGGCATTGTATGTTGATGATTTAGGGAGAAATCGAAATAATATCATTATGATTTCGAGTTTGAAGAAACAACTTGAAGATACCTTTGAAATGAGTGATCTTGGTCTATTAGATTTATTTTTAGGCATTCAAATTTTGCAAATGGATGATGCTATTAACTAAAATATGATTTGGATCTCCTGAAATGATTCAAAATGGATGACTATAAGTCATGTGCTACACCTTATCATTCAGGTGTAAAGTTGTCAAAGGAATGTGACTCTATATGAGTTAACGCCACTCTTTATCGATAATTGGTTGGTAGGCGTTTGATTTACTTAACTCAGGATGCAAACATAATTGTTCGCTATATTAAAGGAACTTATCACTATGGTATTAAGTATTGTAATTGTACAGAACCACTGGTCAGGTTTATTGATTTTAACTAAGGAGGTGGAATTAATGACCAAAATAAGGCCACTTCTGGCTATGTATTTCAACTGATTTATGGACCCTTGGTATGGTCATGTAAGAAACCAAAGGTTGTCTATCTTTCGACTATAGAAGCAAACTATCATAGTGTTTCCAATGCATGTACATAGGTAGTTTGGATATGTCAACTTAGCTTGGCTTCCCTATTCAAGGCTTGGTTGTTATCCATTATGATAATCAAAGTATAATACATGTTGTTAATAATCCTCTTGCTCATAGAAAAATGAAGCATGTTGAAATTCATGTTCTATTTGAGATAGTACTTGACACTTTTGTCTCACTTGTTTATTTCAAGATAGATGATAAGATCACTAATATCTTTTCAAATCCTCTACTAGAAACTAAGTTTGTGAAACTTTGGTTTATGCTTGGGATTCAGGTAGTTGCAAATATGGGGGGGTATTTAGAGAACATAATTTCACTTCTTGAATCTCTAGAGTATTGTGTTGATGGGAGGGTGTTGGAACATAAGGTTATATGGGTTCATCACATCCATGGATCTTCTGGAGATAATCAGTTGATAGACAATAATAGACTAGTAGAGTAGTCAACTAGAGGATTGAATGAGTGGTCAAATCAATGGTTGATGAGGCCGTGCCTAGCTTGATCAAAACAACCAACTAATTTATAATGCATTGCAGATTTTGTGGAAATGGTTAGAAACAATGATCCTTATTTGTGACTATATCATCCTCACTGCAAGGGAGTTTGTTAGATCTGGAGAATATAAAAAATGACCCTATGGGTTGTGTAAATGATCGAATTGTATGTATTATGAGATAATGCATGTGATGTTCTAATCACAGTGCACTATTCTTATTTTCTATAACTGTGTCTTTAGAAACCACCTATTTTCTTGGAATACAACTTTCCCTTTTGTTATTTTCTTTTTTGTTCTATGGTTAAATGTGAGTAAGTTCCCCAATAAATCAAACTCATGAGGAAGATCGAAGTTGAAAGAAAGAATGGAATCTATGGGAAAAAAATCATCATTACAGGAGTGGAAGAAACTAATAAAAGAACCAAACTCATCATCAACACCAAATTCCAACTTAATGTCGGAGTCCAAAGACTAAAAAATGCCATAGTTTGAGGATCCAAAAACTGTGAGATCAGACTCAAAAGGAAAATTGGGACTAGATTGTTCTCTTGGGTAATCAGACAATCAAATAGGGTCAAATTAAGAGCTTTCATTCTTAGTAGGTTCATATCTATGAATGATCATGGACCCATGTCATCTAGGGATTTTGTCATCACATAACGAGGAATTGCTAATTTGTGTTGTAAAAACCATGGCTACTAGAATACATCATAGATCCATGTGATAGAGGAATCAAACTTGGACATAGCTACCAGATATACAATGTAGATCTATGTCATACAAATAGAAATTCGAGCATAGCCACGACCATACAAATGTGGATCCATGCTGGTACTTCATACGATATACTCCATTGCACCTAGGGAGAAAGCTATGAGTGCTTAACAAATACCCAAGGTCTTCATCTCGTCTTCCACAAAGTACGATTCTATCCATGTGATTACAATGTTCTGAAATCAAACATGGTAGAAATCACTTGAATACCGGCCAATGATGTGAACCGTTAACAAGTGCGAGGGAGATCATCATTGATGTCAATGATTCCTAAGGTACCCTAGTACAATATACTGAGTGTGAATAGATGTTTTGATGTCGAACAACCAGTGGAATATTTCGATCAAATGTCAATTATGTGAACCTATGTTGGGAGTGAGAGAATCTATCATTGAGGCATACAGATCTCAAGGTACTAAATTTGTTTCTAAGACTATTTCTCGGATGATGAACTAACATCGATAGGAATAGTCTCGTCGAAGGAGGGCAATGATGAATCCCACATCGACAACACGAAACTTGGAACAAAGTTCTGGAATGTTGTAGATAATGTAACCATAGGACTGACTCAAAGTACTGACACAAAGGTTGTTTCAACTACAAGGGTAAACTTCTTTCTTTCCTTTGAACATTGCGTGGCACAACAAAAGACTTGGCAACATGACTAGACCAGACGGACACACAATACGACTATGGATTATGCATTCTTTTTTAAATACTCAAAGGAGTGACATGACACATGAAAGTGAATTGACTTGTAATTCAATTGAATACCCAATGGACTGAATGATATGTAGACAAGTGCCATGTTCAAAGGTGACAAACAACTGCCATTTATTGCAAATGAAATGTATTTCCCTTCCCTTAATTTCCCCGTCATAATTGATGAGTGCCTCTTGTCATTTTTACAAGTTCAAATAGGGTAAAAAACACTCGTTATAGCTCATCAAGAGATGAATCCAAACTCATATGTTTTACGAACCTGAGAAAGGAGGGGTTCGTTCCCAAAAAAGGGTCTTTCAATGTTTAATTTAACGAGTCCAATGAAAGAAAACTCAGTGTAGTTCATGTTTAGAGAGTCTTAACAAAATAAAGAAAACTCCAAAGGGTCCTTTTTCATATGATTTAGTCCCTAAGGCCCGAAAAATTATAAAATAATACCTTAGAGAACTCTTCCAGTCATGATTGGCTGGAATGTACCTTTTTGGTAAGTAGTGCCCCCTATTCTGAAAAAGGGGCAAACTATCACTAGGAAGACGACTCTTCAAGTACTTTTACGAGTGTGAAGAAGACAAGCTCACTCGAAAATCTTTTCACATTTTAAGAGTCCGAAAAGAGATTAAAGAAGACTCTATTAACCTTTTTTTTTTGAATCCAGAGCACAAAAAAGTAATAAACTAAGCTCAAACCAGTTTTCATGTTTTAACCAGAGCACAAAAAATGAAAAGTAAGCTCAACACCATCTTACTGTTTTTAACAAGGTCAAAGATTAGTTGAAAGAATTCTCAGGGTATCTGATTCATTTTTTAATGATCTTGACACAGAAAAATAACTATGCTCAAAGGGTCGTTTCATGGTTTAACGAGCTCGAAACTAAAATAAAGTATGCTCAAAATGACCTGTTTCATTTGTACTCAAGCTTGAACCAGAAATAACTATGCTTGAAACATGGTTTCATTTTTATGAAAGCTTGAAACCAAAAGGTAAACTATGCTTAAGGAAACCTACTTCATTTTTTAACAAGCTTGAAATAGAAAATGAACTATGCACAGGAATGGTTTCATTTTTATGTAAGCTTGAAACCAAAAGGTAAACTATGCTTGAGGAGATCCATTTCATTTTTTAACGAGCTTAACATAGAATGGGAACTTTGCTCATAAGAATTTGTTTCATTTTTTAACGAGCTTGACACAAAATGGGAACTATGCTCATAGGCATCTATTTCATTTTTTAATGAGATTGACACAGAATGGGAACTATGCTCACAAACCTGCTCCTACCCAACATGATATCCATAGGTAGGTTGTCCCCATTACATAAAATCTAGCGTTCGAACTCCAGAATGATGTCCATAGGCTGGAGCCATGCCCCCCATTTTACCTATGATGGGAAGAAGCTAACTAGAAGGGGAAAGAGCCACAAGAATATGTGGGACATTCAAGGTATTCTAATGACTAGGAGTAATACGATGGTCAGGTGTAACAAAGGAAAGTTGATCAATGGTCACAATCTTCCCATCATGGGGAAAATGCATAACTCTAAAGAGTGTGGACACTACAGCCTTCATGGTGTAAACATAATCACATCCAAGGAGTAGATTGAAATCTAAAGGACCTTGGGCCACCATAACATCAATACAGAGAGTTTTACCTCCTAATGTAATAGGTAAATGAAGAAGGATCCCTAAATGTGTAGTAGGTCTTCGATTAAAATCCAATATCTAATCGGTGGCTGGCACAAGCTAAGGAGAACCTAAATCTTGCCAAGCATTTGAGGATATAATGCTAACAGAAGCCCCTTCATCAACAATAATGTGAAGCATCCGCCTAGCAGTAACATTCATAACTATCTGGAAAGGAACACTCAAATGAAAATGAGACTCTGTTAGGTTACTCCAGTCAAAGGAAATAACCTCATTACTTGGAGAGGGTTCTGTCAAAATAGTCAAAATTTCCTCTTGTCGAGAACAATCAGAACGAAGCATGAACACTTCAGTAGGTTTCAGTTCATTCTCTACTGTAATAGAAGAACAAGACAAATATTTGGTCAAAGAAACTACTTCAGTCTTAACACTCTCTAATGAAAGAGTGGGATCAGGTGGAGATGACATTGACTCGACCACTTTAACTTCACTCTTCAAATGTAGAATGGGATCAATCATGGATGAATCTGGATTAACCACTTGGAATTCACTCTTAAAAGGAAGAGTGGGGTCGACCTCAGATGAAACTAAATCAGCCCCTTTAAATTCACCCTTCAAAGGAAGAGTGGGATCAACTACGGATGAAAACGAATTGACCACTTCAATTTCAATCTGCAAAGGAAGAGTGGGATCAACCGAGGTTAGAACTGGATCGACCACTTTATCAACCAATGGGATGTCAAGTGAAAACTTACAATAACCTGTTGGAAGCCATTGACAAGAAACAGTAATATCTTCCAACAACTTAGAAGCTTCATCCATGTGAGGAAACAGGTAAGTAAAGTGCATGTCCTTACAAAGAAAGCAAGGATTTCTAACTTTACCCTTTCGACTCTTAACCGCAGAGACACTTGTTGAGGGGGGATCATTAGGATGATAACCAAAGGATGATGACATATCTTTCCAGGAAACCTTAGACCACTCTTCTAAAACTAAGACGAAACCATGACAATATTTCAGAAGGTAATCACCCGTGCAAAGCCTACAAGGGAATTTGGGCTTAGGCGATCTTGGGGTGTGCAGATCAACACTCTCTACACTAGGAGGAGTGATTGGTTGAGACTTGGTTTTTGGTTTGTTTTTCTTCTTCTTAATCTTCCTTTTCTTCTTCTTCTTATCCACTTGACTACTAGTACTACAACTTTCAACAGGAAAAGACAGAGAAACGGAAGAAGACACATCTGTTGAAGAAGGAGAGGGATCAACATGGGGTTGATGCTCTTGCGATAAAGGATTAGGATCAGAAGAAATTGGTGTACATGGGATAACTGGACTGGAGAATAACCAAACAAGTAATCCAATAGTCAATCCAGGAAAGCTTAACGCAGCCATGAGAGTTGGACCAACATCCCCATATGGAGGGAAAACAAAATATGTGCTTGCTAAAGGAGTCTCTTGGTTGGTAGTCCTCGAAGGCAAAGCCATTACTATGTAACAAAAATATCTTTGTCTTCTAAACAATCCTAACTATATAGACAACAAGTGCTACTCAAACTAAAGAAGCAAGCAAAATATGTGAGAGGATTGGATTAAAGGCCTGGAACCTCATAGGACAGGCCAAAAGGATAACTCAGATGGTTTGAGGATTCCTAAAAGGGTCTCCTGATATACGCAAGGTATGTGGGAGCTCAAATCGGTAGTAGTGCTGTCTAATGCACAACCGTTCACAAGTGGCCTTCCGATATACAATCAAGTAGGTGAAGTACCTTTCTATATACCTCAAGGGTACGTGAAAGGCCATTCGATATACCGATGGTACATGGAAGAACCGCACGAGTCCCAGGTTGTAGTGCAGACAAATTAACAACCGCTCCTACGTTTTACGATGCTCGAACACGTCACTAACCTATCATACAAATTGCTGAAAAATTTAAACCTAGGCTAGCGCTTAATTTTATCTTGAATGGTTAGGTGAATGCATGAGGTGAGGACATAAAAAGTAAAACCATGCAGTATGATTGTGCAAAATTTTCACTTTCACTTCAAAGGTATGCCCTACTTAAGGAAGGGAGAGAGAGGTTCAATTCATTTGAAACATAGAATAAATCCATACAAAAATAAAAGACACTTGCTTATATGGTCCTTTCCTAACTGAAACAAAAAAAAATATATTCTCTTTTGAACTGAAAAAGAAGTGAGATCTCTAATGAAAATCAAGAAAAGATAATTACAACTTTTATACAAAAGTGTTCATATTTTTAACTAAAGATAGAATGAACTAATCATAAAATTATACAATAAATTTCATATGGACTTTTCCACAACTTTATGAAAAAAGAAAAAACATACAAAAATCATGTATAACAAATGAAGAAAAACTGAAATGAATCTTTTATTGTTCTATCAAAGAAGATAGAAATCAGAGATCTAACAAAACCAAGTTCTATTCAAAGCCAACTATGAAGCTTTGACAGACCAACATCAATCAAAATTCTTGAAAATACGTATGAATTCATACACGCTTTGGCTCGTTTTTTTTTATTGAGTTTTTTGTTAAAAAATGGATTGCAGAGTTCAAAACACAACTATAACAATCTAAAGCATGCATCTCAGATACCAAAAGAAGCAGTTAAGAATCAAATACCAAACAGGGCTAAGAAGAATACCTGGCACCACTTCTACATGTGTTGAACGGGGCGTTACCAGCCTGAGCACCGCTTCTTGCACACAGGAACAGAGTGGTGGCACCGCTTAAAGCAGGTTCACACCAGGGCGTTACTAGGTCTAGCAATGCTTATTAGACACAGAGAAAGGGCGGTGGCACTGCTTCTTTAACATAGAGGAAGAGCGGTGATAGCTCCAGAACCGCACTTATAACACATCTCAAGAGCAGTTCCCGAGATGGTGATTTGAAAAATAAAAAAACAACAGAAAAGGAAGTTACAGACTGAAAAATGAACCCAAAAAATCACCAAAAAACCTAGTGAACCAAAAATATGAATATCCAAAGGAAGACAGAGGAAAAACAATCAAATTCAAAGCATATCTATAGATCTATGAATGGAAAAGTAGATCTAGAAATTGAAAATGAAGGTGGAGGTTTCAACTTACCAATGATCTAGAATTCGAATTAGATCCCCAGTGGAGTCGCCAATTTTGTTGTCACGTCCCCATCCCTCAACCGGCGAAGAGGGCGCGACGAACAACAACACAGCCGGGAAAACAGCCCATGAACATAAAACAGAGGAGATCAATGCTAAAATTAAAACCTAAACAACAGGCATAATTCATCATCCAAGGATGCACAGTCCTTCAAACAATCAGCGGAAGCAAACATAGACATTCTAGAATTTAACATCAATATAAATTATAGAGATGAAGTAACCGGCAGTACTTATCTTTTGATGAAGAATTAACCCACAACCAGCTATGCCGCTGCAACGTTCCACCCAACCATAGGCCAGCATGCTCATCAGTCTCTCAGCAATGCTGCCACCCCCGAGCTGGGCATGATTCCTCCAAAATAAGGGTCAATTGCAGGCTTATACATAGCCAAGGGGCACAAACAGCAAACCAACACAGCTGGGTTTCACAGGATTTCAACAGACAAGCCAAGCCAGCACAGTCCGAAGACTAACCATTGCACTCAGGCAATTACTTAGTTGTCACAGCTTAAACAGGGAAAAGAAATTCTGAGTCATTCTTGGCCCTATCGTGGCCAAAATGACTCTTCAAACGAAATTAACACATCCCCAAAGATGTAAGGAAGACCCCAGCAACACAGCCAACAACGTGGGGAAACAACAGCCCCGAAATGTTTCAGTGAGCACAACTCACAGCAAATGTGGGAAAAACACATAAATACCACGCAGAGGAAAGGGAAAAATACCGACTTTCGATAGCCACAGCACCCATGATTTCGCTGGGAAAAGAACAACGTGGGAAAACCCAGAAATTCCTGTGCATGAGAGGAAAAACAGGGGAAGAATCCCTCTGCGTGAAATTGCACAACAATGGAGGCCCTGCGTGAGGAGAAAACAGCTCCGTTTTTGTCCGTGGATGAACAATCAACAGCCAAGATGCGAAATTTCAGTGCGTGTGTGCTCAGCAACTCGTGGAGCCAAGAAAATGTCTGCCTGAGACCAAAACCACCCCCCAGCCTCTGCGTGAGGAGGATCCAAAAACAAAATCGTGGTGAGAGTGAACTGACCAGGGAAGAGTGCGTGAGGGAGAAAAAATGGGCAGACGTGGGTGGAGTGGGCAGGTGGGCAAAGGACTGACAGTCCTGCCACCCCACTCCCAAAAGCATTAACTTCCTCAACCACCAGCAGCCATTACTCCTCAGCTGCCCAACAAAACATTCAAGAGGTTGACAAGGGAAGATGGAAAATCAACAAGGTGACAAAACTTGGGTTTTTCCCCCATAACCAAGGTTTGACATCCCCCACCCCTTATCCTTTGGAACCATGCCCTTTTCATTCAACGTTGCCCTGCCGCAGCTGTTTGTGGTTTATTTTAATTGATGTGCGTGTTTACATGATGCCGAATTATAATGTGCCTTATAGCATAGCATACCATCGACAATTATCCGCATTGCCGAAACATACACAACAAAATCGATGGTGGGGATTTTGCCTTGAGCTCCTCACCACGATTAATTACAATATATACATCATGCAAACAGGGTCGAAATCGGGGACATCACATTCCCCTCCCCCTTGGATTAACACCGCCATCGGTGTTCCATTACATATATACAATACATATACAATTGCACATCAGAATTTCAAAATTGCAGATCTGTTCCGCGTTCAATCATCTACTTTGAACATTCACGACCAAGCCTCTCGGCTTCCATGGACTTTTCCTGCTGGTTCTTAGCTTCTAGCTGATCCCGAAGTCTAGGAACTTTGCGGCTATTGCCCTCATCATGTTCCCTCATTGGACAGTCCCGACGTAAATGATGTCCTCCGCATCTCCAGCATTTCACTGGCTACTTCATCTTTACGTGCTCAATTTCCTTTGAGTCTTCGTGCCTGGACCGTTTCTTATCAGGTAGCTTGGACAATTGTCCCAATGCTGATCCACCTTCCTCTCCTTTGCCGATTTCTCCCAAAAGGATTTTCACCTCCCTTTGCAAACCAATAGAGTCTTGCAAAATCTGGTGGTTCATTTCATTCTGCCTTCTCTGTATCTTGAGCATCTCCCCAAGGTGCTCTTGGGTCTTGGCAATCATTTGAAGGAGACTTCCAGCTAAGTCCAACAACTTTTGATTTGCTTCCATGATCAATGCGCACCACCTGGTTTCACTTTTCTCACCTATGGAATGCACCATTGAAATTCTATCAGACCAAGCATAATATAGATATCAAAATCAGTTAGTTAATTACCCAATTGGCATGACAATTCAGGTTCCATTAAGGAAACTTTCATATTCTTCATGCCTTCCCCAACAGGCACATGAGCTCCTTCATATCCATTCCTAGGCAGGGAATTAACTATTCCAGCATTCACAATTTACTTTAAGCAAATACACACATTTCATTCTCAATCATACATGCATTCAACAATCCTTTGTTTTCACAATGCATAAACATATATATATATATATATATATATAATCAAAAGGCGAGAGAGAGCAGTAAGAGTTTTTCCCCTCTTCGATTTGTTCCATCCTGGAACCCACACCACCGCAGTGGCTTTTCATGCTCTCAGCTTCTTTCACTTCACCGTGAATGCTGGACCAATCCTTCTTGGTCATGACACTTAGTGTCTTTGGTCTATTCCAGACCTCTAAACCATGGAGTCTCTCCACATGGTTTGTCTCGGCTGCTAGGACTCCCCTGTCCTACTAGCACCTTTTCATTACCGCTCATCCTGAGCTTTCCAGGACAGTCACATGTCCACATGCACCTCTAGGATGCTCTCATAGTCTTCGCTTCCAGCGATACCTATATCCAAACATTGAATAAATTCACATGTTTAGTTTATTCTCGTTAGTTTTCTTCTCTAGAACAAGAGCTTAAAACATTATATCCAAATCATATACACACGTATATTCATAAGCAAAATAATCCAATACTTATCTATATTGTGCATTTCCTCGTTCGTCCACAGGATCTTGCTTCGCCTTGCAAGCCTTGGGATCGCCTATGGACTTAGATGTTAGGTCAGCATGCCAGCTGCTCCACAACATCAAATAATTAATGTCCAGCCAGTACATAACCATGTCAACTGGGCT
Organism: Pseudotsuga menziesii; assembly: GCA_001517045.1. Taxonomy (NCBI): domain Eukaryota; kingdom Viridiplantae; phylum Streptophyta; class Pinopsida; order Pinales; family Pinaceae; genus Pseudotsuga; species Pseudotsuga menziesii. The sequence goes on along the minus strand of LPNX010160259.1, from coordinate 494,382 downwards.
TGGAACTTTATCATGACCATTTCCAGGTCTAGGATCTACTATGGATCCTCAGGCATATAACAGCCCATCATACACTTATGTCAACAATAACACATACACTTATACCAACCATGCACTTATATCAACAATAACCCTTACTCCCCAACCCCTCTCAACAAACCTTTACCATTTTACCTTTACCTTTACCTTTAGCCTGTCCACACAAGCAACACAAGCAATACAAGCAAACTCATCAGCGTCATTGCTTCAAAAACTGTAATCACATTTCATATCATTCACTATCAAGTCTTGAGACACCAGGAGTGCGTCCACTCCCCAGAGTGTAATCAATATTGAAAACCCTTCATGACTCGACATCAGTAAAGTGTGCACTCTCTTCCAGTGTGTGCCATGTAGGCCCTATCCATACTCAAGCAATCGGTCATCATGGAAATAATCAAAACATGTCCTGCATATGGAATTTAAAAAATTAAACATGCATATTCATAGCAAGGGTTACAGAACACTTATCCATTTGCCGTCGTAGTATGCCTTTACATCTGTTAGGCACCATCCAGGAGTTGAGAAAGGCTAAATGCTAAGCTGGTGAGCTCGTGGCAGAGCTAGGAACACCTACACCAGAACTAGCCTGAATTCTAAGACACCCACACACACCCAACACAAGGAATCAGTCCCTTCTCTGCTACTCAGTCCCTCAGGCCCTGTATTCCCTTTCAGTGCTATCCCGGGGTTGTGGAGAAGAAATTCAGCTCTCTAGCTCTGTCTGTATGGTTTCCAATCACCCAGTTTAAGCAAACCAAGCCCCCATCCATGCTCCCAACACAGTTCATATCCACACATGTCTCACCGTCATAACACATTCCATCTCACTCATGTTATTACCAAACATGCAGTGCAGATGAGACATTTCAAAATGTCCAATGGCGTTTCACCCGAAACCCATTTCCAAGGGAAAGCCTTCCCACGAAGTTTGGCTTCTGCGGGCCATCACACATGATTTTCCTGCAATGTGTACCCCTGACACATTCATCAAATAGCCAAACCGTTAATCATCACCTGATACTACAATCCAAATTGATTGTTCCATAACCAAGCAATGACATTAGCAATCAAATTCAATAAGAATTTGCAATTCTATCTACTACAGAAATTGACTTGCTCAATTGTGGGTCTCTTGTAAGCAGCATTACTATGCCCATTATAATTTTATGCTTACTATCATAACATGAATACCCACTTACCATGTGTCCCTCCTGACACAATCTCACACAAGACAATAATGATTAGTTGTCGTTAGTACTTTCTTAAATCCGAAATCCACAATTCAAATTTAACAACCCATTATACATATCAACTACTTTCACAACCCTGAGACTTCTTCTCATAAATAGTAGATTCTAGCATTGGTCAGGGTCTTACCTCTCAATTCCATTCTCGGAATAATCTACCTAAAACATGAGTTTCAATCAACCAAACACAATCTTATGCAAGCCAACAGTGGCTAGTGGTTGTCAGCAATTTCTCAAATCCGAAATTCACAATTCGAATTTTAACAACCTATTATGCATATCATATGGTAGATTTTGGCATTGGTCAGGATCTTACCTCTCACTGCCATGCTCGAAATAATCTACCTGAAACATGATCTTCAATCAACCAAACACTTGGTAAGCCTGGATGCATATAACCTTTTCATTGCTACAACCATCATTGAAGCATTTTCAGAATTGATAAAATTCAAATACTTCAAAGGTTAGTCACATCAATGTTACCAAAACTCAATTACTTCATGCAATTATTATCACGCTAACATTGCAAGGTATAGTCACATTATTCATACAATTAAATGAAATGTTTAGATACTCCTTACTTCACGAGCGTATCATTTATACCACCCTGCTCTTCAATAGAGCATTTATGGCAGCCAATTGATCATGACTATCTTGCATTCATAACAGCCTTCGAAACAATTCCAGAATTATCATTAATTCATCATTTCAGCCATTAGTTCTCCATAATTTCACATGCATTCATCTCAATGCATTCATGCCATACATCACAACATTGCACCTACACTTATGCAATCAGTCATTCACACCCCTCATAGGCATACATCCATTGCATAACTACAAGGTTCACAAAATCTTTCCAATGCCTATCCATTCATGCTATCTTGCATTCAATATACCGTGCATGGCCCAACCATGACTAACTCATATAGGATGCATTATTATAATCAATATCATTAACATGTATAGGTATGACACCTTTCTACATTCCAATATTCACATGGTATGAGGTCTCTTACCTGGACCAATCCATGGAATTTGTCATAAGCAAACTCTTACCTGCATGGGTCATACTTACACCCTTTTCATGACCAACTTGGTTGGTCCTTGCAGGAGATTGCAGAATCTACTCACTAAATTTTGTCATGGACTTGTTGCCTTATCCCTTCTCCAGAGGGTTGCTGGTCACATCCATCACCATCAGCAACATATTCATCCGGGTCCATGTCATCGTTGGTTTTGCCACTAATGCCAAAATCAAAACAATGATTATCATTAATGGTTCATTATAAATATATAATTCCCAATATTCTTACCAACATGCAATATCCTATGCATGCGATACATATCCTCATGCATTTCCAGTATAAACTTAGGGAATGTAACATAGTTAGTAAGACAGGGTTTTTAAGAAAAACTTCCCTTTTCAAGTCTTCCATCCTGGCATGGAACTCCTTTTCCACACAGCAGCTGGTTGACTTCATAGTCCTTGCTGCCCCTGGCATGCAACTGTGTAGATTTGTCCATTTGATAGCAGCAGCCATCATTAGCACTTTGCTGCTCCATGCTTAGATTCTGGTGACTTATCCTTGTTCCCTGCTGGATAGGCTTTCCAACGCTTATCCACATGCTTCATTCCGATCTCGGATGCGAAAACCACGCCACTTCCAAGAATGAAGACTTTCACTAACCTTGTCACTTTCATTACACTACTGCAAAGTAGAATTTTCACATTCTTCTAATGATCTTAGAGCCATTTTGGAAGCTGCATTTTCAGCATCCCCTTTGTCCTTTGTGAAATCCCTCTGATTCGAACTCTTGCCCAAAACACAGGATTTTCCTTCTCACAAGAACGACTGTCTCAAGGGATGACGGGGGTCAAGGGGGCTTGCCACTGCAGGGCGGGTCGAGGGCAGTGCCCTCGTTTTTTTTTTTTTTTTTTTTTGTAAAACTATGATTTTTGCGCAATCTGGCGCATTAGCTCACTGCCATTTTTTCTCCTTTTCAGTCCTAAAATTCACTGAAAAACAACCGCAGAATCGGCTCTCGGAAGCATCAACACATCCGCTGAATCGGCTCTCGGAAGAATCATCACATCCGCAACGGCGGCTCGCGGAACGTTTTCCCTTCCGATTGGTGAACTTAATTTTGACTGTCATCGGCATCGGCTGTCGGGTGACTTCCACATCGGCTGTCGGATGCCTCTGTCTTCCGCAACGGCAGATGCTCCTTTCCTTTCCTCTTTCGATCAGCACACTTAAAACAACTTGAACGTCGGACGTCGGCAGACTCTCGACATCGGAAGTCAGATGTATTTCCAATCGGAAGCCTTATTGCTTTGGCTTCCACAACGGCGGCTCCTCGGAAGCTCCAAACCTTCCGCAACGACGGCTCTCGAAAGCTCCAAACCTTCCGACGTTTGCTCTTACTTGGAGAAATTTTCAACATTGGGCGTCAGCTGACTCTTGAATCGAAAGCCAAATGACTTTGGCTTCTGCAACGGCAGCTCACCAAAGTCCAAATCCTTCCGATTCGTGAACCAACTTCGAGCCTTAACCTTTTGACGCGTCGGTGATCGGAGGACTTTTCCGTTGGAAGACTTAATCGTTTGGGCCTCCGCAATGGTGGGCGAAAAACTTCACCCATTCGTCCACAACGGCGAATTCCCACTTCGCTTGTTCTTCCGATTTGGCACTCAGAACCACTTGAACATCGGACGTCGGAGGACTTTCGTAACATCGGACGTCAGGCCACTTTCCCTTCCTATTTCTCCGACACTTAGCCAAATTTCTAACCTTCTTGCGGCGTCGACAATCGGATGGATTTCGAGTCGGACGCGGAATCGCTTCGCTGTCCGCAACGGCAGATGGGAGACTTCACCAATACTTCCGCAACAGCGGAAGTTAACTTTGCCAGTCCTTCCGCAATGGAGGAATTCCACTTCCTCCAATGATCCGACCGCTAAACACTTAGACCATTTTTATGAGTTCGTCTGCTCACTGCTGTTCTGCTGGACATAGATGGTAATTCTGCCCTCTATCAGTGGCTCTTTCTTGGCCCATAGAGGCCCATTTCTGCAACCCAGAGCTCTGATACCATACTGTCATGTCCCCATCCCTCAACCGGCGAAGAGGGCACGACGAACAACAACACAGCCGGGCAAACAACCCATGAACATAAAACATAGGAGATCAATGCTAAAATTAAAACCTAAACAACAGGCATAATTCATCATACAAGGATGCATAGTCCTTCAAACAATCAGCGGAAGCAAACATAGACATTCCAGCATTTAACATCAATATAAATTACAGAGATGAAGTAACCGGTAGTACTTATCTTTTGATGAATAATTAACCCGCAACCAGCTATGCCGCTGCAACGTTCCACCCAACCATAGGCCAGCATGCTCATCAGTCTCTCAGCAACGCTGCCATCCCCGAGCTGGCCATGATTCCTCCGGAATAAGGGTCAATTGCAGGCTTATACATAGCCAAGGGGCACAAACAGCAAACCAACACAGCTGGGTTTCACAGGCTTTCAACAGACAAGCCAAGCCAGCACAGTCCGAAGACTAACCATTGCACTCAGGCAATTACTTAGCTGTCACAGCTTAAATAGGGAAAAGAAATTCTGAGTCATTCTTGGCCCTATCATGGCCAAAATGACTCTTCAAACGAAATTACCACAGCCCCAAAGATGTAAGGAAGACCCTAACAACACAGCCAACAACGTGGGGAAACAACAGCCCCGAAATGTTTTAGTGAGCACAGCTCACAGCAAACGTGGGGAAAACACATAAATACCACGCAGAGGAAAGGGAAAATACCGACTTTCGATAGCAACAGCACCCATGATTTCGCTGGGAAAAGAACAATGTGGGAAAACCCATAAATTCCTGTGCATGAGAGGAAAAACAAGGGAAGAATCCCTCTGCGTGAGATTGCACAACAATGGAGGCCCTGCGTGAGGAGAAAACAGCTCCGTTTTTTTCTGTGGATGAACAATCAACAGCCAGGATGCGAAATTTCAGTGCATGTGTGCTCAGCAACTCGTGGAGCCAAGAAAATGTCTGCCTGAGACCAAAACCACCCCCCAGCCTGTGCCTGAGGAGGATCCAAAAACAAAATCGTGGTGAGAGTGAACTGACCAGGGAAGAGTGCGTGAGGGAGAAAAAATGGGAAGACGTGGGTGGAGTGGGTAGGTGGGCAAAGGACTGACAGTCCTGCCACCCCACTCCCAAAAGCATTAACTGCCTCAACCACCAGCAGCCATTACTCCTCAGCTGCCCAACAAAACATTCAAGAGGTTGACAAGGGAAGATGGAAAATCAACAAGGTGACAAAACTTGGGTTTTTCCCCCATAACCAAGGTTTGACATCCCCCACCCCTTATCCTTTGGAACCATGCCCTTTTCATTCAATGTTACCCTGCCGTAGCTGGTTGTGGTTTATTTTAATTGATGTGCGTGTTTACATGATGCCGAATTATAATGTGCCTTATAGCACAACATACCATCGACAATTATCCGCATTGTCGAAACATACACAACAAAATCGATGGTGGTGATTTTTCCTTGAGCTCCTCACCACGATTAATTACAATATATACATCATGCAAACAGGGTCGAAACCGGGGACATCACATTTGTTAGCCGAAAATACACACCTTTTGTGGACAAGAGTTGGTTTCCTAGTTTGAATGGTTCAGATCTAGAACAAAACATAAACACCAAATGTTAAACTTCCCCTATATCTGGTTAATCAACTGAATGGAATGCCATGATACTTCTCTCAAAGGTTGTCCTTGCTATCCTTGAAGATTACTGCAGAAGAACCTTCATTCCTTGGTGTTGAGAGTTCCTTCCAATGGCTCATTTCCTCTAACTTCACCTTGCCTCCAAAGACTCAAGAATGATTTTGACAGAGTTTGGGTATGAAACACAATTCTTCCTCCTTTTTCCCATGGGGGGTGAGCCAGTATTTAAAGGCATGGGAGGATAGGTATGGTTGAGGATATCATGGGTGAGGTGGATATTAGATCCTAAAAGGGAGGATCTCGAGCTCTAGCTGGTCCTAAACCATATGGATGAGGCTCCATGGAGGTCAAATTCGAGAATCCTCTTGAAGATTCTCTTTTTTTCCTTCAAAACTTGAGCACTGCTCCTCCAATGAAGCAAACAGGCAGTGATAAGGGGGAACCACTTCTTGCAGTGAAGGAAGGAGCGGTGGCACCTCTCTTTGCTCGTGTATCAGGAGCGGCACTGGCTCTTTGCTTCTTGGGTAACACTTTTTGTCAATGGGGAAAGAGCGTTACCAGCTCAAAAGAGGGTAAATTGCAAGGGGTTAATTTATTCCTTCATTTCTCTAGGGAAAACTTTGAGGGATTGGAGAAGACAAGGGGACACCTATCTCATCACATGAGGGTGACAAGATTTTGGTATAACAGCTTGTCCCACTGCTTAATGCAAAATTTTAATATGTGAATGTAGTTTTAATATGGTGTATTTGCAAAGTTGGAAACTCAAAGACAATATTGTACT
>LPNX010160259.1:462328-487352 GCA_001517045.1 Pseudotsuga menziesii | reverse complement strand
ATGTTATTCTGGATGAACATCAAATGTGCATATTATATTGGATAAGATCAATAATATTGTGCAATAACTGCACTACACAATTTATAGAATTTAATAAAATATGCATATCATATAAATGAATATTTACTACTAAACTAGTAGTAAATATAATGATGATGCAACTAATAAACAATGTATCAATATATTATTAATTGATGACTAAAATGATTTTAAATATACTATTAATTGACAAAAATTAATGACTAAAAATGATTAAATATACTACTAATTGATTACAATTAATTACTAAAAAATATTAAATATACTATCGATTGACATCAATTAATGACTAAATATATTACCAATTGACGACAATTAATGACGAAAAACGATTAAATATACTACCAATTGACATCAAACAATGGCTAAAATGACTAAATATACTGTCAATTGACGATAATTAATGACTAAAAATGATTAAAGATACTACCAATTGACGACAATTAATGATTTAAAGGACTAAATATACTACCAAGTAACGGACATTAGGGAATAAAAATGATTAAATATACTACCAATTAACGACAATTAAGGATTAAAATGACTAAATATACTACTTGTTGATGGCAATCAATGACTACAAATATTAAATAAAGGACCATATGATAGCAATCAATAACTAAGTAAACTACTAAATATGCTACCAAGTTGACGGATTAGAACATCAAATAAATGGCTAAAACGTTTTAGTCATAAATTAGTTGCGTTATAAGTTACTAACAATAAACTACTATTAGTCACGTGACTAAAATTAGTCATTTATATGCAATCTTTAGTATTTTTTAATGTCACGCATTTCCCTTTTTCTACTAGTGGACAAATGAATTGATAGCATATTATGGGGATATTAAGATAAACACCTTTTTTAGGTAATTGATAAATCTTAGGCAATTAGGTATAGTTACAAAGCACATTAATCACTTTCAAAGGTTGAGTCTTAGAGTGAAGAACATTCCAAAGAATGATTTGTTGGATCTCTTTGTGGGCACTTTAAAAGAGACCATTCAACATGAATACATCTCTTTGAACCTAACTCGTTGGAGAATCATTTTAGTTTGCAAGAAAAGTTGAAAGTAAAAATATAGCTACATGAAGGGCTACCACTAACACCTATATAGAGGGAAATGTTCCCATTCTTAACCTCACTTATCCAACAAAGTTGACACCTTAGCTATTATATGAAAAGAACAGAAAAGGGACTATGTTTCAATTGTGACATGAAGTACAATAAGAGGAATAAATGAAGTGAGAATAAATTATTCTATATATATTTTGAAGAGGAAGAAGTTCAAGAACTAGAATAGTCTCAAGATCTAGAATTGGAATATACTACTCTAACCATATATTTTCATGAATTGGTTGTCTAGAATCAATACTCTTCAAACTCTCAAGATAGAATGATATATGAAAAATAAAAAGTAAAAGTGTTAATTGATTATGGTAGTACCCATAACTTCATTAATTGCAAACTTGTCAAACTTCTTAATTGATTTATATATCTAGTACCCAAGTTTCAAGTAATGATTGTAGATGAATGCACCATGCATTGATCAAGGAAGTGAAATAGTATTAAGATGACTATGAGGGGGGTATATACTGAATATTCAAATTAATGCAATCCAAGTGTGTGGTTTTGGTGTTATATTAGAGGTCCAATGGTTACAATCATTTGGGGTAAATGGATCTTGATTTTTAGGAACATTTCACGATTCTCCTCAAAATTCAATGAAATTGAAATTAGAGGTATCCAAGGGAAACCCTATAAAGTGATAATATATAACATCATGAAAATATTCTTAAAAAGGAACACCATGGCATAACTGCACAATTTTGCTCACTAGATGTTCAAACATTTAGACACTCTATTTCTATTGATCTTGAAAGAGTTACTAACAATAATTCCAAGGTATTTGGAGAAATTCCTAAATGTGTTCCACCTTGTTGAGATTATGGCCATGATATTCACTTAATACTAAGAAATTTACCAACTAACATCAAACCTTACAAGTACCCATAAGCATAAAATTGTGAGAATGAGTGTATAGTTCAAGAAATGTTATATGCTAGTGTCATTCAACCTAGTCAAAATTATTTCTCTTCACCAATAGTGATGGTTGAACAAAATAAAAGCTCATGGAATATGTGTCCATATAATAGAGAGTTCAACAACATGATCATTAAACATAAGTTTCGTATTCCTATCATTGATGTATTATTAGATTAATTACAAGCAATTTTCTTTATGAAGTTGGATCTTTGTTTTAGATATCATCGAATAAAAATGAGGCAAAAAGACATCCCAAAGGTAGCCTTTATAAAACATGCAATTCATTATGATATTTTGGTGAATTGATTTGGCCTTACCAATGCACCTTCCACATTTCAAATCTCAATGAATTCTATTTTTAAACCCTTCCTCATAAAATTTGTATTAGTACTTTTTGATGATATAATAATCTACAACAAATCTTGGGAAGAGAATGTACAACATGTTGGCATGGTCTTAAACTATTGGAGGATAAACAACTATATGCAAAGAATTCCAAGTGTGCCTTTGGGGTTCAGGAAGTGGAATATTTGGGTCACATTGTAATTCACGAAGGTGTCAAAATGAATCTTAACAAAATTAAAGCTATGATGGAATGTTGAATTCTGAAAAAATTGAATAATATTAGAGGATTATTAGGATTGGAATGTTATTACCACAAGTTTGTGAATAATTATGGGTAAATAGTGACACCTATAACACCATTATTAAAAAAGGAGGCATATTCTTGGACTCAAGGAGCAACCCGAGATTTTGAAAAGATTAAGGAGGCTATGTGTACAAATCATGTCCTATCCATTCCTAACTTGAAAAAAACATTTATTATTGAGTGTGATTCCTTGGAGCATGGAATTGGTGCAATTTTAATGCAAAAAGGAAGCACCTTTCCTCTGAAAGAATCAAATTAAACATAAAGTTTACTCTAACAAATTTGTGTAAGGGAAATGTTAGTCATAAGGGAATGACACTTCAAGATAAGAATAGGCCATGATAGTATTAAGTACTTTTTGCAACAAATATTATCTTCATAAGAGAAACAAAAATGAGTTACAAAGATGCTAGGTTATGGATTTGAAATTATGTACAAAAAAGAAAAAAAATTGGTGGTAGATGCACTTCAAGGAAAGAATAGGACACATAGGGATTACTTTGTTCTATTTCCATTTTTCAATATGATTGGGTGGAAGAAGCAAGGATTTAATGGAAGTAAGTTCAAAAAGAATACAAGATTATTCAACACCTACAAGAGGACCCTAGTGAAATCTCATTTGTTGGTTCTTACACGATGAAAATACAATTTTGAGAAGTCCAGATATGATAACAATGAATGGCTAGATGCCTTTTGAATCGTTTTGTCCTTAAGTGAACTGAAATGATCAAACAACCGTAGCTGTCGATACACGTTGTTTAATGACTGAATACTAAGAACCCGCATGTTTAATTCAAGCCTGGAATTTAAATTTATCCTCTATCAATTAACTGCAAATACAAGGCGAAGATTTCTTGACTCATTCATTAGGTGATATTATAGCTATATGAAATATTGTATTCTACTCTATATTTCAAATGTGCGCCATACCAACAAAGTTGAGTCCACACTTTGTTGGTCCACAAGTAGAAAATAAGTCAGTATCATATTTGCTAAGTAGACAAATATAGAACATTCATATATCTTGGTTTACAAGTAGAAAATAAGTCAGTAGTATCATATTTATTAAGTAAATAAATATAGAACATTTATACATCTAGTTGTAAAATAATAGTTTTTCTATATTTTTAACCATTTCAACATTAATTATGTCTATAGACAGATATTGAACATTCATATATTTTGGTTTACAAGTAGAAAATAAGTCAGTATCATATTTGTTAAGTAGACAGATATAGAACATTCATACCTCTAGTTGTAAAATAATAGTTTTTATATATGTTTAACCATTTCAACACTAATTATGTCTATAGGTATTTAGATATTATCTTAGATTTTGGACTTGTTTGAGTTGATCATTAAGATTAAGTGTAACAAATGTATAGCAGAGATTCATTTCATGGTTGTCAAATTGCTTAAATGCATTTTGATTAAGATTTAAATAAACTTCAAATTTGGTTTTGTTTTTTCAAATCAGTTTTTGTTATTTTTGTTTATTAAAAAGTATTTGTTTTGTGCTTATATTAACTCTAACAATTTAGTATGAATAATTGATATAAAATTATATATTTTAGCTTTTGTTTAACAGCTAGCTATTTTCACAAAACTAAGTGGTTGATTGTGTTTATCGACATTCACAAGTCACTTTACTTATAACTATGCTAGTTATTGTTGTGTTGCATTAACATTTACACAGTAGAACCTAACTCTAGGATAGCAGCATTCAATTGCAAACTTCTCCATAAGGATTCAAATGCATAGAATTCCTGCAAACTTCTCCATAAAGATTCAAATGCATACAATTGTTGCTATATTGTTTCACTCCATGAACAATGTAGTATAGGTGCAATCTTTCCCATTCAAGATTCAAGAGTACACAACTCTAGAGTTCAAATGCCGCAATGTACATTTAATCTCCATTTGGTTTCACTGAAGAAACTTTAACCCCACCGAAATCTCTGAAACAAGGAGGGAAATTAAGCGGAGCACCATTATCACTTGGTTACCTGGAATTCATTATCACTTGGTTACCTTTCAAATTCCAGGTAATCAGAATTGAGTTTCTGTTGAAGTTTGCTAATGTATATATTTTTATTCTGTCATGTAGTATATATGTCACATTTTGTACAGTTTTATCTTTTCAGTTATTTATATACACATGCTCTGCAACAGGCTGAATATTGATCACCCATAATATAGAGCCATTAACTTCCATATGTAGGTCCAATTCTGACCCGTGGGCTCATGTAGATCAGGCAGAGCACTCGAATTGTGATAAGTGACGTGATTGTTCACATCCAAAATTCAATAGAATCAAACAAAGGTCAAGTCAAACCACTATTTTTAAATTTAATATAATTTAAAATATTACCATGAAAGGACATTCGAAAAGGTAAGAGCATTGGTGTAATGCATTATAGGCATAATTCTCTTTTTTATTTATTTAAAAGAATGGGATGAAGCTTAAAAGGTTTCTTCAATGATACATACAATATCAGTGTTGACATATTGAAAAGTCAGGATGATCGAAATTCCGACTTGTAATGAGAAATTAATGGGATTAATGAAAGCGGCCAACATGGAAGATAAGATAAAAAAATAAAGGAGATCCCAAGCATGGAAACTTCTTAACCATTAAATAAATTTATAAATCTCACATCAACCACATCACATGATTCTCTAAAGCATATCACAAGTATTTGAAACAACATATCATCATCATGTGCAATTTTAATAACGCATTATCCATTTTTAATAATCAAACCTATCATTCATTAACATTCTCAAATCTCCTTAATAGTGGAAACCTCAATATTAGAAATTGGAAAATGGACTCCTTAAGGAAACAATGATAAACATGAGAATTTCTCACCTTAAACTATTTTTTGTTTATAGCATAATAATTGCATGATAATAAAGTAGCAAGTATAAATGTTATACATGTGTATATGTATTTAATTGTACCTGGTGATAAAATTAGAGCTAATGATCCCTTGTGTGCTTGGAGGAGAGGCCATGAATTGGATTAGTTGTAATGTGGAAGAGGAATTCCATGCTATGATGAGGAATTGGAAAGGGGATTCCTTAACTCCTCTCTTGTTGTTATATTTATATATTTTGAGTTATATATATATATATATATACAAATGCATAGTGCATGTGAATATACTTGTGCATACATATGATGTTGAAAATTGGTAAAAGTACTATGATTTTTCACATGCAATGAGACAGTATGATAATTATCGTGGTTGATGATGCTTGTTCGACCATAGATGGTTGAAGCATGGATGGAGATGTGGATGATGCTATTGCACATGACTTGCATCCTTGTGAGGAAAGGTTGGGGAAATAACTCTATGATCAAGAGTTTGGTAGAAGGATTGTGTAATACTTTGTAAGAGACCAACTTATCAGGTAACATCATAGATGTTGAGGGAAGTCATGCGAGTAATGGGTTATTTTTGCTGAATTCATTAGTGTTGAAAGGGGATTGGGTTAGATTCCCTTCATCCATATTTCAATCATCATAAATCAGTATGCATGTGACATTGAATGCAATTATGTGAATAATATCCCACCAAGTATGGTGAGGTATGGGGTGGTAAGGGAAAGGAGCCTTACACCATATGACTGTCTAGAATTTATAATGCAATCATATGAAAGAATATCATGACATGTGTGTATGTTGATTATGAGTTAATAACCAAGGAAAGTGAGGTCTTATGGTCCTATTTGGCAGTAAATACCATGCGATATAGACATGGGTAATTCCATAACGAGGTTGGATATGGAAATGTTATAGTGCTACACGTGTGTCGGATGGTCTTCCCACTTGTTTCTCTTTTATGGGTTGTAACATTTTTGCCAACACATAGAAGCCATTAAAGGGGGAGTATTTCCTAAGGGAACCATGGAGCGATAAAGGGAAATTCCTACTAGTACACTAGAGGGACCATTTAGTGGAGAAAGGGTATATCATGGTATTGTGTTGGGAAAAAGAAGATGGTGTTTAGATGGTCATGTAAGTATTGGGGAGGTTCCTGGATTATGTGTCGAGGCGTTGTCTCACAACAAAATTTGAACCCAAAATTTGATGTGGAAATTTGATGAAATCTGACAAAATTGATTGTGTCGTTGGATTTCACTTTTAAAATTATGAATTTTGATCAAACTTCTTTTAATTGATACATGGAATTGTCGAATATCTGACGACCATCGTAAATGCGACTACTCTTGTCGGATAACCATCAAGATCCCTTCAGATAGCCCACAATTCCATGTTAACGGTAACTATGATAATAACGTCGGATATCCAACAAATTTGTAAATTTTAAAAAATATAAATTATGGTAACATTTCGACATGTTTGCTATATAGGCGACGCGATGCGGAATTATATTCTTTGCACAGACTGTTTTCCATAAAAGAATACACAACTTTTTAAATTGTTTTTTAGATTAAAAGTAGTGAAGTGTAGAGCTTGATTTTTTAAGATTGATAATATTCATTCAAGATCTTTATGAGAAAATATCAAATAGAAATATTCCTGATCCAAACGAACAAAATCGACAATTGCTTTCTAGATTGTGGGATGGAATGAAAAGAAAGGGTGATGGGAAATGTTGTTGTCCATGTAGTCAATGCAGGGGCTTTAAAAGGAGAAGAATAAAGATTACCACAACCAAAAAACATTGTAGGGAACATGAACACGCTGAGGGGGGACATGAATATCATCCATTTGTAAGTTTTGCATTATATATGTCTTTATATTGATTGCTTTGTAAATGTATGTATTATTCTAATATTTATTATATTAGCTAATATCTATTGACAGTTTCATGTAATTATAAAGGAAAGACATCCTACAACATATTGTCTGGAGGACGTGCTTTCAGAACAAGTACTAGAGGAACATGGAGTATGAATAATGGAGAACAAGTTAATGATCATATTGAAGAAGATGACCATATGGATAACATAGTTGAAGATGATGGTACAAATACATTGATCCATGATACATTTAATGTAAAAATTTATGATGATCATGAAAATGATGACTTTGATGGTGTTCATGGTTTACCTCTTCTTGAGAAGGCATACGAACCCATTTATGAGGGCTCCAACACAAATATATTCTCTGCTATATTGTTCATAATGAACTTGAAGGTTATGAATGGTATTTCAAGCACATCAGTCACATGGATGTTAAGGTATGTAATATATTCCATCACATATATATGATTTGTTGAAATATTGTAACTTCAAAGAATATTCTATTGTATTTTATTATAATTTATTCGGAGATGTTTTATTCCTCCCTCGAGATGTTGTTATTATATTTGGTCATCATATAGTCATGAGGTAAACCTCCATTGTAAGTTGGGTAGATAGAACCCTCCAAAAATTAATATTATATTTTTTTGAGTCTTCCTAGGTAAGTCGGCCCAGTTAATTTGTTGGGGACGACCTAGTTAGGGAAAAGTCTAGTGGAAGATAAAGTACAAATAGGAGTGTTGTGCTCCTCATTTGGACACACACACTCACTTGTGTAATGTGCATAGGAGATAGAGAGAGATATATATGCAAGGAGAAGGATCACTTGTTTGGGATTTTGTCTCTATACTTTTGATCATCTATATTGAGGAATTTTTGTTGGGTTTTCTTCCCCTAGAGGGTTTCCTAGGATAAATCAATGTCTATCTTGTGATTGTGTTTCTTTCAGTTATCCTGTATATGCTATTGTTTTGAAATTGAATTGAATCTTAATTTTATCCATATTATCATATTGAATCTTAACATGCTATCAAAGATATCTTGAATATGACAACTTTCATAAGGTGAAACTCTCTCTCCTCTCCCTTCGACAAGAAATTAGGGTTTCTGTCAAAATTGGAATTTTGGAAATATGATTGCATAGAAATTTGTTACTCCCTAGGGTGCATCTATTGATCCATAGATCAAAATTTTTGAGTGGGTATATCTCTAGGAAATTCAAACCCTAGTTTGACTTTGGACCAGAAAACTTTAGAAACTGCAGATCAGGATCTCACAAGTCAATTTTGAAAGGTGAAGATTTGGAATCTCCAAAAACCAATTCTATCATTCAATTCACATCAGTCAATCATATCTCCTAGTAAGTTCAGTTTTGCATTTTGAGAAATTTCATTTTTTGGTGACCTCCTGGATAAGATGGCCCCACGCACTACGCCTAAGGATAAGCTAGAAGGAATAGAGAATTTATGAGCATGGAAATATAGGATTGGCATCATTCTTGGAGAGAATGATATTTCAAAATACATCAAGGAAGAAGTTGTAGAACCTAAAGAGGATGAAGCTAAGGAGACACACAAGAAGGACCTAATTAGGGAAATGAGGATCATTGTTGATTCCATAAAAGACCACTTGATTCCTAAAGTGTCATCCAAGGAGACCTCGAAGGATATGTATGATTCCCTAGCTATAATGGATGAAGGAAGAAACATCAATAGAAAGATAAATATGAGAACTCAAGAGTACCAAGATGTGCCAAGGAGAATCCACCCAAGACTACTTCACAAGGGTTTCCCAGTTCAAGGAGAAACTAGAAGCCATTGGAAACTCCCTTGATGAAGATAAGATAGTTATGACTACTCTCAATGGTCTCACTAGACCTTGGGATTCATTCATCCAGACTATGTGTGCTGGAAAGGAAAGAATGAAATTTGACATTGTATGGGAAGATCACATCCAAGAGGAGGCTAGAGTAGCCAATAGAGAAGCTCTATTGAAAGAAGATGATTAATCCCTAGCCATCCATACAAAGAGAGGAAGAATTCAATATAAATTCAGTAAGGAAATCCACAAGGAGTCTCAACTTCCCAAGAATTTACATAGGACAAGAAGAAACAATCAGAGAAGAATCTACTCCAACTTTCAATGTTTCAGTTGTGAAAATCTAGGACACATTGCCAGAAATTGTCCATTATAGAAACAAGAATATAACAAGAGGAACAACAACAAAGGACATCATGCACACCTAGGTGAAGATGAATATGAAGAATAAGAGGAAGAAGGACCTCGAAGAAAACAAGCAAAAAAAGAAGATGCAAAAGAGTGTGTATTATTCTCTGCACTCCTTGGTTTTGTGACACTTGGAGAAGATACATGACTTATTGATAGTGGTTCTTCAAAGCACATGAAGAGACAAAATAAAATATATTAAAACTTGAATAGAAGAACTCTCCTCACAAGGTATCATTAGGATATGAATATCAATACCCTATCAAAGGAATTGGTGAAGCAAGCTACAAGATTGATTCTCGAACCCCCATTAAGATGAAGGAAGTATTATATGTACCAGGTTTGAAGAAGAACTTACTTTCTATCTCAACATTAGATAAGAAAGGATACAAGGTTGCATGCATAGATGGACATATGCTTATGTGGCCCAAAGGAAAATGAATTAAAGATGAAATTGTCATTGGTGAAGAAGAAGGAGGCTTATATAAATTCAAGGGACATTCAAAAACAGCCCTTGTTCATGAGACCACTATCCCAAGTGAATTATGGCATAGGAGGATTTCTCACATCAACTACAAATCACTACCCCATGTTAGAAAAGTAGTTGCGGGTTCACCATATTTGAAGATTGATCATGAAGACAATTACAAAGGATGTGCAAAGGGAAAGAATATCAATAATCCATTTCCGAAGAGTGAGACGAAGAATAAAGGTACGTTGGAATTAATCCATTCAGATGTATGTGGTCCAATTCCCTCCACATATTTGAGTGGTTATGAATATTATGTTACATTTATTGATGACTATTCAAGAAAGACATGGATATATTTATTGAAAACAAAGGATGGAGTATTTGAAAAATTCAAGGAATTCAAATCCTTGATAGAGAGTCATTTAGAAATAAGAATAAAGACATTCAGAACAGACAATGGTGGAGAATACACTTCAAAATATTTTGAATCCTTTTATAAAAAAGATGGAATCAAGAGGGAGCTAACTACTCTCTACAATCCTCAATATAATGGTGTTGAGAAAAGAAAGAAGAGGACCATTATGGAAGTAGTGAAGACAATGATGCATGATCAAGATATTCCAATGCATCTATGGGTTGAAGCAATAAGGATGCCAGTTTATGTACATAATAGATTATCCCATAGTTCCCTTAGATTCAATACTCCAGAATAAATGTTCATAGGAAAGAATCCTGAAGTGAACCAACTCAAGATATTTGGTTTCCGAGTATATGTTCACATACCAAATGAAAAGAGAACCAAGTTGGACCCTTCCAAAGAGAAAGAAATATTTGTTGGATACTGTGAAGTCTTCAAAGCCTTCAGAATATACATTCAAGTATTCCATCACATGGAGATTAATAGAGATGTAACATTTTACGAACAATCAACTCTCAAGATATCCAAAAAGTGCCAACATGAATAAGTATATGCAGAAGATGTACCTCCCATAAATATAGAAGTTACACCCTCCCCTGAAGAAGAAACATAAGAATGCCATGATTTGATAGAACCTCAAGAACCTCCTACTATGAATATGTCACGAAAGATAAAGCCTGCTTGGGTAAGAGAAATTATACAAGAAGAAGAGAAGTATGGAGCTCCAGAAGGCTCCACAATAGTAAGAAAGAAGTCGAAGCCATTTTCCAATTATAAGGCTATGATGTGTGATCTTGTAGATCAAGAACCTACCAGTTATGAAGAAGCTATACATAAGAAAGAATGGGTAGAAGCAATGATGAAAGAATACCAATCAATAATGAAGAATGATGTTCAGGATATAGTTCCCAAACAAAAAGGAAAAAGTGTGCTATCTTCCAAGTGGATCTACAAGATATAGCATGCAACTGATGGAAGTATTGAGAAATACAAGGAAATGTTTGTGTTTAGAGGATTCTCTTAGAAATAAGGAATTTATTATGAAGAGACATTTGTGCCAGTAGCAAGGTACACTTCCATTAGAACCATCATGGCACTTGCATCCATGATAAAGTGGAGTTTACACTAGATGTATGTGAAGAAAACTTTCCTGAATGGTGTTATTGAGGAAGAAGTGTACATAAAACAACCATAGGGTTTTGAAGTTGAAGACATATGGACTCATGTATGCAAGTTGAAGAAGGCTATGTATGGATTGAAGCAAGATCATAGAGCTTGGTATGGAAGGCTATATAGTTTTTTTACGAGCTTGGGGTTTACCAAAAGTAAAGTTGACCCTAACCTTTATTTTAAGGTTATGGATGATGAACTTCTCATATTCTTGTTGTATGTGGATGATTTATTTCTGACAGAAAATGAGAAACATATTGTAGAGTGCAAGAAGAAGCTCACCTAAGAATTTGAGATGAAATAACTTGGATTAATGCACTATTTTCTAGGTCTGGAAGTATGGAAGAACCTAGAAGGAATATTTTTCAACCAAGGAAAGTATGTTGTGGGAATCCTAAAAAGATTTGATATATTGGAATGTAAATCCATGGCCACACCCATGGATACCAACCTGAAGTTCTTAGCTGATGAATCATTAGAGTTAGTGGATGTGACTCAGTACAAACATATTATTGGGTCATTGATGTATTTGACTAATACTAGGCCATATATATGCTTTGCTGTGAACACCCTGAATGAATATCTATTTAATCCTAGATGTTTTCACCTGGTATCTCCAAAGCATGTGATAAGGTACCTAAAAGGTACACTATACTTTGGTCTATACTAGGTTGGATATCTTGACTATAGATTATATGGTTATATAGATGCAGATTGGGATGGAAGTGTCTCAAACAAGAAGAGAACCTCAGGTGGATGTTTTTTCCTGGGATCCGACATGACCTCATGGTTTATCAAGAAGCAGTCCAATGTTGCTCTCAACACAACTAAAGCAGAGTATATAGCAACTTGTTCTGCTAGTTGTGAAGCCATATGGCTTCGAAAATTGATGTCATGTCTATTTGAACTGGAGTTGGATACTAAGGTGATTCTATGTGAAAACCATAGTTTTATAAATATGTCGGAGAACCCAATGTTCCATGACAAATCAAAGCACATAGAAATCCAGTATTTTTACATACAGGATATGGTACAGAAAGGAGCCATAAAGCTGCAGTATGTGAGCACTGATGAGCAAGTTGTTGATGTGTTGACTAAGCCTCTGTCTTGAGTAATGTTTGAATACTTCAGTGACAATATTTGTGTGGTTATAAAGGACCTTCCTCGAAAGGGGGAGCAGTGATGATGATGTTGCAGTGGGATTGCATAATCCCTGAACATTAGTCCTAAAGTGACCCACATAATTTTGTCTCCAAGATGTGGTTGATGATGTTTCAATGTGATTGTATCATCCCTGGACATTAGTCCTAAAGTGATCTGCAAACTTTTGTCTCCGAGATGTGGTTGATGATGTTGAAGTGGGATTGTATCATCCCTGGACATTAGTCCTAAAGTGATTTGCAAACGTTTTTCTTCATGATGTGGTTGGGATTGCATCATCGCTAGACATTCGTCCTAAAGTGATCTGCATAATTTTGTCTCCGTGATGTGGTTGGGATTGTTTCATCCCTGGACATTAGTTCTAAAGTGATCCCTAGAAATTTGTCTCCATGATGTGGTTGGGATTGTATCATCCCTAGAAATTAGTCCTGAAGTGATCCATAGACTTTTTCCTTCGTGATGTGGTTGGGATTGTATCATCCCTAGACATTAGTCCTAAAGTGATCCTCATACTTTTTTCTCAGTGACATGGTTATTATTGCATCATCATTGGATTTATGTCCTGAAGTGAGATGGATTGATCATCCCGTAGAGGGATTGAAATATTGTAACTTCAAATAATATTCTATTGTATTGTATTGTAATTTATTCGAAGATGTTTCATTCCTCTGTCGAGATGTTGTTATTATCTTTGGTCATCATAAAGTCATGAGGTAAAACCTTTGTTGTAAGTTGGGTCGATAGAACCCTCCAAAAAGTAATATTATATTGTTTTGAGTCTTCTTAGGTAAGTCGGCCTAGTAAGTTTGTTGGGGCAACCTAGTTAGGGAAAAATTCAAGTGGAAGATAAAGTATAAATAGAAGTGGTGTGCTCCTCATTTGGACACACTCACTCACTTGTGTATTGCGCATAGGGGAGAGAGAGAGAGAGAGAGAGAGAGAGAGAGAGAGAGATCTGAAAGGAGAAGGAGCACTTCTTTTGGGTTTTGTCTTTGTACTTTTTATCATCTATATTGAGGAATTTTTGTTGGGTTTTCTTCCCCTATAGGGTTTCCCAGGATAAATCAGTGTATAACTTTTGATTGTGTTTCTTTCAGTGATCTTGTATATGCTATTGTTATGCAATTGAATTGAATCTTAATGTTATCCATCTTAGCATATTGAATCTTAACATGATTGCGCTAAAGGTTATCATTGTTCGTCTCATAAAATTATTGTTAATTCATAAGTCAAATTAATATGGATGAAATGTGTTTCATTAATATTGTTTATATATTATATTAACTAGATTTTTATTTTTATTTGTTGTAACTTGATAGCTGAATTTTTGTTACCACCATCAAATATTTTACCTCACACATATCAATATTTATCTTCCATCATGAAAAAAATTGGAATGCAGTATGAAAGAATTCATGCATGCCTCGATGACCATGTTTTTTATCATAATCAGCATGAATTTGAAACTGAATGTCCGGAATGTCATATCAGTAGATATTAAACAGATCAAGTAACGAAAAAGGTGCCTCACAAGGTTCTTCGTTATATTCCCATTATTACATGTTTGCAACAACTGTTCAGGTGAAAAAACATAGTGCAATTTATGGATTACCATGCACAGAACAAAATTCAATACGGCATTATTCGAATTCCTGCAGATGGTTCTACATTTAGAGATATGGAGGAAAAATAGCCTCACTTTAAAGAAGAACCTCATAATCTTAGGATTTATTTTGCAACTGATGGTCATGTCAATCCATTTGCAGAGATGAGATCCTTTTACACGGTGTGGCCTATTTTTGTTATCAACAATAACTTCCTCCATGGTTGTCAAGAAAGAGGGAGCACATAATGTTGTCGATGATTATTCCAGGTATGTGTCTACAATTTTTTTTTGATGTAGTGGCATCTCATTTGTCATACTTTGTTGTATACTGTCATATATATATACATTTTATTTATTTTTCTTGTGCATGGTTTATATAT
This sequence comes from Pseudotsuga menziesii, assembly GCA_001517045.1. Taxonomy (NCBI): domain Eukaryota; kingdom Viridiplantae; phylum Streptophyta; class Pinopsida; order Pinales; family Pinaceae; genus Pseudotsuga; species Pseudotsuga menziesii. Next base: position 472,408 of record LPNX010160259.1, on the reverse strand, counting down.
CTAAATGGTTGTAATAATTATATATTTTATATGTTCAAATCAATCAGGTAAGTACCAAGTTAAAGATATGAATGTATATATCGAACCTCTTATTGAGAGCTACTAAAGTTATGGAATGGAACCACTATGTATGATGTATCTAGACCAATACGACAAAGGCAATTTCAATTCCATGCAATGCTTGTATGGACAATACATGATGCCCCAGGGTTAACCCATTTTGTGGTTTGAAATTATAAGTTCCCTTTAATTGCATTTATTTTTATGAACTAGTTAATATATTATGCATGCATTTTTTTTAAATAATCCATTCATTTTATATTATAATTATAGTCGACATAGATAATCCATCTCTTTATGTAGGTCTTCAGACAAAGGGAAAATTTGCATGTCCAGTTTGTGGTCCTAAGATTAAATCTCATCGTTCTAAAAGTTTAGGAAAGGAGGTGCTTGATGAGTATATGCAATTCCTCTCTAAGAATCATAGGTATCGAACTACCAAAAAATATTTGTTCAATGGGAAGCAAGAGACTGCATTAAAACCGCAGAGAATGACACCTCACCTATGCAAGTTGCAATATAATAGAAATCGTCAAGGTACGTATGAATCATCGTATATGAAATGTTATGAAATTTTGTTTCTTGTGTGTTGTTTACTATAATTGACATTGATTTCTGTAATTTCTTTATAAACTATGATTCATGATGGTTGTCATGATCATGAAGGAATTAATGGGCTTCCATGAGGAATGAAAAGTTACCCTAAACAATTCAATAGGTTTCCCTACTATGAGCACCTATGAATTGCTCATATGTTTGATACAATGCATATCGGAAAGAATGTGGTTGAAACATTATGGTGAATATTGGATGGAAGAAGTGATAAAGAAAAAATTGTCAAAATTTGCAATGACATTCAAGAAGCCAACCATGCAATGAAAGACGTCTTTCAATTTCATAGCAACGAAGACCAAATTAATATAAAATCACTTCCATGGATGTTAATGGAGCAGCAAGGCAATGTTGTAAAAAAAGTAATAATTGAATGATGAATTTTTACAATAAGAGATAAGACCTTTTATAGGTCTAAACACACCGTTTCAATGGAATGGTGTGACCCTACGATTAGCTAAGTAATATTACATTTAATATTTAAAATATGTGTTCTTAAATACTTAGATATGTAACATTGCCACTGTCTTTTAGAATGCTTTATCCTCAAAGAAATGGTAAATAAGGATATTGTTGACGAAATTGTTCTGTCTCCCATGATGCGTCTTCATTTGGAAAGTTCTTCCACCTAATGAGATATTCCTTGAGTGTCTCAGAACGAAGTCTTCTTTCTCTGGTTGCAATGATTGCCTCTAGTTCCAAAATGACCCTTCCTTCGTCATCTAATATAGGAAGTATTGTTTGCACCATTTGATGTTGCCCCAACATTTTTTTGAGTCATAAATGGTTTTGATCAGTTATGAAAATGAACAGTTAGGCATACGAACAGGTGAAGGGTTCAAATATTGTTAAGTGTAAAAGGATGCGGGTGAAGATATGGAAGTTTGCACTCTCTACAGGTAGAGAGTTGGTGCATGGATCATCGTCAAAGTGGATATTGTAGAATGAAAGAGGAATCTGAGTTCTTTCAATAATATCCAGAACAAAGACAATGAGGGGAACCAAGGTGCATAAGAAAATCTAGAAGTAGATCAGAAAAAAGTTGGTATGCATTGTTACATCTGTTTTTCTACATATTGTAATGAACATGTTTAAATCTAAGGAACACAGCCGGTAGGGTGGTGCTAGGAAAAACATGTTGTCTTCTTTGTACAAGTGGAAGTTGGTGCTTCCACCTAGTTGTAGTTGGAAAATGTTATCTTAGTGGGTGTTAGAAAAACATGAGGGTTGGTGCTCTCCACAAGAAGGAATTTGTAAACAGAGGTTGCAGCCTCATTTGAGTAGGTGCTCAAATAAATATGAATATTTTCCTGTCTCTATCATGTGTGTGTGATTGATGATCATCATTTCTTCTGTTATACTTGTTGCATTATCATAACTATAAATATGTAATCAATAATAATGCTTTAAACATTGAAAAATGGTTTAATCTTTAGAAATAACTGATTCATGCCCCCTCTTAGTTATTTGAATAATTTGAATAATTGGTATCATAGTGGGTTCCTTTTATTTAAAGGTAGATCTGTAAGCTTAAACATGACAAGTTATGAAGGGGATTCATCCAATAAGGTTCCTATGTTTGATGGAATTTTTTTTGCCTTTTGGAAGGTTATAATGAGAACCTATTTAATGTCATTAGGTGCTAATGTTTGGGATGTAGTAGACACTGTCCATGCAAATCTAGTTGTGCTAGCCTCCATAGATGATAAGTTGGAATTTAGTTTTAACGCAAAGGGAATGAACGCTATCTTGGGTGGTCTTGCGGAGGTTGATTTTGTTAAGGTGATGCATCTTGAATCCGGGAAAGAGATGTGGGATAAACTTGTAAGAATTTATGAAGTAAATGATAAAGTAAAGGATTCCAATCTACATACATATATACTAAAAATTAAACAGCTAAAGATGAATGAGGATGAGACTGACAGTAAATATTTCTTAAGAGTAGAAGAGACTATGAATGCTATGAAGGGTTTTGGTGAAAATATTGATGAAGCATCCTTAGTTCATAAAATTTTAAGATCTTTTCCTAAAAGATTTAATCCCAAAGTCTCTGCCATAGAATAATTAAATGAGCTTAAAACTCTGCCTATTTACCAACTCCTAGCTACCCTGACAACCTATGAAATGAGGTGTAGTAAAGATAAATCCACCACTAGAGAAGCATCCTTTAAAGCAGATAAGAAAACTGATTATAAAATGGATGTGACCGAGGAAACATTTGTAAGGAGGTTGAAGAAAGGATCAGGTAAATACAAAGGAAAGATGCCCTTTAAATGTTTTAACTGTGGTAAAGTAGGTCATTTTCATCCAAATTCCCTTACAAGCAAAAGAGGAAGACTTCTGGTGATGAAGAAAACTATACATTCAATAAATACAATAAAGAGGCTAAATATAAAAATGAAAGCTTGTGTGTAAATGATGTTGATTCTTCAGAAGAGACAGACAACGATTCATCTTGTGAAGATGAAGTGAATAAATTTATGCTTATGGCCATAGAAGATTTTGGAAATGAATATACAGGAAGTGAACTGAATGATGAAGAAGCTATGGTTCATATGGAAGGTGAACTAATCAGTGCTCTAGAGGATATTGACAGACTTAGACTAAAGAAGAGGAAAGAAAAACAATTATTGATGCAGTATGAAAAGAATGGTAAATAACCAAGTGAAGATATTACCTTGTTAAAATTGGAATTAGAAGAGGCAAAGAAAATAGAATATATTCTAAGACAACAATTGACAGAAGGGAAAAAGAGATGTGAAGCTTTGGAAGAAGAAGTAGTGACAGTTAGGAGAGAATTGGAGAAATTTCAAGCTTTGTATCACCAAAATATGTCAGGTATTAAAGCTTCAGAAGAACTGAACAAAATTCTTAGTAATTAAATGTCCCCATGGTTAAAAACATGTCTTGGCTACAAAGAAGGTTCAAGAAAAAAATAGTCAGAATGTGAACATATTGTGCAAACAAAAGGGAATGAAACAAGTACCAAGATCAGAAATTCAGGTCAAAATTATCAACCAAGGATTGCTCACAAACATAGTCAGCAAAATGGAAGACCTTGAATATTTGGGTACCAAATATTTTTCTATGGTTACTGTTATTGTTGTTCTAATTTTGGCCATAAAGCTGCAAAATGTGCTTTTAATTTTAGAAATATGCAATTAAAGAACAATCAATTGCTGCAACATAGAACAAGACAATCAATAAGAAAACAAGAACACCATACAACTCAGTTCACAACTAAAGGAATAAATCATGAAAGATATAACAACTATTTTGATTTACTGTACAATGATCCAGAATGTTATGTTTGTCATAATTTTGGACACAAGGCTTCAAACTTCCACCTGAAGGATTACAAAACAGACCCAAGAATGAATTACTCTGCTTAAAGTGATAAATTTTGGAAGAAGAAAGAAGATAACAAATGTGGCTTAGTGCTTTCTGTTGAAAGGAAAAAAGGCCCCTGGTATATTGATATTGGATGTTCCAAACACAAGGTTGGTGATAAAAGTAAGTTTCTGTCTCTAAGTGAAAATAAATCAGGGAATATAACTTTTGGAAATGATACGCGAGGAAAAATCAAAGGAAAAGGAATGGTAAAGTTGAGTAATGGCAAAGGGAAATCCCAATATGTGTTTCTTTTAGATGGACTAAAACATAATATTCTTAGTGTCGGTCAAGTTTGTGACAGAGGATGTGAATTTTTTTTCACTTCTAAATACTGCAAGATAAAATATGTAACCTTAGGATAGTTGGTTGCAAAAGGCATAAGAACTGAAAATGATGTCTATGTATTGAAAGAAGGAAAAGAAGAATGTCATCTAAGCAAGTATGATGAAAGTTGGATTTGGCATAAGAGACTTGGACATTTAAACTTTGATTATATAATCAAGCTTGTGAACAATGGGGTAGTAAAAGATCTTTCAAAATTATCAATGCCATACGACTCTATTTGTAAACCTTGTCAAATGGGAAAATTGACTCGCACACAGTTTAAATCCAAGAACTTCACATCAACAAACAAACCACTTTAGTTAGTATATATGGATTTGTGTGGAACATCAAGAAAGGAACAGACAAGAAGAGAAAGATATTTTATGTTGGTCATTGATGATTATTCTAGACTTACAATGGTTTCTTTTCTGAAAGAAAAATATGAGGCGTTTGAAAAGTTCAAAATATTTAAGGCTCTGACTGAGAATCAAATAGGAAAGAGACTAAAGACAGTAAGATGTGATAGAGGAGGAGAGTTCAGTTTAGGAGACTTCAAATAGTTTTGTGATAAACATGGAATTAAAAGAGAATACACTATTCCAGGGACTCCATAGCATAATGGAGTAGTTGAGAGATAGAATAGGTCAATACAACAGATGGAAATATAAATGATGAATGAAAGGAATATTTCTCAGACATACTTGGTAGAGGAAATTCACACAACTGTCAGTATTCTTAACAAATCCCACTTAAGTCAAAACTGTGATACGACTCCTTATGAACTATGGTTTGGAAGAACTGCTTCTATCAAGCACTTTAAAGTATTTGGAAGTAAAATTTATATTAAAAATAATGATGAACATCTTGGAAAATATGATGACAGGGCTAATGAAAGTATCTTCTTAGGATATGCTGCAAACAGTAAAGGGTACACTTGTTATAATATGAGGCTGCATAAGTTGGTTTATTGTATTGACTTTAACATCGATGAAGGAATCCCTATAAAATATATTCAAATAAGCAGTGTTGAACCAGATACAAAATATGCAATTGAAGTTAAGGTAGAATAGGTCCAATAATCAGAAAAAGAAGATTCAGAGTCAAATGATGAAAGTGCAAAAAATCGGGCAAATTCAAGACATCGGATAGAGACAAAACCACCTTCCAGAGTTGTCCAGAAGAATCATCCTGAAAATCAAATAATTGGTGACAAAAATAAAGGAGTTCATACAAGAAGGAAGTTGATTAAAGATTCAGAACAATCTCATATTGCTTTCCTATGTACGATGGAACCTAAATTTTTTGAAGAAGCCAGTGAGGATGAATATTGGATTAAGGCCATGAATGAAGAGCTTGATCAGATTGAGAAGAATAATACTTGAGAGTTGGTTCCTAGACCTGCAAAGAAAAATGTAATAGGCTCCAAGTGGGTGTTAAAAACAAGATGAATGGACAAGGACAAATTGTGAGCAATAAAGCACGATTGGTCTATAAGGGGTATGCACAAGTTGAGGGACAGGATCTTGATGAATCTTTTTCACCAGTGGAAATATTGGAAGCTATCAGAATGTTTCTTTCCTATGATAGTCATAATAACTTCAAAGTGTTTCAGATTGATGTTAAGTCAAATTTTGTCAATGGAGATCTAGAAGAAGAATTCTATATAGATAAACCTGAAGGGTTCCAACTGACAGACAATCTTGACAATGTCTGCAAACTGAAGAAGTCTCTATATGGATTGAAACAAGCACCAAGAGCCTGGTTGTATTATAGACTAGATAAATTTCTACAGGACAAAGGGTTCAAGAAGGGTATTGTTGACAGTAACTTTTATATCAAATCTGAAGGTGATAATCTATTAGATGTTTTGGTGTATGTGGATGACATTATTTTTGGATGCACTAATGATTCTTTTGTTCAGTGGTTTTCTAATTCCATGCAATCTGAGTTTGAGATGTCAATGATAGGAGAATTGTCATTCTTTCTTGTTATTTGCATTATTCAGACTTCCAAAGGTTTATTTCTCTCCCAAGAGAAGTATTTGAAAAAGATATTGAAGATATTTCAGATGGAATATTCGTCATCTATTAGTACACCTATGGTTGTTGGTTGTAAACTTAGAAAGGATGATCCCTTACCTGATGTTGATCAAAGATCATATTGGTCAATGATAGGAAGTCTCTTATACATCACAACATCTCATCCTGATATAACGTAAGATGTTGGAATGGTAGGTAGATTTCAGTCTGCTCGTAAGCGAAGTCATTTGATGGTTGTTAAGAGGATATTTAAATATTTGAAGGGCACAATGAGTTATGGTCTCTGGTTTCCTAGAAATAAGAATAATTAGTTAGTTTCATATTCAGATGCTGATTGGGAAAATTGTTTGGATGAAAGAAAGAGCACAAGTGGAGGTGCATTCTTCTTGGGTGATTCTTTAGTTGCATGGTTGAGTAAGAAGCAAGGCTCGATATCTTTATCCACTATAGAAGTTGAATACATTGCTGCTGCCACCTGTTGTACACAAATACTCTGGATGATCTAGACACTAGCAGACTTGCAGGTAAAATATGTTGATCCCATTCCTATCCATTGTGATAATACTAGCGCCATTAGTATGTCTAAGAATCCAGTCCTTCATTCCAATAATAAGCACATACCTATTAAGTATCACTTCTTAAGGGAACATGTTACAAACATGGTGGCTCAATTGAATTTTATTCCTTCTACACAACAGATTGATGATATCTTCTCTAAACCCTTACCAGAGACACAGTTTGAGTATCTATGCCAGAATTTGGGCGTCATATCCAATTCCAACTAACATGCCCACATTGATAGGGGGAGAAGTGCTATAGAGTATTATTTGACATTGTTGTCAAAGGGGGAGAATTTTTCTTTGCTACAAATGATAAACAATTGGTGATTACAAGTACAACATGCATCTAGAATCTGAAGGTTTCCATCAATGCCAAAGGGGGAGATTATTAGATTTATGGTTTTGCGATCATATGGAAACAAATCAGATTGTGATATGGTTGACGTTGATGGAAATACATAGTTCCAAGCATATGATATAGATAAGCAGAGGACTTAGAAGAATCCATGGATTTCCCACCTTGGTAAATTCACAAAGTTTGAAAAAAAATATGATGAACAGATCCAACGGTCAGGAGTGAACCCGAAAAGAAATCAACGGTTCAGAAGAAAAGCGGAAGGCGGAAAGCGGAAGACAAAATAAAGAAAATGAGAAATCAAAGTCTAAAGTTATATGGGTTTCCACAATGTGGAGTCTGCCAGCAGAATGCAGAAGTCGGAAAGCGGAAGGAGGAATGCAGAAGATGAGAAATAAAATTCTAAAGGAATATGGATTTCCACAACTCGGAGTCTGCTAGAAGAAGGCGGAAAGTGGAAGGCGAAATGCAGAAGATGAGAAATCAAAGTATAAAGTAATATGTTTTTCCTCCAGTGGAATGTGGAAGGTGAAAATTGGAAGGTGGAAAGCGGAAAGAGGAAGTTGTGGAAGTTGTTTAAGCAATTTTTGAAAACCCGAGATCCGCACTTTGCATCTGATCTAAGATCGATGAATAAGAAATGGTGCACATGAAATCGAAAACACAGAAGGAGTTTGCAGAAAAGGAGGCGTGGAAGCAGGTGTTTGATTTCAGGTCAATGGTTAGTAGAGAGGGCCGGACAAAATCGACGGTGCAGAAGAAGTCATGTGGAAAAGGATGTGTGGAAGCGTGTGTTTGATTTCAGATCAACGGTCATTAGAGAGGTCACACAAAATTGACGTCACAAAAGAAGTGATGCAGAAAGAATCCTAAGAAACCATAACTTCAGAAACTCTGATTTGTCAGAAGAAGCCAAAATTGCGAAGATACTTTGCAAAAACTTATAATTACACACCGTTTGGAATCCTTGTTTTTCATAAGGCATTGAATGGGTTTGGTCACTTATGAAAATGAATAGTCAAGCATACGAACATGTGAAGGGTTCAAAGTTTAATAAGTATAAGAGGATGCAGGTGAATATATGGAAGTGTGCACTCTCTGTAGGTAGAGAGTTGGTGCATGGATCGTCGTCAAAGTGGAGATTGCAGAATGAAAGAGGACTCTAAGTACTTTCAAGAATATCTAGAACAAAGATAATGAGGGGAACCAAAGTGCATAAAAAAATACAGAAGTGGATCGGAACATAGTTGGTATGCATTGCTATATATGTTTTTCTACATATTTTCATGAACATGTTTAAATATAAGGTACAAGGGTGGTAGGGTGGTGCTAGGAAACACATGTTTTCTTCTATGTACAAGTTGAATCCTGTACAAGTGGAAGTGGGTGCTTCCACTCAGTTGTAGTTGGAGAATTTTATTTTAGTGGGTGCTAGAAAAACATGAGGTTTGGTTCTCTCCATAAGAAGGAATTTGTAAATAGAGTTGAAGCCTCATTTGAGTAGGTGCTCAAATAAAGATGAATATTTGTCTATATCTATCATTTGTGTGTGATTGATGATCATCATTGCTTCTGTTATACTTGCTGCATTATCATAAATGTAAATATGTAATAAGTAATAATGCTTTAAATAATGAAAAATGTTTAAGATTTAGAAATAATTGATTCACCTCCCTCTCAGTTATTTGAATAATTTCAATAGGTGTGGCATGGAGGAGTGACCGTGGATGGGGAAAGAGAAGGTGCATGTGGACGGGTGGGGAAACTGGTGGGACGGGTGGAAATAATAGGGGATGAATGGGATGAAGAGAAAAAATTGGGTGCGTGAGGGAGGATGATGGGTGGTCCGGATGTAGTGGGGGAACATGATGAGATAAGTGAATAATGGAGTAGGTGAGATGTGGGGAGGAGATGAATGGAGTTGCGGAAGGTGCTAAGGAGACACACGACTCTGATACTACTTGGAGTGAATGTAATCGAAACCCACAAATCTCGAAATAGCCACAATGAATAGTAATAATTGAATGATGAATTTTTACAAAATGAGAGAAGACCTTTTATAGGTCTAAACACATCACTTCAATGGAATGGTGTGACCCTACGATCAGGTAAGTAATATTAATTTAATATTTAAAATATTTGTTCTTAAATACTTAGATACGTAACAATATTAGTAGATACAAATCCCACTTCAACTAGGGAAAACACTAAATTCATGAAGGAAGAATCGTTAAATGCACAACATATTAAGAACAACAAGTATCATCACCATGTAATTGTGAAGAAATATCCAAAAAATATCTACACATAAGAAAACATGAAGGGAAGAAGGGAAGAAAAACAAAATTTCATGATGAGATATATCATGGAAAAAAAGTAAATATTCAGTAGATCATCTCATCTAGAGATGTGTAGTAATATTTAATTGTTAAATTGAACCATAATCCAATATATGCAACATTAAGAAAATGATAATTAGTAGGGGAAATTTTAAATATCCATAATTTTGTTAAAGTGTAGAAACCTTGACGAATCTTACTAATTCTTAAATTTCCAACCATAAAATGTTGGCTGATATTTTTGTGAAAAGTTCATATCTGTAAGGATTTTATATAGTTTCTAGACAATTTTGGTGATATATGTAATGCCTCGTTTGACCTAATTGTTTGAATTACCATTTCTTGTTTGTGATTGCTTATTATTGTGGAGCTTCGTCAGTTTGATGACATAGTGGACT